>OX439485.1:178590362-178908170 GCA_949320155.1 Melangyna quadrimaculata | reverse complement strand
CCAAGTGAAGATTTTTTTGTTCTGCAATTAAAATCATATCACATAGGTATTATAACATTTATGATTTTTGATTGACAAAGATGTTATTATATTTATTTGCGGTTTTTTATGAAGAATATTTAGATATGGTTGGAGTAAGATGGTTAAATTAAATATGTGTGGTTAAAGTAAACGAATATTCACTTCTTTACAATATTCTCCTAAACTTAAATACGTTTCTTTTCATTGTAAATCTCAATTTTACACAGTTGTGTCCAGTGAACAAAAACACCATTTTTGTTTTATTCCATAAGAACCAACCAAATTTTACTAAAAACCTTCTAATGAGCGTGGTTCAAATCCACAGATTTCAGCCAAATTACTTTGGTTCAACCAGGGTTCAAGCATGTACATATATATTTTTTTACAAAATTGAACTCTGAATCATGGTTGAACCATTGTTAGGTCCAGTTTGTTCACAGTGGGTTAAATCTGCAATTTGATTATCAAGGATTCTTCCTAATCCATGATTACAGATACGTGATAACCAAAGACTGTTTGTTCACTTTTTTTTCTGCTTGATTAACAAATCATGGCTTTTCCACAAATCGTTCCATTTTCCAGTCTTTCTGTCAGCTCGGTTGTCAAAACTTAATCAAGAATTAAGATGTTTTCATTTTAGTTGACGTTTGTGACATTTTGTGTTTGTGGATTCTTATTAGAAAATAGCGTTTACAATAATTAGAAGGTAAATAAATTCTTGTTTGCAACCATTAAACTTTTTTGTTATAAACAAACACAGTTCGCAATGGCAGCCAGAGAAAGTGTATTGTTTTTTGGTTTCTTTAATTGTTTTACTTTACGTCAAAAGTGGCCACATACAGTAATAAAAAGAAACAAGGTTTTCTCGTTTTTTGTGTGACGTCACAAAAGTCATAATAAATTCAAAAAAACATTATTAATTTCAACTAATTTGATTGTTCTTATTGCTTTTTATATTTTTACTGTTTTTATCACTAAAAACCATTTCCTTAAATCCAAAATTTAATAAGTCTCCACTTAAAAATTAAAATAATAATGAAATATGATTGAGACGTCACAGAAAACCCAAGATGGTGACAAAGGTATATCTTATGAGCATACGTACTTCTGTTTATCATGCGAGTGCGTAAATCAAGCATGAACAAACTGAATTCCTGTAAATCCTTCATTAAATGGTGCTAATCAAGCGAATTTGGCTGATTAGTGATAAATTAACTGCTCAAATTATGGATTCCTTGATTAAAAATTGATAATCCATGATTATCAACTGGAATAATCCTTGATTAAATATGATCAACTGTGAACAAACTGGCCCTAATAATCCAACATAATGTGTGGGTTAAAATCTTCATCCTATGCTAATACCCCTTCCACACTACCCCACTGTGTATTAATACATGTCAAATTGAAAGTGGGAAAGAATTCCACGCGACTGCCAAATTTGTGGAAAAGGAATGACTTTTCATATTTTGCTTCCACACTTGCTTGTATTAATACATTGCCTTAACCTTAAAAAAAGTGTGATAAAATGTGGGATAGAATTAGAACCATTCCTAAAATTATTCATGTATTAACACAATGTCAAATCGTGTGGGATAGAATGTCGGGTTGTGTAGGCTGGGCTTTCATATTTTCTTTCCACACTATTCTACATGATTTGTTCCCACTTTTTTGACATGTATTAATACACAGTGGGCTTGTGTGGAAGGCCTTTAAACCAGGTTCAACGATTTTAAATCACCAATTTCAGTGAACCTGAGTTAAGCCTCATCCACATCTGTGTCGTGTGTTGTGTTGTGGAGTCGTGTGTCGCTATCGCCACAATGTATTTCATATGCGTAGAACCATATTTGTCTCGTGTGTTGTGTTGCAGTGTGGCGCATAAAATATATGGAATGACAGCGACACACGACTCCACAACACAACACACGACACAGATGTGGATCAGGCTTTAGTTCAACCATGGTTCAAAGTATATGATTTATTTTTATGATATACTTGAACCCGCAGCCATGCTTAGACCTTGGGAAGTCCGGCGAAATAAGTGATTTAAAATCTGTAAACCATATGGTAATCATATACTTGGAGTTGAGGCACAAAAATACGGTTCACATATGAGATTGTCCGCGTTCGGATACGTAACCAAAGGTATCTGGATTTGTTCGTGTTGTTGCAATACCTAAGGAAAAACCAGCTGACGAACCAAACAGCTGATGTCAAAAAGAAATCTAAAGCTATCCCAAAAAAACGCTCAACTCAGATTTAGCAAGATTATCACAAATCTCCTTGAAATCTTGAAGATTTACCATACAATTTTTAATATCCTCAAATAAAGATTTCAAATAAAACTCATTCAAATTTACTCGGAAGCATTAGTTTGTCAAATCGAACGAACTTTTCTTTTCGGAGAAAAGTTGTGGAACCGACCCATTTAAACGCCAATTTCATTTTTTGACAGATGGAAATATAAACAAAAACTATCTATCTCATTTTCACTTCATATCAAAAAAATGAAACATCATTTGAATGTTTTGCCATAATCTTCTTTTTGATCACCAAAACAAAACACCAATGAAATCTCATTACCTAAATCTCGGTTTAGTGGTGGAAACTCAGTATAACGCGTCTCAGATACGTATCTGCCTAGCATTCGAATGCAGCCATTGTTTAGTGTTACATACTTGAACCCTCAGTCAATAGTGTTGAGTCAATAGTGTTGAGGCTGAACCACTTAGAGATTTAAGCTATCAAACTAAAGACTAAATTCATCATATTCAAGAAAAATCTACAAATCTAGGTTTACATTTAATACTACGTTTCCACCAGACACTAAACAAAGATATAGCAAGATTATCACAAATCTTCTTGAAATCTACAAGATTAACCATACAAATTTTAATCTCCTCAAATATAGATTTCAAATAAAACTCATTCAAATCTACTTGGAAACATTAGTTTGTCAAATCAAACAAACATTTTTTTCGAAGAATAATTGTGGAACCGACCTATTTTCGTTTATTTGGCGTTTTTCTTTTTTAACTCTGAGCAGATCACGAAACTGTCAAACAAAAATTCTATGCTTTTTTTTTAGCTCAGACATATCAGAGCTCAAAAAGTGCGTTTCTTTTTTCCATCTGAGCTAGCTCAGAGCTTAATCGATTAGCTAAGAATAAAATGACCGAGCAATTCGAGCGAAACGCTTAGCGAAGCCAACTTCACTTTTTTTCAGTGATTTGACAGACGAAAGAAATACAAAAAATTAAAAATGGATTCCCAGGAAAGTCGCCCGTCTAAATCAGGTAAACAAAAATGTAGTTTAGTAACACACCTATGAAATGACAGTTCAGTGCTCAAATGTGTTTCATAAATAAGTCTGAGGGCTCTGATAATAATCTGCTCAGAGCTCTGCTCTGATCGCTCAGCCTCTGCTCAGAGGTTTATTAAGAGCCAAAAAAGAAAAACGCCAGTTGACAGATGGAAATGTAAACAAAAACTATCTATCTCACTTCCATTTCATATCAAAAAAATGAAACATCATTTGAATGTTTTACCATAGTCCTGTTTTTGTGCAGTGGAAACACCAAACAAATCTCATTACCTAAATCTCGGTTTAGTGGTTGGTGGAAACGTAGTATAAGAGCCTGATTATACGGTTCGTTTTTTCGTTCATTTCGTCTTTCGTCTTTTTGACAGGCACGAGCGTTCATGATTACATGGTTCGCGAAAATACGTACGTACTTCAATTCGTGTTTTTGACGTTCATGGAATTTGGGGTTGTTTTGTAAGAAAATCATCAGCAGTAATAAACTCAAATATTTGTTAATCACTTACTTCTCAAATACAACCGTATATTAGGTCTATCCAATTCCGAAAAACAATTTTTCAATTTATTAATTTTTGTTCAAATCGTTTTTTGCTTACATCGAGGAGCATTGTGGTTGCCAAATCAGAAACGTCAACGTTCAACCAGAAAAAGTCTTGAAATTTTCATTCCTTCTTTTGTAACTTCCTTCCCCCTACATTTCTACTCCCCTCACCCAATCTGTCAAAAAGACAAAAGACGAAACAACCGAAAAAACGAATCGTGTAATCGGGCACTAAGCAGTTTGGTACCAAAATACATATATTACAGGTAATATCACTAGCATGTTCATTTTTGTTGAGTTCTGCGCATGTTGTCAAAATCAATAGTAAAAAAATTGAATTTCAAACAATCACCAAAAAATTGTTTTTGTTTACTGTGTACTTACACAAAGGGCAGCCATGTTGAAATTTGAAAAGCTGCGCCTGATAATACTTTTAATATGTGTACTGTGGTTTGGTACACCTTCATAAATGTCAAACATACGTAAATGTCAGACTTAAACGTCAAATACGTCAATTAACTAAACAAACAAACAATCAAAATTTGTATTTATGATTTATTTTTGAAATTCAACGTTGGGTTCTGGTTGTTTTTCTTTCAGACAATAACATTTTATGTGGCTTATACAAAGCAGTGTTTTAAAATGTACATCTAAATGGAAAAATCGCTTTTTGTTGCTCAGCACCAAAACAAATTCTTTTTTATTAAATAATAAAAAATGCTTTTTTGAATCCAAATCAGGAAAATCAAGTCTTAACAATGCCTTTGTTTTGATAGTTTTAAAGCTTGAGTGTATTTTTAAATTAAATAATTCTGAATTAATTTCATCAGTGTCACTTAACATCCACTATCCTAAGTAAGTCATCAGTTATTTCTCTAATTAAATTATACCCTCACACATTCTTCAATCTTTATTCTATTTATATAGAAAACATAAAAACTGTGCATAATTTTTTTTAATGAATTGTTCACTGGGGCGTATGTGGAATTTCCTACCCACACACAGTACCAAACATACACACTTAAATTGATAATGATCCTACCGGCATTGATAACAATTTCAGGAAAATTAATCGATCATAATCGGTGCCCCGCTTCACAAAAAAAAAGACGTGGATAGATGTGCTCGTCTAATAATAAACCCCACATGAGAGTTAATAAAATTTGCATTTCAACCTTCTTTCCCCCACCCCCACACGAAACACAAGAAGCATTCAGCCCATTGGGACATTTTATCATTCATAATCCTCTCAGACGTTGTTCATTTATCTTCTAAGAACTTCTCTCGTCACTTGAGTTATTTCCTTTGCTATTGCAAAAAAAAAAACAAGTAAATAAAAAAATAAAAACAAAAAATGTTCCCATGGCATTCAGCGTTGGCAGAATCAACCCCCACCTGGTCAGTGTGGTCTTACCCCAAGTTGCTATCATAAGCTGCCTCAATGAAAATTAATTTATGGAAATATTCCCCGCTTGTAATTTGCTAATCAAATCGCAATTATCATAAACATTAAACAAGTCCAGAAAATAGCAGGCCCATACAAAATAGTATATTGGACAGGCAGTATGACAACCGACCTGCAGTTGACCCTGACAGTCATTTTACTAGAAGCGATCCGAACGTTTATATAGTTCTAGGTATATGTCACATCTGGCTCTTGGCACCACCCGCTGATTACCTGAACGAGTACAATTTGCCAACTACATACGGTGTTTTATACGCCAGTGATGTCAAACTTTCTCTCAAGTTCAGTGTTATGCAACTGCCACCGGGGTGGTGGACTTAATTTGATTCTACGTCCAGTTATGTGCTCTCTTCATTATTCGACGAAGTCAGGCTGTCGTCGGGCCAGTTTTTAAATGTCCCCTTTCCCCTTAGGCATATCATGTGGCATCGATTGGACATGTGTACATTTATGAGCTTTGTTTTAGCTTTGAGTGGTGAGGAATAGAGATATCTATAAACGCATCCAGAGAGCATAATTTCAGCCCGCTATAAATCATAAAAACGATATACTTTGCTTCTCTGCAAATTATTCAAATTGTGATGAGTTGAACGGAAGACCCGCCCGTCTCCACGTGAGTAGAGGCGACACGACAAACTCAAGCATGGGCAGTGCGCGCATTGCACAAAAGTGCAGTGGGCACTTATTGTTTCCCTATATCTTTATTATAGTTGCTTTATTATAAAACCTACTATGAGCTGGTGAACGCCAGGGTACAGCGAGCGAGTTGGTATGGTATGTTGTGTTCGAGTAGGAAATCATGTGCGGCAAGCATTTATGGGGCAAATATTGCGGAATATAAATTAGTCACAATCAACGCGTATTGTGGACAATGTTTTGAGTGCTTGGTGTGTTTGTTATCAAATTGCAACATCATTGATGGCACGGAGGCCATTTTGATTTATAAGTAGTTATGGGGCAGAAGGGAGATTACCTACATGTTTACATAAGGGGTATTCACGATCCGATGCAACTGGTCTAGTATCATTTCAAAAGTGTAAACAAAATTTCTTGCACTATAACAACAACTTACACCGACCAAAATCTTGCAACAGTTTTGCAATTTTGCTATTCCTTTGCCCTATTGCAACAGAGAAATGCAATGATATAAAATTTGCCTGATGTCGTTGAAAGTTTGGCAGCTGTCATTCTCTTTCATTCTGTATCATTCTCCGTCAGAAATGATTAGATTAAAAAAGGTGTGTTCACGATTTAAAAAAAAAAATTAAATTTCGCAATTTTACACATTTTTGTTGCACCGGATCGTGAATACCCAAATACATTTTGCGCAAAAGCATTCCACCTCCTAGGAGAAGTGTTAAAATGAAATATATCGTGACATGCAACAAGGAATTGATTTCTAGACCGAATTGGAATACATTTCTATTTGGAAGTGTTGCGGTTGAAATTTGTAAGTTTTTTTTTTTTTAAAACATAAACATGTTTAAGTTAGGTAAGTACTTTCTACACCATTTTCATATTGTCAAAAAGGCCAACATTTGTATTTATGTCAGATATCTAAAGTGGGGCCTTACGTGAGTCAGACACTTAAAATCTGTCAAACTAATTGTGCCAATCGTGCGGTAGGCCCCACTGTAGATGTCTCACAAGTGTCAAATAAAATAAATGTCACCAGCACCTAAGACATATCTATAATTTTTGTTTAGATCAAAAGAACTGTATACTAGGCTATGATAGTCTATATCTTCTATATATAAATAGCCTTAAAAAATCTTGTGGTACCATTTGCAACCAACCGATTTCGATAAATTGTATATGGTTGTAAAGCCATAGGTGCTGATATGTGCAGAATATACCTGAGACACAAACTTATACACTGTAGGTCATTTTGGTTTTTGAACTGCCGATCACTGTGCATATTAAAAAAAAATTGTTAAATAAAAAAAAAAATGTTTGTGATTTAATTTTCAAATAAATTGTTTGACTCTATATCTGTGAATGTGAGTTTTTGTTGGTCGAATTGAAGCACATACAAAAAAGTATTTTTTAAGAATTTGAGCAAATTGAAAAAAAAAACTTGTATGCATGTTCTTCTGGCTGGTAAAAAAAAATAATTTGAAAGTGACATTTGGCCATAATGACCATATGACACTTGGAGAAAGCTACAAATGGCCACACTCGAATGTAGCTATTTGACACTTTCACAATGTGTCATATGGCCATATATTTAGTAATTTGGTGATATATGCCCAAAAGTCACGGCATATGGTTTTCGTCATACCGACCTCCATATGATATTTAGCTAAAGCCTAAACTGATGAATCATTTTTTTTGAAATTGATATTTCTGTAGAATTTTTGATTTTGTTTTTAAATTTTCTCCAGAGCAGCTCTAAAGATTCTGATCAAACTAGATATGTATTTGTAATGCCCAACGTGACTGTAACAAAATTGCGTCTAAGATTTTTGTCAATAAATGGTAGAGGGCAATAACTTAGGAGTTGAAAGTAACAACGAATTTTTGTAAAAGCACATAATTCAAGTGTCTTTTTTAATAGGCATTAGGGTGGTGATTATTTTGGAAGCATTTGAATTCCGTTTGCCCCTCGCTGAAATAAAAAATACAAATAAATCGATGCAAAATTTTCGGCGAAACTCATATTGTTATATGACACAATTCAATAATACAAGTAATTGCGATTTGTTGTTTTTCGTTAAGTTTCGTTCACTTTCGCTTTCGAAGTGGAACAGCACACGCCTAGTCCACCTTACTTCCTTTCCTCCACATTTCTATACCCCTCACCCAAGCTGTCAAAAAGACGAAACAACCGAAGAAAAGAATCGTATTATCGGGCACTTTGTCTGTTTGGATAGCTACTTTTCGTTGGCTTTTGACATTAGCTTCGCCATCCGCCTCTGACAGTCTTAGTTCTATCATAACATGTGCCACAGAGCATTTAAAATTTCCTAGCCTTTTATACTATGTTTCCATCAACTACTAAACCGAGATTTAGGTAATGAGATTTGTTTGGTTCTTCCATTGCAATAAAAAGATCAAAAAGAGGATTATGGCAAAACATTCAAATGATGTTTCATTTTTTTTTGATATGAAGTGGAAGTGAGATAGATAGTTTTTGTTCATATTTCCATTTGTCAATAATAAACGAAAATAGCGTTTGAATGGGTAGGTTCCACAATTATTCTCCGAAAAAAAAGTTTGTTTGATTGGACAAACTATAATATTTCCAAATAGATTTTAATGAGTTTTATTTGAAATCTTCATTTGAGGAGATACAAAATTGTATGGTAAATCTTCGAGATTTCAAGGAGATTTGTGATAATCTTGTTAAATCTCGGTTTGGTGTCTGGTGGAAACGTAGTATTAAACTAAAAGTAAATTAATGTTGAACGCAGCATAACAAAAGGGAAAAAAGATTCATGAACTGTTATGATTGAACGTGGCCATGGCCAATAAAAAAGAACGCAACCTAACAAAAGGGAAAAAAGATTCATGAACTGTTATGATTGAACGTGGCCATGGCCAATAAAAAAGAGTGGATTATCACAAAAAAATAATAATATAAAGTTACAAAGGCTACACCATGCGTGCCTACTGCCACGACACGCACCGCGCGCCGTCGCCGGCTGGCATATCGGTTAGCAAATAAAACTTGAGCTTTATTTGAACATTCTTGGGCTTATAACGTAGCATTTTAATTAATATAATAAGCTTTTTTTTTAAAGTAATTTACTTAGAATTTTAGTAAAAGTGTGAAAGTTGATTATCATTAACTTTAATTGAAACTTACCTTACGTGCCTAAAGTAACCCAGATACTTTAATTCTGTTTCCTTTACGTAACAGTATTAAATCTAAAATATTTAACTGTATTTCCCAATCAGCCAGGTAGTTACTGTGGGCCTGACGTCAAACTTAAGACTGTGAAAATAATAGTTATTTGATACTATATAACGTAATTTTTCCGCTGTTTTTTTTTAATGTCTAGCTGCTGAATTGAGTTTTTTTTAAACAGTTTCCTTAGAACATATAAAAATTAGCTTTAAAACGATATCGTAAACGGAACGATTGGTTACACAGATTTAAAGTGTCTGGCCGAAGTAGGACTCCACTGATGTCAAGTCGACGTCATCCTAATATCATAGAAAAAATCTTAAATTTGATAAAATAAGGAATATCTCGATGCCCTGATGGGCTCTTGCTCTAACTCTTAAGTATTGGTTTGGAATATAAATACAAAATGGAGCTTTAAACTATAACTAACATTATAATGATGGAGAAGTCCAAAAAAGTGATTTTCGGCATGACGTCCATCGGTCTATCGGTGTGTGCGTCCTGATTCATGTAAATCTAGTTAGATCCTAAGCTAATGGACAGATATGCTTAATTTGTGTGAAGCATTTTTATGTGAATCACTAGAAAATAAAATCAAGTTTTTATTTAAGCTCATCTAGAACATGTAGGAGCTGCCACATAAAGATTTTGGTTGCATCAAGTTTCTTTAACGATTTTTATTAAACTTCGTACATATTATCTCTAAAAATGTTTTAATATTACTGCTTTTTATAGACACATATTCCCGAATATCGCGCATTTTAAATGTATTGCTTTCTAAAAGTAATATTTTTAGTTATACAAACACTTTATTTCACATACATACCTATATTTTCTCATCGACTAACATAAATGAAAAGCATGCCTACTTTTAAGGAAATCATATTCTACTATGCCAGTAATTGTCAATGTTCAGCAGATAATTCCCATAAATAATATCCTGCGAGCAAAAACGAAATACCTCACTTATTTTTCTCCCAAAAATGGTTGTCATTCAAATTTTATACACATACAGTCAGATGGAAAGTCTTTTTGTGTTCTGTTGGAAATAATTGTTGGCCAAATTGTAGAAATTGCCAAATAAGTGTCATACAAAATGTGCAAACGTAATAGTTTTCACAAAGCGTATTGAAGGTGATCGGTGGCGTATGTGGAATATTTTTCCAGTAGTAAAAGTCAGGTGGTGGAATAAAGGTAACAACTTGTCTATAGTAAAAATGTTAATTCTAATGTAACATTACATGCACTTAACGTGTTAACAGAAAGTCACTACCAAGGCTTGAGAATAAATATTTTTACTACGATCATCTCTATTAAGTTTTTATATTTTTTTGTTGAAATTATTTGTCAAGTGTATCTAGTGCATAGGTTGTCACAATTTTTTTTTTCAATTTAAAACACGCATACTACCGGATTTTTCCCTAAAAATGGGCATACTATTCTTAGAATTACTAAGCAGTTTAACCTAACCAAATCCTTTGAATTTGATTTGGTATATAGCCTTTAAATAATAAACAATAAACTAAACAATATTCTTAAAACCTAATTATGATTGATGAATAAATGAATCCAATTTAAAACACATACTGAAAAATTATTGTTTTCCAAAATCAAAGGGGGAAAGCTAGCATTCATCATAAACAATTTACTCTCTATCAAAGAAGTATTTCCAGGTTTTTCAAACTATATTACACACCCTAAACTGTGAAGGGTGCAACCCAACAAAGATAAACACTCCAATAGAAGTATTTATTTTCTGACATACTAAAGCGAAAAATGGTATATGTCAAGCCCTTAAATGAAGCGTCTTTTTTTGTTTGTTTATTTCTACAACAAAATAACACGAGTGCATTCAGAGTCAACTTTACATCAGATTTTTTCCCATTTTCAAGCACCATCCGTTTCCGACTTTCAAAAACCAAATGAAATTTAACAACAACAAACAAAAATTGCACATAAAGGAGAAGTTCATCGCGGGTGATGTCATATGAAAGTGCTATGAACTGTGAAATTCCATGGAACATTGGTCCAGATTGAATAGCGGACGAGTGCTGTGGTCTTTTTTTGTTGTTTTTTTTTTAGTCGTGTTGTGCTGTGCTGTGTTATGTTCCCTGATTCACGAAAGTCCAATTGTTCGTTGGCCATTGTCAATCAGAGAATTCGAACGCGTACGGCGCGTATTAAAAAAAGAAAACACTCGCACCCGCTGCCGCCACCGCCAAGCACCGCGCGTCGGCTATATAGTTGATCCGTCATTCATGTTCACGATTCTTTAATTTATTTATTTGATGCATGCATTGTCGAATGTCGGGTGCTCCTGTTTATGAAGTAAATTTAATTCAATCGACATGGTGTAACGCAATTTGATAATATCGGTTTGCTGCGTAGACTTTGTTGCTTTGTTTGCTCTTGCCGGCTGATTGGGTTTAGAATCTGGATAACTGAGGGGCACGAGATGTTGTGACACTGGGATCATAGGCCCAGCCTTTCAATTAACTTAATCATTGTCCATGTCGACAAAGTCTGATTACAGATGTTTGATGATGAAATATGTAGCTCAAGCTCCAGGATGATGTGATTCACTTATCGCATTTAAGATCCTGGTATGTGGTTTAACTGTTTGAATACAATGACGATAATTCTGATGGTGATGACAAATGCAATAATAGCTGTGGGAAATTGTCGGGAAAACTGATGCGGTTAAATGTATAATTTGATGAGTTTCTTCAATCAATTTCTGGTAATTAATTGAAAACAATGGCCAAGAGCGGTTCTATTAGAACCACTTGCTATTATATCTAATAGTGTATGCGAAGATGAGATATTATATCAATTAATATTGTAGGAGTATTTATAACGTTCATACATTTATGTAATTATTATGAAAAGGTCAGTGGACAATTTAATCGTAAAATTAATCAAAGGAATTTTAAATGCGACAAATTTTATAATTAAAAGAGCCAGAAGACTATTCATATACGACTTTGTGATATATATGTGCGAGGGTCAGAAAGACGTTTATTTTAAATTTTATCAATTAGGCTAACAAATCTTGCCTCTCTGCGCATTTCGGGAATCAAATCATTTTTTATTAAGTCTGGTGGTGCTCCATTTGATAAAATGTGAATCTGTTTTGTTTTTCATATTTCATTATTCAACTGCTCTAATAAAGTTTAATAACATGAACAATTTTTGATGAGCTTGTTTTTGGGCAAATTATGTCAACAAAGAATGCCAGTCCTTATCATAAATTGTTTTTTTTTTTTTTTTTTTTTTTTTTTTTTTTACTGTACCAAAGTTAAAATATTGTTTAAAAAAAATTAAATTAAGTAGAGTTAAAGAGACAAAGAGTTTCACATTTAATTTAAAAATCAAACTCAATTCCAGTTAACTCCTTGTGATTAGTTTTTATTAAAAATGTCATGAAGTTTAAAAATAAGTTATTCACATGTCAGGTTTCATTTTTATCTACATGTACATAATAAAAGAATTTAATTTGAAAAAATAAGTTTTTTGAATATTCTTATAGGAAATAAAATGACAAGTTAAGAAATCACAGAATCAATATGATTCTAGACCATAACATAGGGCTCAAACTTGGCATAAAAAGTGTTATTATTTTTTTTTGTTTTAAGAGTTATCAATTTAATTATTCTACTTAAAGAATGGAAGTAATATTTAAAAAGAAACCAATAAAATATTAATCAAATTTGAAAAAAAAAAAAAAATATTTTTTGGGGTAATTGTTCTTTTAAATGTTATTTTTTTTTGAAAACTCGGCTCAGTGCTGATGGTTGAAATAAGTTGATCCCAAAGTAATTAAACTGGTCTTCCTTTACACGAAAATAAAAAAACACAATTTGGGGACCAAGGTAACTTTTCGTATACATAAAACATCACCTACTTAGAGCAAATTCATTTAAAGCCGAATTCAGATCAATATCTGTTCTCAGCCATATAGATAACTCTATAATTTATACAATTCTTATACAATTCTTATAAAATTTTAAATTTTTTTCTAAAAAAATCATTATTTCTGCCATCTGATTTGTTTAATAGATGTGAATTTATGAAAATAAAAATCAAAAATCCTTAGAGTCGTTTTCTTAAAAATTATTTTTTTATATATACATACATAAACAAAATACATATAAAACTTTTTGAAAATTATATAAAATAATATTTGGTATGCAAATTTAAAGAATTTATTAAAATACAATTTTTCAAAAAAATTAAAAAAAATGTCATTAACCATTTTTCAAAAATTAGATTAAAAAAAAAAATCAAAAATTATTCTTTTCGAAAATTTTTATATGCGTTGAAATTGTGAAGAACCTTCTGAAAAAATGTTTTGTTGCCCTTAAAGAGAAATTTGAATAAACCATACTTTTAATAAAAATTCATAATTTTTTTTTATCAAAATCGTTAAAGCCGTTTATTGGATATCGTTGTTTTTGCAGCTAAGAAAAATTCAATTTCCCCTCTAATAAATCTCCTAAAAATCATAAGTTAATTCCAAAGTTTGAAGAAAATCGCAAGTCTTTAAAGTAGATTACAATACCTAGAGAACACTCTGATGTTGTTACCAAATTTCTTGGAGAATTTTTTGAGAAAAATAATTTTTTTTCAACACTTATGTCGTAGGTCCAGCTATTTTTGGGTCTAGGAGATGATAATTCTAGAAAATTTATAAAAATCCCTTTATACTAAGGTTCAAAGTCATTTTCGAAATATGTATTGATTTTTCAAAAAAACAATATTTTTGAAGTGAAACTTCTTAGCGCGCGTTGACAGTGAAATTTGAAGGTTGAATTTTTGTGAAACGAAAAAATGTAACGCAACATGTGCAACGCTGAGATCATTGATTAGAAAAGTGGTGGGAGGTAGAGTACAAGTAAAAATTTTTATTGATAGGCTTAAATATTTTATAGTGCAATAAGTGTGGATTTTTTGATAATCTATATTATTGTAGCAGATAAAAGGGAAAATCTCCTTTTATGTCTTTTTTCTAATTTCATTAATTAGAATGCTAGAATTTTGAAATTTTTTAAGTGAACAGATAATAAAATTCTTAGAATCTAACTATTTAGATATGAGTGTGTTTTATAATACAAATTCTATATACTACTGAAATACATCAGCCAAGTAGAAGACTTAGCATTATTTAATTGGACTTGTTGAATTATTGATTCAATATAGCTTTTAACGACCTTTAGTCCATACAAATTGGCGTTTCGTCCCGGCGTTCTCGCTTGAACTCTTCAGTTGACAGTGAGGGCCTTGTCAAGACGCAATTTTTATTAAGTTCAGTCCAGCTTACATCAATTTTACAAGTGAGAACGCCGGGACGAAACGCCAATTTTTATGGACTAAAGGCCGTTAAAAGCTATATTGAATCTAACTATTTAGTTTAAGATTTTTATCTATCTCCTACTGGTATGGATATATAAATTATTTTAAACAATTAATCTCAAAATAGGCTAATTGCAAAAAATTTAATTAAATCAGGAGAGTCCGCTAAAATTTAAATTATATATGGTTGCAAAATAAATGAAACTAAATTTAAGTTGTCATATACAAATTTTTGATTTTGGAGAGATTTTGAGTGTAGGAATTTTTGGAAATAGTCGCAAATCCTACTTTAATAAACGGATTTATATATTTTAAATTTTCACCTTTTTTTACTTTAAATTGTCACCATTATTATTTAATTTTCAAGTTTACAACCCCAACCCATCGATCGCTTGCGTCTTAGGCATATAAGCTTAATATTTCTATACATATCGAGATTTTTAGATCGCCAAAGAAGTTTCAAAAAAAAATTATTTTCCAAAAATGTTGGTATATCATAATATTTATATTTTTAAAAGCTTCACGGCAAGAAAATTAAAAATATCGAATGAACCGTTTTCGAGAGAATCAAATGCAAAAGAGGTACCATTAAAAACCATTTTTTAAGAATTTTGTTTTCAAGTCTGAAATTCACTTTTAAAGAAAACAAAAATAAATATAAATATAAGAAAAACATATGTACAACTATATCCCACTAAGCAATCATAATCAAGTGGCAAAAAAAAATTACTAAGCTTTTGAGAAAATTTGTATGCGATGTCCAATTATTATTATTGGGCCTAAAAATATATCAAAAAAATGTATGGGCATATTATCCAAGAAAAAACAAAGAAGCCAAGTTTGAGGTTGATCCATAAAGCCATATACAGGTTTGCGTGACTCACTTTTTCATCTTCCCCATCATCCTATAATAAATAAATAATTACATAATTTTTGTTAAGAATCCATTACTTGCCATCACATACATACTACTTGTGTTTCTGTAGTGTTTGGTATAAATATGTTAACTACATAAACGTATTTTTATGGTAAATGCATTTAAATTTGTATTTAAATGTTGGAAAATCTCTTTTAAAAATAAGGAAACCATTAATTTTCAGTTAAATGCATATTTGTAACAAATTTGAAGCAAATCCGTCTCGATGTAAAATGGCCGTCAAAAGGGAATTTTTGTACTTTTTTTTGGAAGTGTTATAATTACCAATCCACTCATAATACTTCTTTGAAGCTGAGATCAAATCAAATAATGGACTTTTGGCTTATAAATGCAATTTAAACAAATTGAAAATGTGTAAAAGCAGAAGAATTATTTAGCCTCAAGAGCACCAAGTCCAAGTGGTCCAACTTGTCCCACTAGCGGGGTTAGTTGGTCCAGTAGGAGGGGCTATAGTTGGACCATGACGATACCACGATATCTAAAAATAACAACAAGGCCATCATTTGTAAAAAACTGAATTTTGTTTTAAAAAAGTCTTACTTGAAAACTAATAGTTATTTATAAGTAGACAAAAATAAATATATAAAAAAAATAAAAGAATTAAAAGCAAAAAATAAATTAACGAATTAAAAACAAAAACCTCTTCTTGGATAAAATAGGATATCAAAATAGTTAATACGTAAAACATTAAAATAGATTTACGTATCGTAATCGCTTTTGAAATTAATGCAAATAAATATGACTATTTTCAGTTTTTAAGTTTTCCGTATGGGCAAGCATAGCAATCAACCCAATATAAACCATGCATTTTTAAATCAGCGGGGCAAGTTGGACGACTTACCCCACACCTAGTTTGATCCACATATTGCGTCACTAAATAAAAACCAATCAAAACATTAAAATTTTACACAGAATATTAAAATATAATAACAGGGATTAAGAAAATACTATCCACTTTAGTTGATCAAGCAATTCACCTATGCATTTTATGTGAAAGAGACCAAATCGGTCTTGCGTTAGAGGTGCTCGCGAGTGGATGTGTGCTAAATCGACGGATCTCGAATTGTGGTAGTTAATTGCAAACACTGTGAATGTAAGTACATTACACTTTTTGTGCTAAGCTGACTCTTTTTTGATATAAGTCTGTTTTTTACAAAATATTTATAAGATTTTACTGACCGTTTTTAGATTGAGTCTCGGGAGTTGTGACATCTTGCGTCTTAAACAGGCTCCAGAAATACGGAAATATTTTTGCAATAGAGTGACTTAATTTGAAACGGTTTTTTATTTTATCTCAAAATTTATATTTGAAAAATATTTAAATTGAATTTTATGTTATCGATTTGTGCATAAGTGATTAATAAATAATTCCGCAAAGAATCAATAATTTCCAATGAAATATGTAAGAGATACATTCAAACTTACTCAAACCTATACTTTTTTGAAAACTTTATTGCTCATTTCCCACAAATTGCAATTTTTGAATTAGGTCACTTTCAGTATAGGGGAGCGTTTTATATTCATATTCCTAGCTGCCCATTGCGAAATAGTTAGTGCGTTGGACTGTCACGCTGGAGGTCTGGGTTCACTTCCCAGCCTCGTCCAACTAAAAACTAAAAAGTTTTTTTCAGGGCTACTGCCTCTTGCAAGGAATTAACAAATCCTCCTCTAGCCGTTCGGATTCGTCATAAAATTGTAGATTCCTTTCATTCCTGTCGACACAGGAATGGTTGCGAGTTGTTAGTCCCTAGGCCCTTGTTCTTCACCAGCCATTACACCACAATTTTTATATTTATATTCATATAAAAAAATTTACAGATTTCGCTCATATAGTAAGAATGGGGGCATTGAAAATGACTCCCATTTGCTAGATAAAACAAAAAACATGACTAATTGTTTGCACTTAAACAAAATTAAATTAATTAAAATTAAGTTGAAGCTAGATCTGTAATATAAGAAAACGATAATGTTAATTGAATAGAAGAACTCCTTATTTTAATATAAATGTAAGGATGTAATGTTGACAACCTATCGTGATGCAATAAGGTACATTATAATTATTTTAATTTGGTAAGCTTTTCATTTGTGAAAGCTACAAAAATTGTTGTAGGTAACTTATGGCTGAAAAGAAGACTGTAACTTCAACCAAGAGTGCTCAACTTTGTGTCATACCATACATTTCTTGCAAAAACTAAAACGTTATATTGTAGAGCTCTTCACAATTTTCGTATCTTTCTACTTTGACAGTGATGTACATACAAGCTTTATACACAGCTACCTTCACCATTAGGCTCAACCATTTCCCAATGTGATTGGATGGTCGAAGATCCAAGCGAATAAGGTACATCTTCCTATCATTACTAATTTTTTGGAAAATATCATCTTGCTTGAATCTGTTATTCTATTTTTGCAAACTACTGCCTAAAGACTTTTTTCGATTAAATTGACTGCCTAACCTACCTGTAGCAAAAAATTGAAGTTTTCTCAATTTTATACTGCACCGAATTTTGTTTGATAATTAACATCTGCAAAGTAACACTAGAACTTTTTTTTGTTTGCTATCGTCATTTATTCTTTTTTTCTGTGTCGGATAAAAGCACATTTTGTTATTTCATCTTCATAAATGGCTATGAACGGGCTCGACTGTATACTGTGTTCATCCTTTCGACTTCGTCAATTGAACTAGCTATTTTCAACTTCAAGTGAACCTACTGCTGTTGGTGTTCAGCCAGTTAATTCTTCCCATAAGAATAGTTTTTGTTGTTGTTTCAGAACGTTTGGAGCTTTCAATAAGTGCACCAGCTATGTTTGATTAACATAAACGCTTAATTGCTGACAAGAGAAATAGAAGATTGAAATCCTTCAATAAGTAAGGGACGATTTTATCTGTCCAATTGAGTGTCACAACAGCTTGTCTTTAATAACCATAATTCAAAAAGCATTCAACTTAAATTTTGTATTAGATTTCCAACTTTGTAATCTCTAGTTTATGAATAGAATATGCCAACCAACGAACTTAAATTAATAATTACTGAATAATTAAGTAAATTAGGTAGGTGAAAGGAACATTAACTAAAATTGTTTTTAATTTTTCGAAGTTTTCAAAAATTTATAGATATTTTTTTTTTGGGTAGATCTGAAGTGCATTACTTTTAAACCTTAATCTGGAGGATCTGTTTAGAATTTTGTAAGTCACGAATTTATTTTATATTAATTCGTTTTAAATAAATAAATAAATCGGGTGGCACAACGGCTCATGAAGAACCAGGGCCTAGTGACTAACAACTCGCAACCCTTCCTGTGTGCGCCTTTCGACAGGAATGGAAGGGACCTACAATTTTATGCCGAATCCGAACGGCTAGACGAGAAGCACTTATTCGTGACAAGTGATACTCTTGGAGGATTTGTCAATTCCTCGCAAGAGGCAGTAGCCCTGAAAAAAACTTTTTAGTTTTTAGGTGGATGAGGCTGGGATGCGATCCCAGACCTCCAGCGTGACAGTCGAACGCACTAACCATTACGCTACGGGCTACTACATCTTAATTCGTTTTGCTCTTGTTAAATTAATCAACAATTTTTTTTTAACATTATCTTATACCTTATCGGTGGAGGTTTAAGTCAAGAAGTCAATAAGCGCGTAGGTTTTATTTTACAAATTTGTAAAATTTTATATCAACTTTTCAATTTTATGCGCCAAATATCGACACGACTATTAACTCAATCACATTTTTAGAATGAATTTGTACAACATTTTCCGATTAAGTTTGCATACAAATTTAAGTCATCCCTGCTTTAATTTTTCACCTCATTCATAAAGATCTGATCTTTTTTGTTTGGGACAAACCATCTTCAGAATTGGGTACAAGCACAGCCACGTTTGTTGGCTCTCATCTTCTTGTGACAATAAGCGGCCTCTACTGTATAGTACTTCTATTTTTCCAGTGGTACGAGCTACAAAATAGATTATTTCATTGAAATCCAAGAAAAAATAAAGTTAGGAACGATTGTACCTGTCCGATGCGGTGTCACAAAATGCTCATCTTTTTTAATCATAATTCAAAAAGTACTATATTTTAAATTTTCTATTATATCTACAACTATTTAATCCTCTACTATACCCGGGGTTTAGACAAGCGAGTAGAACTAGTAGCATTTGTATCATAGTGTTGGTTTTATGGATGTATGTGTGACTAGTAGCTCTCTGCGCGTTTTGTCAAATAGTATGATTTTTTAAAAATATTTCATACAGGAAAATATAAAAATTATGGAAACTATGGAAAGAATACAAATACATAAAAACAATACACTACACTAGCAGGATAACTGGCAGGCTACTCGCAGGCAAAAATATTATACTATTTGCCCTGCTAGTCGACTCTCTCGTGTTCAGATACACTAACACACATATACGATATGGATATGCTACCAGGAATCTTAAATTACAACTTTTGTACCACATCAATTTTCCGTATAAAATTTTGAATAATTAAGTCAATTAGCAAGGTACAAAAACACTAACTGAAATAGATTTTCATTTTTTTTTTCGACGTTTTTATGCAACTGTTGATTGTTTTTTGTTCAATTAATCTTTTATGTCTGGCTTAATGAAGTATTTTAAAATCTTAAATCTAGTTGGTTGCAGGACCACAAAGGCGCCCGTCGAACATATTATGTTTGTCAGGACTGAGCGAAAATATGTATACAATTTAGTTGACAAACTAAAAAAAGCTTTCGGTTTTCACGGGTTCAATTTCAATCAATTTAAAAAAAAAGTTATTATTTTCTTGTAAAAAACTTGATTTTTTTTTGTAGAAAAGTTACTTGTTTTTGTGAAAATATTATTTTAAATTTACTACTATATACA
Source organism: Melangyna quadrimaculata (assembly GCA_949320155.1). Classification (NCBI taxonomy): domain Eukaryota; kingdom Metazoa; phylum Arthropoda; class Insecta; order Diptera; family Syrphidae; genus Melangyna; species Melangyna quadrimaculata. The sequence continues at coordinate 178,887,815 of OX439485.1, read as the reverse complement.
TAATAATAAAAAGGTTCAAAACTTTTGCAAATTCTACTGTGGTATCCTCTGTTCCTTTTCTTCCCACAACACTCTGTATTCTGTAAACACACACTGTGCTTTGACTGTACACAATATACCAACCGAAAATTCGATACTCTGCTGTAGTTGTGCTCTGCAGTCTGCATCTGCCAATAAAAGACCTGCAAACATAAAGCTCATTATTTCTGTCATCGTTTATTTTTCATTCTCTTCTTTCTTCTTTGGTAGCACAAGCAAATTGCACAAGCACCCAACAACCAATTCGATAAGCTACGCTGTTCATCGCTTACAAAGATATGTTCATTTTAATTTTGTTTGTAGCTTTGTAGTTTCCACCAACCACTAAACCGAGATTTAGGTAATGAGATTTGTTTGGTGTGTCCACTGCACAAAAAGTGGATTATGGCAAAACATTCAAATGGTGTTTCATTTTTTTGATATGAAGTGGAAGTGAGATAGATAGTTTTTGTTTACATTTCCATCTGTCAATAAACGAAAATAGGTCGGTTCCACTATTATTCTTCGAAAAAAAAGTTTGTTTGATTTGACAAACTAATGTTTCCAAGTAGATTTGAATGAGTTTTACTTGAAATCTTCATTTGAGGAGATTCAAATTTGTATGGTAAATCTTGTAGATTTCAAGGAGATTTGTGATAATCTTGCTAAATTTCGGTTTAGTGTCTGGTGGAAACGTAGTATAACACCAACCAAATTTTTCGCAAAATGCCCCTACTACGATAAAGTTCATCGTCATTTGTATTCATTTGTACTTTATTCATTTTGGTAACACCAACCATAATTTGTGAAAAACGAGCCTATAAACATTTTCAATGTTAATAAGATTTTGCAAACAAAAAATAATTAAAATCGAAGCTGCGCATTTAAAGTTAAAAATGTTACCCTTTTTTCTGCTTTATTGATTAAATAATATTTACCTCCAAAATATTTTGTTATTATCTATTTATTGAAAAGTATTTCAAAATACGGGGAAAACATAATGTGTTAATAAAATATTACGTATTTACTTATGTATGTACCATTTTATATTTAGAATTGTCGGTCTCGTAAAAAGATTTAATTAAAAATTTAATTACATGCGAGCATGTTTGTATAGCTTTGTTTCGTTTCAGTTATCAATATTTAAATGGCCCCAACAACGTTCATTTTTTGCAAACAATAATTTAATCTACTATGTAAAATCTACCAAAAATGCATAGCCATAGGCAAATTGAAAAATAATAACCGCTCTTTTTGATATTTTAACAGAAATAATATTTAAATTCATCCCACCAGAAGAGTTTTGGCCACAAAATTTCAAATTATTTCCCATCATGAGCCTTTTCAACGTATCTATCTACATACATATGTACATACGATTTGACATTAACGTTAGAAGCAAATCAAGCATATCCACCATCAAAATAACCCAAAATAATTTACCCGAATAAACTCGATATCATTATTTTTATCAAATAAAATTCTTTGAAACGATTACCTATTAAACTCTAGCCTTAAACCAAATTCATGGAAACTAAAATTGTAAACATGCAACAGTAGACCAACAACAATCGTGTGCCGCAATTAGTTTGCGCTGTTGTCACACTTTTTGCGTGCGTCAAATGTGTTGATGAACACGTTTAGGAAAAATCATAAGGAAAATTGTTTTCAAATAGAGTGACAAATAAATAAACTTTTGACATACATTCGATGAAATTCTAACAAATATACATCAAATATATGTACGCGCTTATGAACTCACCCAATAGTAATAGCATTGCCTTTGTCAGGATTGGAGAGGTGGGGCTCTGTGTATCATTAATGTAATAAACTTTACACAAGCCCCAGCACAGTTCAGCTGGCATCTATGATCTGTGTTTATATTAAGAAGATAGATTTATTTAAACTAAAAGCAGGGTGTTTTAGGAGAAGACAAGATACTCAACGATAATTGTCAGTCATAAGTGTTTTAAACTGATTTCGGGCATAAGGACGCCACCACAGCTAGCGCAAATGCAGTCTAATTCGACCTTTTTATGGAGCAGATAGGTCGAGCACAAATCATATTTCAAATATACTGTCAGTAGAATGAGTGCCGTCAACTAAGACCAAACTTTTATAAAACTAAATTCCAAAAACATAGAATTTCGGAAGTCTAGGTGTTTGACAATCTATCAAAATAGCTGACTCATTCACAAAACGTACGTCGCGTCGGCGTCATACATACTGGTGAGTATATATATTATCTGTCACCTGTCAATTTACTTGTCAGTATAGAAACAGTAGAAGTATAATATAGACCCCGATTACACGATTCGTTTCGTCTTTTTGACAGATTGGGTGAGAAATGTACCGGGAAAAGAAGTAACGATTAACGAAAAATGCAAATTTTAAGACTTTTTTTGGTTGAACTTTGACGTTTTTGATGTAACACCTGCAATTCTCTTCGATGTTAGCAAGAATCGATGTTGTGCGTAATTGAATATACGAAGAATACTAGTATATTTGAGAAAGATATTTCAAAACATTTTTAATAATTGCAACTAATCAAATCAGTTTAAAACAAATAATTCCAACAAAACAACCCTAAATTCAAAGAACGTCAAAATATGAAGAGGTAGTACGTTCGTATTTCCACGTACCGTGTAATCACGAACGTATGTGTCTGTCAGTAAGACAAAATGTACAAAATTCGGGAAATTGATATATCAAAGATTTCGCTCCATCAAGAGCTGGACAAGCGAATCCAAATTTGTTGTGTCTGTATTTCCACAGTTTTTCTGACGAATCCTGTTCACGGTAACTGAGATTGCTGAGCTATCTGAGATTTCCTTGTGGAACACGCTTATTATCTGTCAACTGTCAAACTAACTGTCAGTTGAAACACTAAACAGTCTGGATTTTATAGTTTTTGACAATAATTTTTGTGTCTAGCCATTAGATTGTATCACCGGAAATTTACTAGATTTTTATGAGTCACCCTGTATGCATAATAATTTATTGATACCTAATCTAAAATATTTGAGAAAAACAGCGCTATATCGTGAACCATCAGCCATTCGGTTGATATTTTATTAGTTTTTGGAACCTGACGACATGCGGTAGCCGCATCATCCATATTGTAATTCAATATCCAAAATGACATAATTTCCAATTTATTTGAAAACGCGAAACACTCGTAAATAAAAATAAAAGAACATTGATAGAATTAAATTTTGTTTACACACCACAATAATTTATGTAACTTATATGATGAATAGAGTTAGATAGGATGGTACATAGATATGATAAAATTAGATAGAGATAGAAAATTTAGATACAATAAAAGTCAAACTTACTTACATCTTTGCTCCAATGGACCACATATGGGATGTTATAATCGTATGGAAAGTCAACACGACAGTTGAACACGACATACGATCCGACCTTGCCTTCCAGATTCATTGGACTTGAGTGTTCTCTGTTCTCTGCTTCGACACAGGATATATTAATTAGTAGAAATAATAGTAGACCAACGACGACGAAGGCATATGATGATGATAATAATGATGATAGGGGCTTAGAAGACGCTACTGATAATGGTGCTGGCGATAATGTTGTTGTTTTTGTTAAAACTAATGACATTGGAGTTGAGTCGAAGTTTAACGTCATTGTTTTAATAGGACGAAGACAGCAACTGTCAAAATTATTATTATTCAAAGATGTAAATTTTGTAAAGTCTTTTTGACATTTTCGAGATTTATCGTCACTTTTAATTGAGTACATCTTCGATTTCGTACTTTGAGTATTTATTATTCCACTGGCATTACACATTATGGCATCTTTTTTTTTTTTAACTTATTATACCTATAAGAACTTTTCAAATTTTCCGTTTAAATGAAAATTGAGGCGTCTTGTCAGCTACAAAACAAAAAAACTGATGATGGCACAAGTTCATGAAACAAAAACAAAATAATTTTTACAAGATAACCTTAGTTTACCATGTACCTTATCTCTATTTAACCCACAAATAATGATATATAAATTAATAAAATTGGAAACTATCGAATTGAAAAAAGATTTGTGCAGTTAAAGTAGAATTTCACAAAAAAAAAAAACAATAACATGTACGAATATACCTCCTTGTCACTTGTTTGAGGCCACTATTTTCACAAAAGTTTTTTCTCGATAAATACCTTTAGGAAATATTTTTCCTGGAAATGTTTGATACCTATGAGTAGGTAAAAATATTTTGCAATAAAAAAGTATAAATTTAAAGGGGCAACTTGATAATTCCATAGGAATTCCACAATTATAAGAATGGACTGCAAAAATTGGTATAAAAAATGCGTTACTTGATTGAGGGCACTTGAAAAATTTTTATAGTAAAAGAACAAAACTATAAAAATGTTTACTTTTTTTGTTTTTAAACATTAACGTAATATGTTTTTGTCAATTAATAAAGAGTATGCCCGCTATTTTTTGAAATTAGCTTTATTAGACGGTTTGGAATTAAATTATACAGTTTTTGGAATAATCCAGTGAAATCTGGCTCTAGGTTTCGACCAAGGCATCCTTATCTCCAAACTATCTACCAGCATCAGAAACTTTTCGAGATAGCCAGGCCCAAACGTTTTCGATGATGTTTGAGTCCGGTGAATAGGGTGGCCATGGTAAAAGTCCAAAGTTTCCGACTGAATCCAGCTTCTAGCTACCCTGGAAGTATGGATAGGGGCGTTGTCTTGTTGGAATATCCAAGGTAGAGGTACAAACACATTATTTAGCTTTGGAAATACCCGTTACAGCAGGCATTTGTAACTATTTCCGTTCATTATTGTAGTTAAAAACTCCAATTCAATTGTTCCATAAAAGGTGAAAGCTCCCCACACCATAACCCCTGATGAATATGACTGTGATGTCTTGACAAAATAAGGTCTTATTTCCTTCAATCGTGAAAACAAAAGTTGTAACCATCGCGTCCGTCAAGATTAAACTTTTTTTCGTCTGAAAAGACAACCTTTTTCCATGCGTTGCTACATGCAACATGCTCCCTGGCGAAATTCATCCGCAGTTCCTTGTGTAGCTGCCGTAGAACCGGTTTCTTTTTGATTTTTATACTCCTAATGTTACCACTCGATTTGATTATCCCTAAAACCGTCGAAATACTGGCTGATACCCCACTTTTCGACCTTATTTTAGGCGCTGATAGTGTGGAATTTGAAGCTAGCCGATGAATTAGTCACTTCACTCGGATTGTTGTTGCTTGAGATGTGTGTCCATAGTTTTCAGTGTCTGCTAGATAGTTGTTGACAATGGTCCTACTTCTGTTCGGTCTCCTAGCTATTTCTCGGCCTGAGAATCCCAGTTCCTTTAAAGCATCAATTGATCCTCCTTCTGCTACTATCGACGTGTTTCCAGAAATTTAATATAAAATATAGTTTTCTATCTTAAATATTTTAAACTTTTGTTTATAAAAAATCGGCAATGTTAACTTTTGTCAAGCAATTTTTGGAATGGCCTCAATCAAGTGACGCAACTTTTTTATGAAAGTAGTTGCCTCAAACAAGTGACACGGAGGTACAATGACTGAGTAGCAAATATGTTTTTATAGAGTTTTCGCTATTTCCCCAAACTCTTCTTTTTCGAGTTGAACATGAACACCCCCTAAATCGAAAGTTTAGGTCACAAAAAAGGATCTGGCATACAAAAAATTTTGTTTTATTTTTTTTCTCTCGAATTTCTGTAGCTGTTCCTATTTTTTGTTGATTCTTGGTTTATAATAATGCCTTTATAAGCCCACATTTGAACAAATGTTTAAAAATAAATAAGTAATTCAATTTTAAACCTTTTGAGGTTATATTTTTTTCTCTGAAATATACGGATTATTCTAAATTCTTTTAATGATGTAATTTAGAACGCAAACAAATATTAAAATTAGGAATGTACTATTTATGTATAGAAACTTTAAAAATAAAAATGAATTATTAATTTATTTTTGAACATGTCAGGAATAACTGCAGGCATTCGAGAGAAAAAAAATTAAAGGTAAGAAGTGCAAAATTCCCATACAAATTTGTAAATATGTGTGGCCCAATTTAATAGTTTCAAGGACTTTAACTCCGTTCTTGAGTCATCTGTCCCCTTCAATTAACTTCCTTGCTCTCCTTAGTTTTTAAAGACACCTACATCATCCATTAATATTTCACATAATTTTTCCTGACCCTCAAATTTTGGGTAGGACATGTTTTTTTTCTTTTGATGTTTAGAGGGGTTAAAAGTCGATTTTTCGTGCTTAAAAAAAAAGCCGTTAACAGTTTTCCGACAAATCTTATAAGAATTCTTCATGTCGTATGGTAAGACGCTTTTGTCCGTAAAATAAATGACAACAAAAATTGTCAAAAATTTACAACTCGAGATATGAACGTTTGAAAGTCAAAAATGGCGAAATAGATGTTTGATAAAAAATTTACTATAAATCAGTGTGACGTTCTATTGAAATATATGGTATGTTGTTATGAAGCTGATTAATAAAAAGATAATATGTATCTGCCAAATTTTTAATTGAAGCTTTTGTTTTGGCAAAGTGAATTTTTGAAAAATATTTTTTTTTTTAAATTTATAGGTTGTTTTATTTTTGTACCTTTTGGTATTTTAAATCGGGTGGCACAACGGCTCATGAAGAACCTGGGCCTAGTGACTAACAACTCGCAACCATTCCTGTGTGCGCCTTTCGACAGGAATGGAGTGGACCTACAATTTTATGCCGAATCCGAATGGCTAGACGAGAAGGACTTATTCATGACAAGTGTTACTCTTGGGGGATTTGTCAATTCCTCGCAAGAGGCAGTAGCCCTGAAAAAAAAACTTTTTAGTTTTTAGGTGGACGAGGCTGGGAAGCGATCCCAGAACTAACATCAAAATACAGATAATTCTCCCATATAAGCATGATAGTACCAGGATTTCTACAAAAACTTGGTTAAAACTCAGGGTTACCGAACTTTAATATTTCTCTTTGCGTCAGAGAAAACAGGTATGTACTACTCTCTACCATACAGATGCCTATACATTTGTTTTCTTCGGAATATCTTAACAAAATTAACATTTTCCCAGTGCTTTGTCAAAAACCTTTCCGAAACCTCCTTAAAACAATAATGAAGATGAAGAAATTTAAAAAATAAAATTAGTTACTTCTATTTTATATTGTTTTTTAAGCTTTCCAAGGAATTAGAAGGTTTATATTAAAAAGCCTGTGTTATGCTGGATGCAATACTTGTACCGAAGGTCTTACATAGCAGTCAAATATGATGTGAATTTCAGATGCAATACTTAAACACAGTTTAATTAGAATTTATTGAGGTACTTTATCAAACGTTTATAGCATAGAAGATCCGAAATATGCAAGACTCTGATAAAAAATTGCAGTACATGCATCTGATATACCTACATATACTTTATATACAAATATTATAGACATCTGTATGACAAGGTGTAGTAAATGATTTATCTGACGCAAAGATAAATATTAAAGTGTGGCAACCCTGAGTTTAAACCAAGTTTTTGTAGAAATCCTGGTACTATCATGCTTATATGGGAGTATTATCTGTATTTTGATGTTAATTTCAATGAAAATAACAAAGGGTACAAAAATAAAAATAAAACAACCTATAAATTAAAAAAAAAAATTATTTTTCAAAAATTCACTTTGCCAAAACAAAAGCTTCAATTAAAAATTTGGCAGATACCTATTATCTTTTTATTAATCAGCTTCATGACAACATACCATATATTTCAATGGAACGTCACCTTGAACTATAGTAAATTTTTTCTCAAACATCTAGTTCGCCATTTTTGACTTTCAAACGTTCATATCTCGAGTTATAAATTTTTGTCAATTTCCGTTGTCATGTAAAACTAACATGTATTCAATAAAATCTATCGATTGCAAAAAAATCATTTCGCTAAATGGTAGTTTAGAAAATAAGATTTAGACATTTTAATACGCTCACCCTAATTTACCCTACTTAAATTTAAAATTTCAAAAAATCCCTAATTTGAAAACTTTAATATTAAATTTCCTTTCATATTATATTTTTTTTTATTTCTTTATGGCCTACCACATAACCGCAATCAGATAATTGAATAAACGCAAAAATTGAACTTTAAACCGTGGCAACCATTTGAAGGGCCCACTATTTTTTAGGCAACCCAATTGCAAACTGTTTGTTTAGACACTATCTAAAGAACTGTATACCTCTCATCTGGAAAAGAGATGAGGTAAGGTCGTCCTATGGCCGTCTCCCCGACTAAAAGTACAAATAATTTCTTAGACGCAGTTTTAAATTGCGGGGTTAAAATTAAACCCGGATTAATTCACTAAATTTGCTGATTTAATTCTGGATTAACTCAACTCAACGTTATTTTTAACAGCATTATTTCAATCGTTATTCGTAAAAAAATCATATCTCGAACAAATGCCACATATCAGGGTTTTCCTTAATAGGTACGTTAAATCTATTACTTCTGTCAGTAATTGAATTTTGTTGAACCAAGATTTGTTATAAACAAATATTCTGAACTTGAAGATTTGCAATCCATTTATGTTAATTTATTATCATTTGTGTTTATGTTTAATTAAGTTAATGCGACTGAACTTTTTCATAATTCATGACAACAAGATAATTTAATCTCTGAATAGAACAACATTGTTGCAATAATGTTGCTATGCTTGTTCTAATTAGTAATTTAAACTGCACAATCTTTAAGGTTGAGGGTTATTTTTATTTGTTAAATCCTTTCTGCCCAGTTCAATTTGAATATTCATTATTTTATAATAAAGTTTTTTTTAGATACCTATATACACTTTATTTGTTTTAATTTGTCTTACTTCACAAATGGGATATAGAGGTGTGACACAATTATTATCCTTTATTGTTTTGAAAATAATGTTATTGCAACGAAATTCACAACATCCGCAACTTATAATACTCGGTCAAGATTCGTTTGTTCGTTATACAAAAACAAAAAAAAAAAACTTAATTTCAATCAATTCGCGTTTTTTTTTTTTTGCAAATCTTATTTTTATTCACTTACACAAATAGTGTAAGTGATCACACAATATATGTAGATCTACAAATTGTCTGTAATTTTTTTTTTCACACAATTGTATGAACCTTATTTTTTTTAAATAATTCTTTAACGCCTTATAGTCTCTTGCCTGGCTAACAAAATATTCCAAATCATACAACCGACTACCACGAGAATTCAACCGAAACTAAACTACTGCTAGAGTGAATGATAAAATTTTCTATCCGATTAGATAGTGCTGATTCGCACTAAGTGCTACCTAATATAAGAATCTGTTTATATCTTTTGTCATCAACTTGGATCACTATTATGTTGTTGCATTTTGCGGGCACACATACGCAAAAAAACATATCAAAAATGCTGGATGATGATGGGGATACTCATCATAATGACTTGAGCTTTGTGACTTGAGTTTAAGCTTGAATTGTAGGAAGGTATTGAGTGAGTCTGTTTTGCTTGTTTAAGTTACTATACTCCTGATGACTCTTGATAAAAATTTACCAATTTTTTTCAAGGAAAAATGTACCAAATAATTGTTAAAGATTTGTGTGACTATAGAGTTATTATAACCTTCGTAAACTAAGGGGATTATTGCGAGAGTCTATTCAAAAGTCGAATAGACTTAAGGGGTACTATCGATATTTCAAAAATTTATTCGTTAATATTTTTCTATTTGATAGAAAATTAAATCGATCAAAAATTTCTGATCGACTTAAGTCCAAGTTAGATCGCTTTCACACAAGGAAACTGAGTTGCCAGAAACTAGCTAGTTTGTTGGCGAGAAGGGTGAGAGGGGAGATTTTTTGTCTTCCTTTTACGCCCTTCCACCAACAAACTAAAAATCGCCGGCAATTCAGTTTCCTTGTGTGAAAGGGGTCTTACATTATATTACAGGTAATATGCTAGCGTGTTAATTTTTGTTCAGTTCTGCGCATGTTGTCAAAATCTATAGTAAAAAAAATTGAATTTCAAACAATCCCCAAAAATTAGTTTTTGTTTACTGTATACTTACACAAAGGGCATCCATCTTGAAATTTGAGAAGCTGCACCTGATAATACCTTAGATATGTGTACTGTGCTTAAGTCGACTAGATTTTTTTTCGCAATAAGGTCCTTAATAAGTAGAAAAGGAATATTTGTGACCTGATGGCGTCTTTCTGCGCTGAGCTGCTCTGATGGGGCTTGTTTGTTTTAATTTGTGTTTGTAGATTAGCTTTTAAAAATATAAGTTAAGGCCACCATGTGATGCGAAATTCTATTGAACTAATAACTATACGAATTTTGTGTGACACTGCGTCCGTCACAAAAAGTGTATTGATACTAAATCGAAAAAAGGTAGATGGAATTGATATCATGCATACATAAGGGGCCGGTTATAGCGATCAGGAAAATGAATCAGCAAAAAACTATTAAATAGATTTTTTGCACTATTTTCATTCGATTTGAATTACAAATGCTAAACTTATCGATGACAAATAACTCATAGAATTTTTTGATAAAATAAAATTTACAATTAAATAATTATATCTTTTGTTAAAAACGTATTTATTTATTTTCCTGATGCAAATTTATTTTTCGTGCCAGCTGATCGTAATTTCCGACAAAATGAAACAAAAAATTCCAATGATTTGCGTTCTAATTTCACTTATTCCACTGACAGAATTGAGAACGAAAAAGTTTTTCGTGTGCATTTTTAATCAGGAATACTTGGTGGTAGGCACATTTTTTCCTGTTCGCTATAAACGACCACCAGGAAACAATATTCAATTTCATATTTTTTCAACTTTTCCTGATGCGTTTTCCTGATCGCTATAACTGGCCCCTAAGAAAAAATAATTATCCGTGAAACTGTTTGCTCTCAGACAACCAGTTTTAATGACACTTAATGGAACATCTGTTAATGTCAGTAGTGTAAGATGTAACATTTAACCCGCGCAGGAAAACAATCTAGTTTTTGACAAGGCACTAGAGAATTTTACATATATGCTGGCAAGGGGATCTTAAGGAATTGCAAAAGGCTAAAACAAGTATCCTTGGGGATTATGAACCCTTTTGCCTCGTAAGGCAAATCAAAAAAAATTGACTTATGTGGAACTTGATCCCGCGATCTTCTGCTTGTCAGTACAACGCGCTACCCACTGGGCTAACTTGCTTTATATAAATCAATGTCAGATGTGAATAAGTTTCATAATCTAATGTTTCATACCATATTGCATAACAATAAATTCATACAGAATAGAACTGGATTTTAGGTAGTAAAACTAAGAACAGGATGTCTGTTCTAACTTGTCTGATGTTTCTCACAAATCTATGATGTTCTGTTCTGTTCAGATCGTGTGATATGAAAAAGAAGATAAAGGAAAAGGTGTTGTATGATACTGAAATTGCATGGCGTTTATAAAATGTTTTAGTGTACAAGAGACATTCCTGATGAGTACCGAAACATGACCGAAAAGTTTTTACTAGGGAGGGCCTCACGAGTGTTTTAAAAGTGTCCCTCGTCTAATTTTTTTGAACTTAAATCCAGCAAGGGTTTGTGAAGTATCTGACAAGTTTTCTCCGTCTAGATTTTTCCCTTTTGGAAACTTAGTAGGGCCTTGCGAAAACTAGACAGAAACTTGGAATTTTTCCAGCCGGGAATGTTTAACAACATTTGTAGTACATATATGAAATACTAAAGCTATGCTATTTAACATATTTTCAATAAGAAATTTAACGGTAACGATTGTTATAACTTAATTGTTTATTGTATGACACATATGTGACACATGGCACAGACTGTACATTTAGAATTGCGTTTCCTAAGCCTTATTACACTAGAACGAAATACCTGAGGAATTCGTCAGCATACTTCATTATTATATAAACACAAAGACATACACACAATGGTGACACATTATTGTCAATGTGTGTGTGTACACTAGGGTGGTCCTTATAAAGGTCATTGTCTTATTTTGAATGATGCACCCCCCATAATTTTTTCTAAATAATTAAAAAAAAATTCCTGTAAAATTTAAGCTCATTTTATTAACGTTAACCCGGCCCCCAAAATGTCTGAAGTGTTATATGGGAAATCCCATAAGTAGGGAAATCACTCTTGTAAATTTGGTTCTGATACATTTTCATAAATATGAATTACAAAAGTGTTCCAAAATTCAATTTTTTTTTATCAATCAGTACCAAAGATAAGAATTTTCAAATTTGAAATAACAAAAATACATGGGATTTCCCATATAAAACTTCATACGTCTTAGGGGCCGGGTTAACGTTCATATAATGAGATAAAATTTTACTGGAATTTTTTTTTATTATTTAGAAAAATTCAAAATAAGACAATGACCTTTATAAGGAAATTCACTTTCCTTCATTTTGAAATTGTAAAGGTTTTTAGGTTTTTTTTTCTTGAATTATACTGTCGACAATGTTATATAATAGTGTATTGCAATGACCTGCACTTAATTTAAATTAATTAATTTCTAAATTCATCAAAAATAGTCAATTTGTTTCGTTTTCATTTAACGTCTGTGCCATCAGAAGGCGCAAAAATTCTTTCTAACATTTTATAATTGTTTTTCTTAAAATTCTATGACCTCTTTCTTAATTAACTTATGTTTACCATTATCATGTAAGAGAGGATTCAAATATATAATTGATGTAATTCAAATTGTATACGTTCTACACCCACATAGTTGTTACAAAAGAAATAAAATTGAGACAACCCAAACGTTTCATAAAATAAGACGATGTTATGATGATGGTTTATTTTTCTCAAAAATAATTATATACTAACACATGTTTCAGAGAATAATTCAATTAAGAAAATAAGATTGAGTTAAAAAAAAAACAAAAAAAAGAACAAACTAAATTTTACTTAACTGCGAAGGCGAACTGACAAGACTCAATACAAGAAACTTAAAACGCCTATCATAGAAGCATACTGTAGGTAGGCACATATAAGAGCATCCTCTTACTGCAGCATACTGCGATTATTATATTTAGTTTAGTTTAAACGATGATAAATCTACAAAGACAGACGATATTTTAGATTTTATTTTATCTTATGGTTGCGTCTTAACTTTGATAATGTCTTTAAAATGGTCTAAGATATACAGAAAATCTTCCGGGTCTCAGGAGGACTTTGCAAATTTGGAGTCCAAAACCGAATTTCAGGCCAAGAATATTTGAATTGTTGGTTTTTTTTTCGGTATAAGGAAAGTAAAATGAAATGCACGACTGGATCGCACCAACATGACGCACAGTTTAACAGACCGACGACGGATGTCTTGTTGCAAATCCTATTTTTGATTAAAACCGCGAAACTTATTTGACACCTGTCCTATATGGACCAATTAAAAATGCTTACCTCTTTTATTTGATTCCTATTCTTCAGTCTAATTTTTCATTGTCTTCGTCTTCATATTCAAAACACCTTGGAATTTATTTTAATAATTTTTTTGTTATTTATTTTCAGTTGTTTTTTTTTTTTCATTAAATTTCACTAACATATATGTACTTCGAACGTAATTTATATAAAACATCATTTTTACCTTATTCCATTTTTTCTTGTTGTTCTTGTTATGTTTTTATATCATTGTTTTATTTTCATTTTTTTATACAGATTTTTAATTTGTTTTTGTAAAATATTTTATTTTTAAAATAAAACATAATGATAAGATTTTTATAAATAAGTTGTACCAAAAAATTTAAATTTAACTTAAGATTATAATTTAAACATATAGATATAGTTATTATAAATAAAATAATAATGTTTTTTCTTTTAAAAATACGTATGTACAAATGTAATAAATTTAAATGCTCATTAAATATAGATAAGTTTCTTTTTTTTAATCAAATAGAAATACATATATAGATAGTTTAGGTAATAAATTAAATTTTTAATTGAACTTAAGCCTTATGAGCAATAAATAAATTGAACTTAAAGAAATAACAAAACAAAGAAAATATTGATTTCTTTAATGATAATTTTACTCGATTTTTTTTTTAATTTCTTATTTGTTTTTATTGTGAACTATTTAATTGCTGTTAGTTTTCTTAATTCAAAATATTACCTATAGTGTTATTTTTTTCTTCTGTTTCAATTTATTTCTTTTTGTATGTTTAATGAATTCAATATTGTTTTTTAATTTAATATATATATTTATTTTTGATTGTTTAACTATGTACGAAGTTTTATTTGTTCATATTTTTCGTTCGTTTTAGAGATACTTTTTGCTTCTTTTTTTTTAATTTTCTTTCAATTTAGAAATTTTGAAAAATCGTTTCGATTTTAAAAAATACAATCAAGAAGAACCGCGTGCTTCTTAATTAATTACGATGTTTTTGCTGTTTGTGTTTCATTTTTATTTTGTTTGTTCTTATTTATTTCATTTAAAGTTTCAATAAAATAAAATTAAATAAATACGATATAATTTAAAAATAACATAAAAAGAATTTGTACTATATAAACAAAAGTTAAAGTAAAATAAAAATAAAATAAATTTTGTGTTTTATTTTTTTTTTATTTAAATTCTTATTTAAATTTTCGACCAATTGGTTAACTTTGTGCCATATTTTTTTTTTAATGTAACTAAAAACAAATAAATTGATAACATTAACATTAAAGCAAAAATCTTTATGGTTAAAAAAATAATTAAAGCTTGATGTTTAAGAAATATCAGTTTGTTTTTTTTTTAATATTTTTTTTTTCTATGTAAAAAATAAGATAAATTAAAATTTTTTTCCTCGATAAGGAAGTAAAATATATTTCTTAAATTATAAAATGGTCGATAAAGCGTTAGATTTCTAAGTCAGAATTATTTTTTTGTTTTTTAAGAATTTTATTAATTCATTTTTTTTTTTTTTTTTGTTTTTCTTAAGACCTAGTAATTCTCCTCTCACATTTTTGTTGGTTTGTTTTAAGTTCCAATAACTTTTACAAGATACTTGTTGTTTTTGTTTTTTGTTGTTGTTTAATTTTACTTGATTTTTGTTAAATTTACTTTATTCAATAATGAAATAACTTTTGGTTTTTTTTTTTCTTATTTTAATTTGTTTTTATATTTCGTTTGAATTTTCTGCGACCAATTTGAGTTTGAAAAGTTAAGAAAAAAAAAATTGATTTTGAGAAAAGATTTAAAGTTAAAAAAATAATATTTTTTTTATTTAAGACAAATTAACTTAAAACTGGATAGTCCAGAAGAAGGTAGGTACTAAGAAACTGGCAAGATTAAAATGGCATAGTTTTCAATGAACTTTGAAACATTTGCGTTACATTCGTCGTCAGCAAGCTCGAAACAAAAAGTAAAAAAACAGCTTTGACTACGAGTTTCCAAAAGTTGGTTATTAATAAACCAATTTATAACTTGGGTTTTTGGTTATAATTCCATAAATCACAGATTATATGCCTTAAAAAACTTAGATTGAAAAATTAGGAAAGACTACTCCATGTAGTCTCTATTCACACAAGAAAAAATTCAGGAAAAAGGCTTATGAAGAAAGGCGTAAAAGACCTCGGATTTTTGCCAAGTTAGTGACAAAAGAGCTTTACTGTACCAAACTTTTATTTGTTCTTATTGCTGTAAATCTTAGACTTGCTAAAGAATTGAAGGTTTGATCTGGTTCTTTAAGGAGAAAATCGGATTTTCAACAAAATTAAATCCGGACAGACAAAATAGGCTATACTGATTCTAAAAGTCTTATTAAAAAAACTAAATAACTAATACCAGAGATGATATTGATGAGTTAATTTTCGTAGAAATATACCACCTTTTGAATAGTGAGAGTTTCTTAGCTTTCAACTCAAACAAATTACATTTTGAAATTTTTAAAGAAAAAAACCTAGTTGAAAGAAAGTTTTTAAAACATGTTTAACTTTAAAATGAAATTTCATAAAATGCAGTTCTTAAAATAAAATTGACTTTTGAAATTTGTTTAAAAGCTTTATTTTGTAAGTAATCAGATGTTGAAAAGTGAGAATATGATGACTGAGAAAGAGAGGTCACTTTGCTAAGTTTATTTCATGTTTTGTTATGAAATTAAGAAACGGGCTTCGAATAGCACGTGTTAAATAAAAAAAACTTAAGACATAATGTAAATTCCTATTTAAAGGAAAAAAAAATAATAATAATAAATTTTATATATTCGCAAGTAAGATTCTTAATTTTTTTGTTTTTTGTTTCTATACTTCATTTTTTTAAGATGTGTAATGTATAATTTTTTTTTATATTTTTAAATTTAAAATTAATTTTATCAATAAATGTGCACCTATTATTATATTTAAAATTTATTCATTTGTTAATTTTTTTTTGTTCTGTCTCTCGTCTTTTCATTTAATAATTTTTGTATATATTTCTTTTAAAATTTTCATTTGGTTTTGTTTCCAATAGTCTTAACCAAATAAAAATTTTATTTAAGAAATATTTTTAGTTTATATATTTTATTTTTATATATATATAATTTGTTTGTTTATTAGGTTTTATTTTTAAAATTATGAAACGTTTGTCTTTTATTGTGGTTTTCTATATATTTTTTTTTTATTTAAATTTTATTTGGATTTACTGCCTTAAAGTAAAATGTTATTTTCTATTTAGTTGTTTTTCTTACATTTTTCTTTCTAAATATTATTATATTATATATATATTTTTGTAATATTTTATGAAAGAAAAATTAAAAAAAAAATATTTAGTTTGAAAAGATTTATTTTTTTTTTATATATGTATAATATATTTTTAAAGTTATTTTCTGTGTCGAAATTTTGGAAATTTAATAAGAATCTCATTACTTGTTGTGGGTTTTTTATTTTCTAAAGTATTTAATTAAAATTAGTATTTACAGTTTTGTTTTTTTTTTTTTGTTTAATTTAAATTAATTTGTTTTATCCTAAATAATTTTTATTTTGTGAATTTTGTTTTATTTTCATAATATATAACCATAGCCATTTACTATATATATATATTTAAATTTGTATTTATAAATTAATTGTATAATAATTGCGATCTTATCGATTTTTAAAGTTCTACATTATTTTTACAGTTAAATTTATAATATAATCTGTATGATTTTAATATTTGATTTTGTTTTTACAATTTAAAATTAATTTTATAATTATTATGGTTGTTTTTTGTGTACGTTTATTTTTTTGTTTTAACTTTGAAAATGTATGCCTAAGTTTTTTTTTGTTTTTCATTTGTTTTTAGAAATTTTATGTTTTTTGCATTATAATTAAATTTACCTATAACTACTTAGAAATAATTCGAGTGCTCTTTAAAAAGTTCGAAGGATGGGGTGGCGTGTGTTATTTTTAAATATTTTTGTAGTTCATAGCCATTGCGATGTTTTGTATTGTTTTTATTTTGTGTTGATTTGTTGTTGTTGTTGTTGAATTGCTCTAAATCGGTCAGGGTTTTGGTGTTGAAGTATTCTATGCGTGCTGAGTTATTTATTTGTTTGTTTTTGTGTATTAACACATGCTCTCTAGTTCCACGACTCCTGCCCTTTTCATTGCCTGACGCTTTCGATAAGCATAAAACTCTTCCTTCATGGCTTGAACACGCGATTCGATATTATCGTATCGGTTGCTTGCGCCATATCGTTGCTTACGCATAGGGCCCAGAGTCATGGTGGCAGTTGGTGGCATCCCTGAAGTTGCCGTATGGAATATTCCACCGCCTGTGCTTCCCGTGTCGATATTGAGCAAGTTGAGATCATCGCGGGGACCACCGGTCGGTGTGGAGGCACTTGGCGTCGGCGTTGACGGATCGAATTCGTAGTGCCCGTCGACACTGCCAACGTCGACTGCCTTGTGCACGTTCACGGTATCGGTGGCGGCATTTAGACGCGATATCATGTCCAACCAGTTGCCCATTGTATATGGCGGCGGAGTTGTTGGACGTTTGAGGCTGCCTGTGTAGTTGTAATATGGCAGCGTTGATTGTGTACCCACTGTTGCTGAGGCTGCTGACGCAGGGTGGTGATGATGGTGATGATGCAGACTGTGATGGTGATAGTGTGGGCCTGGATCCTGATAGTAGTATGATGTGGATGGAGGCGGTGGTGGTGGACGATACGGAGGCAGTAGTCGCCATTCACTTGTACTCCCCGAATGATGAGATCCATGCTGTTGATTCGATGTATTTTTGCTGCCGAAGCCGCTCGAACTGGAGCGGCTTTCTGGCGAAGCTTCTAGCCCCATGCCGCCAGATGGCCGATAGTGGGCCGCGAAATTAAGGTGTGGCAGTGGGGATAGAAGTTCGGAATGGGAACGCGTCACACGTGAATGGCGTGGATACCATCTCGTTCTTGGCCGATAACTGTGATATGGTGTCTGCGACTGATAGTATCCCCGCCATGACGGTGAGGGTGGTATGTGCAGCGGAACAAAACCTTGATTCATGCGTCGTGTTTCCTCTTGAATTGTCCTCAATGAGGGCAGTTCATGAGAATAATAGCGGTGGTATCGGCTCCCAGCGTTTCCACCAAGAGACGCCGTTGCACCCAATCCACCACTAGATGGCGTTGGGAATGATCTTTCAGCCGAACCAGGGTAAACAGTGCTCAGATCGGAAAACTGATTGGCGGCTGGTGACCATGGTGAGTGTATGCCTATCGTGCTGGCCGGGGAGCTGGAGAATATCCGCGACACTCTCGATGGTGTGTACAAGTTGGGTGTATTAGGAGTTTGCGGTACCGCCAACGTATTAATATGAAGGTTCTGATGTAATGGCCTCGAAGCTGGTTGTGGCAGATTTCGATAAACATTCGCATACTGCTGATTACGAGGAACATTTTGATAGCGCCCCGCACCAACACGCAACAATCCACCCAAGCCACTCAAAAATCCCCTCGATGCCGAACCATTTGACTGAAGGCTCAGCTGACTTGGTGAGGCGACTAGTGGACGTCGCCATGATGCACGCGAATTAATAAACGGTCGCCGTGCAAGAAATCCTCCATCATCACTGCTGGAGCTTTGAGATCCTGTGCTGTTGCGACGTTCCGTGACGCCTTTAGCATCTTGTACATCTGGTGTTTCGGAGAGTACGAAACGTCCATCCACAGAACGATGAATTTGGCCAACACTTCTTCGGTTACCATCTATTTCATCGATGTGTGGTGTGCTATAGATAGAGTGACAATTTGTGCAACGATCTGGTGGCCAAATGCAATGAAGTATGGTTATGAAGACAGTGGTTACACTTGATATTCTGGCTTGTTTATATCTATAAAAAAAATAAATAAAGTAATATACAGAAGAAAATTAGTATAAACATGATCAAAACAGAAATGATTAAGAACAAGAACAAGAACTATAACAATTAAAATAAAATACAATTTAGCAACAAAAATCACGCTGAATTCATGCAAAAATAGTTTTGATTGAAGAAAACGTAATATTCGTCCAAATTCATAAACAAAATTTGCAAATCGATGCGAAATAGTTAAAGAAATAAGTATGGTCTCTGTCACTTTAGGTATATTCATTCCTGCCAACAAAATTTTACGTTGACATTGAAAGCTGAGCAATAAAGCGTCTGAAAGTTTCAAAGAGCTTTCAGAAGATTGGTTGTTTTTTAACCAATTTTTTCTTATTTTCGTATGCTATTTAGACAGATGTGAAGGCTGATAAGTTGAAAATAAATCTTTTTCATTGAAAGAATTATAATTGTTCACATGTATTAAACTTATTTTTTTTATTCTAACCAAGAAATGCGTGAAAATCTTCTAGCGTTTCCATATAGAAACTCACTTTTAAAAATCGTTAAACAGAAGTGGACCTTATTTTTAGCCTTGTGGTGATCCACAACGAATTTACATAATAAACACTTATAAATAATTTTATGAGAACTTTTCAATTTTAAAAAACACAATTTCTGGATAAGTTGTGAAGAGGCTAAATATCAAGAGGTTTTTTAGCAGTTTGAAAGCTTTTGACTGTTCTTCAGAGTCCTCTGCTAAAAATGTATGCAGTTTTTTCTGATCCCCAGTTGATACCACACAAAACTATCAAGAGTGTTTACTGTTTATGAAACCTAGACTGCCTTCACCTTATAATAAATTAACAACAAATTTTAGAAGAATTACTTAAAGTTGAATGTCAGCAAGAAGTTTTCTTCTATTAACCATAAATCATTATTATAAATGAGATCCTTTGAAAAAGATTTTGTACAAAATACGGCCTTAAGTTCAAATGGTTTAAAGGTAAAACCTAAATTTTTGATTTTTACTTAATAAAATTTTAAAATAATTTCACTAAAATTGTATTCACATTCAATACAAGCAAAGTAAACAAAAACAGACAAATAACAAGCAATTACTTAAACACCAATGAAGAAAAAACAAGGGACAAACTAAAAAAAAAAAATAGATTTCAAAACAAAATATTGTAGGTACCTAGGTAAATAAACAACAAACACAATTTTTTATTTCAAAAGAATCACAACAAACCTTTAAATCTGCATTAAAATATACGTCCCAATGCACAGTTACATTATTATTATTTTTTCCAGCCAACAAGGGAAAGAAAAAAAAAATATAACCGAGCAGAAAAAATGATGCACCATTTTCCATTACACAACATCCACACACATCATCACGCACAGTATTGGAGCAGGATATTGGGATGAATGTATGTATGGTTGCGTATATAGTGTAGCAATAAAAGCATTAAACATCCATTTAGAATCCGTTTGAAGGCAATAAAAGCGGAAATAAATAATCACAAAAATAAAGGGAAACAGAAAAAAGAACAATTTTTTTTTAGATATTTTGTATGAAGTTAAAGAGAAATAACGATTTTCAAATGTTCAACAATATTAATTTATTTGCAATAATCCAACAAAGTAATAATAAAAAAAATATAATCGAGAAAAACTCTCTATTAAAAAAAAATTCCGTTAAAAAATAAATCGGGGATTATTGCGGAACTAAGAAAAACTTAACAAATATTTTTGCATCTAAGCCCCTGGGCTTTTATATATTTGCCTGAATTTCCTCTAAAACCATCTATTCTTTCAAAAAAAAATCCAACTAACAAAATTTTCCCTATACGTTATATTTCTACACCTGGGAATATGTAAAATTCACAAAATCAACAGCAAATAGTAAACGAACTAGACAAAAATTAAAAAAAAAAAAAAATAACAACACATAAAACCCTTCATTAAAAGAACATGAATGAGTCTTTTGAATAGTGAACATTTGGTATTATACCGGCTTTGGCGTATTTACTAGATTTTATGACTTTTTATGCTGAAATTGCTATTTTAATGCCAGCGCCATTGTAGCCATTTGAAATCCAATTGCTATGCTGGGCTGGCTGCTGTATCAACACCATCTATATATATTCATTGGAGTATATGGAAAAATAGCAGAAACAAAAAAAATCTAACGTTGGGCGCCATTTAAAAGCTTGAATAATAGAACGCGAGTATATATGATAGGGGAAAGCAGAGTACGATGGGAACATTAACGTTATTCTAAGTACGCTTTGAATTTAATTATATAAGATATTAAACTCAGCCATTTTGTATTCCTTAGTCTCTTATACATCTGTTATAAAAAACATAAGCTGAATTGCAAAATTTTTTAATTTCCACGTGTATTTTAGAGTAACTTACACCATAAGCGTATTCGGGAGCGATGTTCTTAGAATACCAGACTATAAGGGTACACGGGTGCACAACAACATTCAGTTACTCGGGTACCCGAGCAAAGTACCGGTCTTTTCCGGTTATGTTATAGTAGCTGGGTAACCACCACCATTCGGGTACCCCATACTGATACTTTTCGAGTACCAAATAACTACCTGTACCCATCTACTCATCTTACCTACATATATCCGAAAAAAAAAGGGTACCCAATAATGGCCAGTACTTCCCGCTTAAGGTCAAGAGCTTTTAATAATTTATCGTTGAAGCCCTTATTTTCAATTCCATTGGAGTATATTATGAATTTAGGCAGTTTGATCGGAAAAAAGGTAATTATAGATCCCGCAGCCATGGGTGGACTGAAATTATGTACAAAATCTATCTTAATGCCTTAAAATATTGGGGCAATTATTGACAAATCCTGAGCATGGGTTCAAATTCAAATTCAAATTCAGTACATTTAAAACCTTGAAAAAGTACCTCATAATCAGTTTTTGACAATTGAAATTATATTGACCCCATATTGCCATGATCTACCCTATTTGAAATAAGGGTGTGAGATGGTTGTTAAACGCAAACGGAAAAAAGCCATTAGAGGCGCAAATATCGAAACGTACTTAAAAATTGATTCCGATATGGTATTTATGGACCAGAGATCCTTTTTTTATTGCCACTTTATGCTATACTTCCGCATACGAAAAATAATGATTTCGCAATCGGTGGGTGGGTAGGGTAATGGCTGGGTAAGGTGAGATGATGATATTGTTGTTGTTTTTTTTTTTTGGTATAGAAGTCTCCCGTACCCCACCACCACCTTTACTTTATTTCGATCGTAAATCATTGAGAAAATATTTAAAGGACATATAGTAGACAAAGTAGAAGTGAAAAATTCTTTGAAAAGCCAAATACCAAAATTAAAATGGCAAACATAACAAACAATAATTCCTCTGGAACAATAATTTAAATCGATATTTTAAATAATTGTCAAGCTCTATTTGGTTTTGTAAAAAAAAGATTAGGTTGTATTGAAGGAGTGTGAAATATGCGATGTCGTTTGGTTTTCTATACATACCTATACGTGTGTGGTGTGCTTTCATGTTTTTATTTTTTTTTTGAGCAAACATAAAGTTGAATAAAAGAAATAATATCTATCTAAATGGAGGCGGAAAGAAAATATGATTCAAAAGGATATGACTCCTTAAAGGTGAATATAATATGAAGGTATGTCAGGATCAGGATGATGGTATTATGACTATACGAGAGACTGTGAGTATGAATTAGAGGTATGCTGGTGTGTGTGTGTGCTCTTCTGATTTTGTGTTTGTTCAACATACACCGCGGCGACGGAACAAGCTCAGGCACACACAAATTTTTTGGTTAAAATAATGGCATACTGGAAAATAAATTTTATGAAATTTATGTTTGCTTTTCTTGGAGGATTCAACATTCAAGTCAACGACAAACAATCGCGCAAGGATTAGAAGTACGTATGTAGGTTAGGTACAGAACATATTCTTGAATTTTTGTAATAATTTCTTGGAAGAGAAAGAGATAATAGGGATTTATATGAATGTATGTATGTATAAAAGTATTATATACTTTTGATTGAAGTGCGAAAAAGAGATTTCAGTGGGTTTAACTTAATGGAAAGTGGTTGTACAATTGTCAATTTTTGTTGAGGTAAATAACGATTTATAATATGTTTATTTAGGTGGTTACCTACGGTGGTTCCACGAAAATATTAAGCTTCTTTCGACAGAATTGAAGATTATTTTTTTATAAAATGTAAACATGTTTCTGGAAAATCACAATTAATTTAGAAGAAGATCAAATATTTTCATTTTAATAGGATATAACGCGTTGCGGGTTTTTTGTTCTGATTTCTTTTATGAAATCATAAGGTTCAATGAATAAATAATTACTTGAGTGGGCACCTAAATATAAAAAAAATAAAAAGTATGTAAATTATTATTTAAGAGAGAAAGAGATTTTTCTTGAAACCAAATCTTGTACCTAGAAAAGCCTCTGATAATTGGATTCTCATTATTATACGAATGAAGCCAACATTTTGGCATTTTGGAGACTTATAAATAAGTTTTATAAATAAATGTACATTTCCATATCAATTTCGGCAAGTTTTTGAAAAATATTATGCATTTCAGAATTTGTATAATTAGATTAAATATTGGTTTTTATTATCTTGTTCAAAAATTTTTTTACTTTAAAAAAATTATATCTTAAAATCTGCTGATCGAATCTTCAAAGCAAAAAAAAAAAATAAAAATAAATCGGGTGGCACAACGGCTCATGAAGAACCAGGGCCTAGTGACTAACAACTCGCAACCATTCCTGTGTGCGCCTATCGACAGAAATGGAAGGGACTTACAATTTTATGCCGAATCCGAACGGCTAGACGAGAAGCACTTATTCGTGACAAGTGATACTCTTGGAGGATTTGTCAATTCCTCGCAAGAGGCAGTAGCCCTGAAAAAAACTTTTTAGTTTTTAGGTGGACGAGGCTGGGAAGCGAACCGAGACCTCCAGCATGACAGTAGAACGCACTAACCATTACGCTTCAAAGCAAAGAACATGTGCAGCTACATCCGTAAACATACATTTTAAGGAAGGGGCAACAATTTGAGTTTTGATAATATTTATTTAAAAGTTGATGAAAAATTGAACAATTAAAAAAAAAAAAAAAAAAAGTATACACTTATATTAGTGAAAACTTCGTCTAAAAATGTGTGACTAATTAAGTATAATGGGAAAAGCGCTAGGGGCTTCAATCACATTTTTCCCCAGTAACATAGATTTTCATTTAAAAAAAAAAATTAATGTGATAAAAGGTCGACTTAATGAGCTTATGAAGCTTAGAACCATAGGTTATAATTGTCCAATCTTTTTGAATGAGACAAATTATAAAGTGAAAAATAATAACCTTTGTTATGTTGTAAAAATTGTTAGAAAATGTTAAAAAAAAAATTATACTAAAAATGTGATTGAGTAAAAAGTCAATTCGATATCTGGCTCTTTAAATTTAAAAGTTGATACATTTTTTTAAATTTAAAAAACAAATCGCCACGCTTATTGATCTTACCATCCTATAAAACAATGCTAATAACTGTTTGATAATTCATTCAAAATGATCGACTTGCTTGCTCTTTCTTAAAGAGGCAAACTTATTCGACTGTGTAAGTGGCTATTCAAATATCTTCAGAATAAGAACATTAAAAACAAATAAATCAGATTAGAAGTTCTAAGAAAATGTGGTAGGTAGGTACCTAGGTAAAATATAGTAAAAGTAAAACTTATTTTTTCACAAAACTGCAGCTACTGTCTGCTTTATCTTTGGGTAGATTATGAATTTAATACACTTATAGTTAGAAAGGAAACTTAAAGGCTCTTATTTCTTCTTAAAATCCTATTTCAAAGTCAAATCCTAACCCTGAAAAGAAAAGATACCCTTTCACTCAGAATAATACCTTTTATACCGGGCGAGATTTGTGTGTGGCGCTGCGTATAGCCGATTTCATTTGCTATGTTCCACGAACAATAATAACGTTGATATACCTTATCTCTCTACTTTATATAGAAAAAGTTAACAGGATATCAAATAACTCTGCACTAACGAGCTTTTAATCTACAGACATTATCTACTAAAAGTAGGTAGGTATAGGTACTCACGATTTCCGAGAACTGCAGCGCGCACAGCCACCAAAAGACCGAATTGCAGCAAGATTCACTATACCTACTCCTTCATGTACATAAACGTGTGGTAGTTGTAGGTTTACGAAATAAATTTCTTTAATTTCATGGTTAACCCAAATTGCTTTAAAATTCGGCTTTTATGTGGCACTGGAAAACGCACTCTTTTTATTTTATTTCTTTCATTTTTTTTTGTTTCGTTGGTAGTTTTAAGTGAAAGAATAGCGAAACAGAGGATGATTATATATAAGCCTAATTTGAATAAAACCACTCATATCACAATAAAATTGCACTCTTGTTGCCGTTAATTATTCAACACCCTGTTTCGTAATAAAAATTTTATTCCATACCTACAGAACAGTACAGACACATATTCCCACTTATACTCGTTTATCACATATGAGTCATGAGTGTATAATGTATTTAAACGTGTATTTTCTGTATGTATATGTATCTCAAAGGATATGTTGAGTTTATATTATCTTTTTTTTCGCTCTCTGAGACAAGGCCATTTCATAATTTTTACCGTCCGCTTTCCCAGTGCAACATGCCTCTTGCGTCCTGCCACTTGAAACTGCTGGCATAGCCACACTCTACACTGTGCCACCCACTGACAGCTTCCTGTTGATGGTTAATAATGTATGCATTTTGCAAATGTGTATATGAATTAAGGTGGAATTTTTCTTTTGTTTTAATTTTCACATTTGTGAATTTTATGTTTGTTTCCCCCTGTGCAATAAAAATGCACACAACAAAGAGAAAAAGATTCATAATAATGTTTAAAGCTATACTCATACAGTCTAAAGTAGTTGGCTAGTTTTTTTTTAAGTTTCTATATTACATAAAATAGCATTCAAACGAGGACAACAAATCTAGCAAACGAAGAAAAAATATGAAAATAAAAAACAAGGACGAAAAATTGAATAGTTTATAATGCTTTCTATATTAGGTAGGTACTGAGTAATTTGAATTTAGCGGAAGGTTAATAAAGTCACAAATATAGTTCCGGAATTATAAAGGGTCCGCCATCTAACGTTTTTTTTTCAACTAAAGCTTATTTCGTGAATGGTAACATTTAGCTCATGTCTGATTTGACAGATAATTAGTTTTATCCTTCCGCTGAACGAATATGGTTCTGTATACGCTTGAACAACGCTGGGAAATATTGCGACATTACTTTGCTGATTTTGCCAAAAAAATCATCTTTTCAGATGAAGCTCATTTTGACCTTGGCGGGTATGTAAACAAGCAAAATTGTCTCATTTGGGGCAGAGAAAACCCGCACGCATACATTGAAAAGCCGATACACCCAAAACAAGTCACTGTTTGGTGCGGCTTTTGTTCCAGAGGCATAATTGGGCCATTTTTTTTCAACTGAGCAAGGAGTGGCCGTTACAGTCAATGGCGATCGTTATCGGGCCATGTTGAACGAATTTTTGTTCACAAAAATTGAAGAGGAGGATATTGGCAACATTTGGTTACAACAGGACAGCGCTACGTGCCACCCAGCCGAAGCTACACTCGATGTTGATGATGCATTTTCAAAAAAAAAAAAAGTTATTTGGCGGACCCTTTATATTTTTTTAATTTTTTTTTATAGAATAGTCCTCCAGGTTCAAACAGGCAGTTTAATTTTCCATATATGACAAAGGGTGCATTAGGGTTGTTCTCTAAATGCCATTTCAACGAAGTTTTAACAAGACAAGAATAGAAAGGATTTTAATGCGCCTTGATTAGAAACTCAAAGTGTTAAAGGTGCCTATATAGTGGTTAAATCTGTTAATTAGTTTTCACAACTTTTAATTAGATGCCAACTTTTGATTCCAGTCAAAATGTTATACTCGGTGGTAGCCAACATAAGTTGGTTGTTGGTCATTCAAAACCTTCAATGTAAAATATGACGGAGCGAAAGCTATGCAGCCTAACTGCAAGTGTTATCACGAGAAAATCACCTTTAGATGCCATTTAATCAACCAAAATCGGCTGATTAACGATTTCATTAATTAACAACTCAAGTTACATTGGTTAACTTATATACATACGAGTATGAAGGCACAATAATCATTAATTAAAAAGCAAGTCTTTGAGTAATCGACAATGATGTGTAACAGTTTGCCTTGGTACTGAGTAAAAATGTTACTAGATTCAGATGAAATAATTGTAAACCACCGCGAAGTTAGCCGACTGACTTTCGATTTTCGAAAAAAAAATGTCAGGCCATGTACTCAAATGGGTCAAACCATTTCTGCAAAAAAAATAATTGGTTACTCCCACACTTTTCTTTTTTTTTTTAATATAAACAAGTTGCACTTTGTATGGAGCTTTTAAATGCCTATAAATTGGTAACCAAATTGAATTCCAAATGCATTAGAGCTTAAATAAAGGGTCACTTATGAGATTCAATTACTCATCAAAAAATTTGATTTGAGAACCTCGAAATTTGTTAATAAACCAATAGTTAAAATCTTTACCAACCGAAAAGTTAACCATACATCCATATATTATTGTAATAAATCGGCCATGAAAATATATTATTGAACGTAGCTTGATGGGTGTGTTACCGCCTATGGTGACAGGGTCACAGGTTCTTTTAAATATAAACAAGTTGCACTTTGTATGGAGCTTTTAAATGCCTATAACTTGGTAACCAAATTGAATTCCAAATGCATTAGAACTTAAATAA
Organism: Melangyna quadrimaculata; assembly: GCA_949320155.1. Classification (NCBI taxonomy): domain Eukaryota; kingdom Metazoa; phylum Arthropoda; class Insecta; order Diptera; family Syrphidae; genus Melangyna; species Melangyna quadrimaculata. Next base: position 178,859,702 of record OX439485.1, on the reverse strand, counting down.
AGGGTCACTTTTGAGATTCAATTACTCATCAAAAAATTTGATTTGAAAACCTCGAAATTTTTTAATAAATCAATAGTTTAAATCTTTACCAACCGAAAAGTAAACCATACATCCATATATTATTGTAATAAATCGGCCATGAAAATATATTATTGAACGTAGCTTGATGGGTGTGTTACCGCCTATGGTGCAAGGGTCACAGGTTCGAACCTCGCAATCTCCTTTTTTTTAAATATACTTATGTTTTTTTTTATTATGTGTTGAACTTGTAACAAATGTTTCCAGCAGGGGTTAATTCGAAAAAAATGGCTTAAGAGCTTCCAGGCTTTTGTTTTTAACTTTTTTTTGAACTCAAATACACGTTTGGTTTGAATATTTTCAACATATTGCAATATTTTATAAAATAATTAAGGTTATTTTTTCCAACTTAATTATTTACCTCATTCAAAAAGATTGGACAATAATTATTATAACTAAAAGTTATTATAACCTTCATAAGGTCGCTAAATCGCTGTTTTTTTATGAAAATCGATTTTACTGTGAAATATGTGATTTAAGTCTCCCTAGTGCTTTTTCCCCTAGACTTGCAGCTATAAAATAAATAAAATATTTATAAAGGAAAGATTTTCACATATAATAGTTGATAATTAATTTTTTTTAATTGCACACACAATATCAAAAACCAAATTGTTTGGTAACTCACACAGCTCTTTAGTATGAATTTTTTGGCCCATACTCAATAATTTTAAAAGACGAATGTAGTCCCGTTTTTTGATTTTTTTTTTGTAAATCTAATCCTTGTAGACCTGACTATTAGAACTAAAAGGTATGATTTTTTGAAAGACAAAAATTCTCTGAAACTTCTTCTGAAACTGGTTGACGATGATGGTTGGCAATTATCAGAACTGCAAATATTTATTGAGTTTTTCTGATTTACCGATTAATTTAGACAATAAATTGTGATAACAATATAGCACCTAGAGCAATAAATGCGGTATCAAAATAGTTATTTGTTTTATAAATATGTGGAGTAAAAACTAAAAACTGAATCGATAAACGCACTCGAGAGCAACGATAGTCAATATCTGGAGGCACTCTTAGACTGTAACTAGCTTCGCATAACGGTAATTTAAAAGTTACACATCAAATTAAAATAACACATGATTGATAGATCACAGCAATTTATTCCCTTAAGTCAGAACTAATTCTCTACCACCTAGAACTCTAGCCATAGCTATGTAGATATAAAATATATTGGCTATGATGTATTCCATTTCTTTTTTCTTAAAATGTTGAGTCTGAAATCAATTTTTCTTAAAACTGTTTTCAAAAAAAGTTGATTTAAAAATAACTTTTGTCTTGCAGAATGGTACAGTACTTTAAGGTGTTGCTGTTGTTTTAAAATATTTGTTTTCATTTTAAGTCTTTTTATTTTTTTTAAGAATACTGCCACTCTTTGCCTCTAAACAAAGAAAGACCTTCTTTCGATATTAAAATTACTAATACATAACCCCTCAATAAGAAACCGTTACTATTTTCTTCCACCAGCTATCGTAGTTTCTCCTTTTTTAATACTCCTTAAAGGTGGTTATAAGCATGGCTAAGTTTAATCATATTTTCCCTATAAGCTAATTCGAAAAGAATCAATCGCAGAAAAAAAAATAACTTTAACCAAAGTTTTAGAATATTAAATTTTAAACACTTTTTGTGATAAAAGTTTTAGTCAAAAGTTGAAAATGGACCAGTTTTTCAACAAAAACTAATTAACCTTTAATTTAATATGGAAGTCACGACTAGGAGGTTGAAACCCGCACCACAGACTCTTTATGACCTCCTCTAACAATAAAAAAAATACCCTTATATATTTTTGGTGCATTTTAAATTTACATTGCGATTTTGGAGGATTGCAACCATTTTGAGATACATATTAGAATCTAGAGCACTGCCCCATTATGGTTGTTTAATTTCATATCTGATAATCAGATAAAAACAAACCAGAAATTCAATTACCAAAAGGTACTTACTATTAATTATAATTAAAAATCTGTGAGATAAAAAAATCTAAGCTTAGAAGTGTAAATCAATTAATGATTTTCGGAAATATTTCTACCATAAAATACCTAAGCGCTACTCATTATAAAGGAAACAGTTACGATTAAAATAAAATATTTCAAATTTAAATTGTCCTTTTAGATATAATGTTTCAGTTTCCGAGGTTATTAAAATGATTGCACCATAAAAATAAAAAAATAAATACAAAAAAACATTACCATTTCCTTTCTTTTATTTCTAACAATTTCAAATAACCTCATTTTAAAATCCTATAAACACAGCTATTTGCCTCACAAAAACCCCTAAAACAAAATATTAAAAATACTCTATCAAAATAAAATAACAATAATAAGAGAAAAAAAAACACTCTAAATTGCGTCGGGAGCATTGAAAAGGATTAAAATCAAATCAAATTTAAAATGAACACAAATAAAACGGCGAAAGAGCATATCATTAAAATAATGACACACAATGAAACAATGACACCAATTTGAAATAATAATGAAACAACAATTAGTATGTACTAGAGGAATAATGATTTGCTTACGATTTTGGTTATGACATGATGGGCCTGGAACTATAAAAACGGTTTCGTAATCCCGATAATATTCGGAGTCATTCCTGGGAATGATTATTTTTTTTATGTTTAAATTTTAATTTTAATGTTAATGATAATGAAACAAACAAATAATTTAAAAAATCGTATGGCGAAAGGAAAACAATAAAACAAAAAAAAAATATATTTTGTTTTCTTTGCAGCATAATTATAATGTTAGTTTTTTTTTTTTATTTAATTATATAATATAATATCTTTACTTACTTTTTTAAAGGCACTTGACCACTGGAATTACAGCCCGTACGATTGGCGGCAATGTTACGGGCATCAGTAATCCTGCAAGCTACCATGTTGAACTCTGTAATCGAATTATTTCTAAAATTAATTTGGTTATAGCATTGGCCATCCTTAAAATATATATATTTTGTTAAATTGTTGCTGCTATGATAAAATAGAACACCAAACAATTATACTCCACCACCATTACATTCACTATATAATAGGTATTTATATATTTTCTAAAATGTATAATTTATATTTGAACAGATTTTAATTTATTTTATATTATTATTTAAGTTTTACCTTAATTTAGATTACATTTTACGGAATATTTATATTTATACACGATACAAACGAGGGGATGCATTTTATGTTTTTTTTTTTTAACTTATATAACCTACATATATTATTATTTACCAACACCACCGCAATAAAAAAACAAATCATCAACAGCAATTAGTATACTTTTTACTATATAAACAGCATTTTAAAAGCTTATAATATACTCATTTATCATTACTCAATATTTTAGCATTTTAATGTCTAATTTATTTGAATTTTCAACTATCTCTAAGTAAAACACACATTTTATGATAATTTTTTGTTTTTGTAATTTAATCATTCTCACTATATGACAATAATTTATTTTTTGTTCTTTTAATTTAACTATTTTTTTTATTACTTTTTATATAGCAGATCATGGAGGGGAGCACACACAAAAATATATATACTAGGACACGGCTCTGGTTGAAAGTTATGGAAATTTGATGGTCCAGGATGCTGATGATACCTTCCTTGAAAGTTAAAGTAGAACTTTCGAGGTCGGTTTTGCCGGGTGAACGTTTAATTTTTGTTTCTTTTTTTTTATTTTTAATTTGAATTTGTAAAAAAAAATCAATGAAGTGGTGTGTATGTGTGTGTGCATGTGAATGTGTAGTTTTTTGTATGTATATGTAAACTTATTCAAAAGGATTTCATTTGATTGAATATATACAAATATAAATACAAAAACATGATGAAATGAAAATTTATTTGTGCAATATTTTTTTTTTTTATGGAAGGTAGATGAAGCAACTTTGCATCTAACTACCCACCTTACATTTTTAGTAGTGCTATATGGCTTGAAATCTATTGGGTAGGTAAGGTAGGTAGGTACTATAGGTATAGGTGTAACTTAGGTTTGATTTTATTCATAAAAAAAAAAAGGGTTGAAGGACAAACATTTTTATGATCAAATCTTTAAAATGCATTTTATAGGTTTTTGCTCTTTTCTTTTTGTTAATATGGCGAAGTGAATTTTTGTGCATTAGTGGCGTTACTTGATTAAGATTTTGGTAGGCAAAAAATTGTATATATGTTTAAATTTCAAGCACTCTATTTTAACGTATCGCAAGGCTAAAATTTTTTAAATGGACATGTAGTTTAGAATGATTGAGTAGAAGGAAGGAGTTGGTGATGTGAAACAAGTTCGATAAATAAATCAATAAAGCCCAAATACAAATTTCAAAAAAGGGGCAAATAGTTTGAGAGTCAGTATTTAGACATAATTCCATCAATCATACCTCTCAAAAATTAACTTCGTGGTATCGACAACATTTAAAACTTGACTTTTGCTAGCGCAGAGTGTTTCGTACAGTATATCAACAAATTTAGTTGATCATAACATTATAATGGGGCACGAGCTTACCAAAGACTCAGATTACTGCAATTTCAATTATGCTATAGTTCTTCGAGGGAGGAAATTATTTAATTTGCTACTCAGTTTTGAATCAACATGATGGCTGCCACAATGCAATAAGAAAACGTTGCTAACAATATTGGCGCAGAATTTTAGTCCATTTAGTACGATGTTAAATCATTTTTAGTATAATAATAGGTTAACAAGTGTATTTTGCTAATTTTAAACGAGTTAACCATCATACTATCTCCTAACATTTAACTAAAGTAAAAATCACAAAATGGCTATTTTATCTTTTTAGTATCGTACTAAATCCATATGACACTTTGAAGTTTAAAATTGCCAAAATCAGGGGTGTTTGTGAATTTTTTGAACGAACTGTCACTTTTTTGGTCGTGTTCAGATGAATTTTATAAAGGAAATTAGTTTAGTATGATACCTACTAGTTAAAAAGTATTTAAAATTTAGAAAATTTTAGTAAATTGTTAAAGAATTAGTAAAATGTTAAGTAGTATCATACTAAATCCTTAATAATAGGCTGTTTAAAATTTTGCGCCATTGTGTTTTTATGTATACAATTCTTAATTAGTTTCCTTAACGAAAATATCCGAGTTTCAGGATTTTACTCGACATTTACAATTTTTATCATCATTTTTATCATCATAATTTCATCGTTCAGATTTCGGGATGGTTCAGGGAGGAACCCCTTACCTAATCTTACACTTACTCCTGTCCTTACCCTTCCCTCTTCCTTCCTTTTCGCAAATCCTGGGGAGCGCAATGGATCCATTGAGATCCGAGTGAGGTGTTTCGGCTTGCCGAATCGTCACCCCTTATAACCTAACCTAAACCTATCATACTATCTCTAACATTGAACTAAAGTAAAAATCACAAAATGGCTATTTTATCTTTTAAGTATCGTACTAAATCCATATGACACTTTGACGGTTAAAATTGCCAAAATCAGGGGTGTTTGTGAATTTTTTGAACGAACTGTCACTTTCTGGACGTATTCAGATGAATTTTATGAAGGAAATAAGTTTAGTATGATACCTAGTAGTTAAAAAGTATTTAAAATTTAGAAAATTTTAGTAAATTGTTAAAGAATTAGTAAAATGTTAAGTAGTATCATACTAAACCCTTGATAATAGGCTGTTTAAAATTTTTCGCCATTGTGTTTTTATGTATACAATTCTTAATTAATTTTCTTAACGAAAATATCCGAGTTTCAGGATTTTGCTCGACATTTACAATTTTTATCATCATAATTTATCATTTTTTATTATTATTTTATCATTTCGGGTATCAACATCAACGGTGTTTGTTTTTTTTACTTAAAAAGCTCCAAAAACATACATTTTAAAGTGATTGAAACTGGCTCAATGGTTGCCGAAGTGGTGTGAATCGTAAGACAATTTTCGTGGACTGTTCCCCCTCCCTCTGAAACTACGGATGAAACAAAAAAAAAAAAAAAACTCGGAGAGTGGCACGAAAAAATAAAAAAATGCGGATTTCGAGTTCTGGACTGTTACCCGGAATGAATCTGAATTACCAACTTTAATAACATTTGATTCGGAAAATTTCAAAGGCCAAATTAAGAAATGGTATAGCTATGAATTTCAGCATGGATTAATTATGCTAATTAACTTCAACGAATTGCAGCAGAAGAAAATGCATTTCGTGAAATTTACTAAGGTGAAGGTGAAATTTCGGGTGAAGGTGTTCACTAAATTGTTGGACGACTTTAAGATCATTGAACTTGCGGAGGGATTTACCATAGTTATGAAACTATTTTAGAAGGAGTTTCGGTGCTCTTACGCATAAATTCATTAAAATTGGCCAGTTTTATTAAAAAATTCTTGCTACCGGGAAATCTACTATTCCTCTCAAGTTGAAACCGTGAGAGATAAAAATTCATTCAACTCAGAAATATCAGACATTTTTGTTTCCAACATGAAACACTACCAAAAAGTAAGCTCGGCGCTAATTTTTTTGAAGCTGTAATTTTTTGACATTTGACAAGAAGAAACTACGCCATTAAAAAAAATGAAACCATACACGTTTCAACAGCGCACTGAAATTATTAAAATTCCATATAAAAAATGCATGAAAATAATCCGGAATTTCATCGAAAATCATCTTGACTGATGAGGCCCATTTCCACCTCGGTGGCTTCGTCAACAAGCTAAATTGTCGCATCTGGGGCTAGCAAAACCCAATATTTATTGTTGAAAAGCCTCTTCATCCTCATCTAGTAACTGTTTGGTCCGGTTTATGGTCAGATGGGGTCATTGGACCTTACTTTTTCGAAAATGGAGCTGGAGCAAGAACTACGGTGAATGGATTGCACTATCGAGAGATGATAAATAATTTTGTATGGCCGGAATTGGATGGTATTGATCTGGACAACGTTTTACTTTCAACAAGACAGGCGCGCACTACGTGCCACACAAGCAACGAAACCATCGATCTTTTACGGGAAAAGTTTCCGGACGCTGTTATCTCTCGAAGAGGTGATCACAATTGGCTACCGAGATCTTGTTATTTAACACCTTGCGACTACTTCCTTTGGGCACGTGAAATACACTCCTCGTCAACTGAATACGCACAAACATTTTTGAATATATTTTATCCATTTTTTCCAAACAGTGATGGTTATTATGCCATCTGTTGATGGTAAAAATTTTCGTAACATATAAATAACAGAATTATAAAGTTTTATCCAAAAACAACCGTGAGTTTTTCCTTCAACCACTTCCAAAGTGTAACTTATGCAAAGTAGAAGTTTTTTTTTGAGTCAACTGAATAGGTACACAAATTAAAATTGGTATTGGAATGGAATGAAACAAGTTTTTGTTTAAGTTTAGTAGTGAGTACTTCCACCTTTATTTTTAATTACTTCGTAAATTCGATCCGGCATGGAATCGTATAGCTTTTTAATGTAATTTAACTAAATTTTGCTCCACGCTAATTTGATTGCAGAAATTAAGGTTTCTTTGTCTTCGAACTGAAGACCACCCTCATAAACTTTGCGTACTAACCATCCCCAGACATTTTCTATGATGTTTAGATCAGGTGAGTACGGCGGCCATTGAAGCAACTGCACTTGTTGCTCCTCTATCCATGTTTTTATTATGCGCGCTGAGTGAATAGGCGCATTATCATGTTGGTAGGTCCAGTTTATGGGTCCAAAGATGTTAGAAAATTTAGGAAAATTTCTTTCCAAAATTACTTTATACCCAGCTGCTGACATTCTTGATGTTACAACCTCGAGCTCAACTGTTCCATAATTACTGACTGCTCCCCATATCATGACACCTCCTTCACGACTATGATGGCGCTTTAAAAATCTTTTTTCTTTTCTTAAGTCGTGAAAATAGAAGTTGAACCCATCAGGGCCATCGAAATTAAACTTTTTTTCATCTGAAAAAACCACGTGATACCATTCTTTTTTCCAACTCATTTGAAGTCTTGAAAAATCTAATCGCAACATTTTCCGTCTCTCGTCAAGTGGTGGTTTTTTCTTAAGTTTCATTCGTTTAAGATGGCTTGAGTTGTTGATTACTCTTAATACTGTTGAGCAACTTGCGTTTACGCCGACTTTTTGTTTTATTTTTGCCACAGAATCAGAAGAATTTGATGCACATCTTAAAATTCTTCGTCTCTCAGCTGCTGTTGTTGCTGTTTTCTTACCTCCCTTCATGTTTTTGCCGTATGCATCTTTATTTTTCAAGTAAGAATAAACTACATTAAAACTTCGGCCAACTTTATCAGCTATTGCACGTCCAGTTAGGCCTTGGTCTCTAAGTAAATCGATTTTAGCTTTTTCAACACTGTTAAGACACGTAGATCTACCCATTTTTCTTAAAATTTGAAATCAAGAATTAAATTTGACTGAAAACACTAAAATCGTTAATTTAAACTGTCAAGCACTTCAAAAAACTTATAAACAACGAAGAAAATGGCGTTGTACCTATTAAGTTGACTAAAAAAAAAACTCCTACTTTGCATATAAAACACTTTGCAAGTGGTTGAAGAAAAACTCACGGTTGTTTTTGGATAATTCTTTCGGAATTATCTGCTTAACATCTTAAGGGAATAGTTAGCATCAACAGATGGCATAATAACCATCACTGTTTGGAAAAAATGGATAAAGTATATTAAAAAATGTTTGTGCGTATTCAGTTGACGAGGAGTGTATAAGGTCTACGCCAACAGCCCAGCTTCGATTCAAGACCTCAAAGATGGACTTCGTGAAGCTATTGAAGGCATACAGCAGCCACTTTGCGATTTGGTGATGGGAAATTTCATGAAAAGGATAATGTTGTGTAAGCGTAGCCGTGGCGGCCATTGTTTTCCATTATTAATGGCATATTTTTTTCTTTACATTGAAATAAACATCTGATCATTAATCTCAAAAAATGCTATTTTTCTTTAAATATCAAAATAACACCTCTCATTGGAAGTTTTATGCAAGTTTTTGATTTGGCTTTGTTAGGTACCTTATATGAAATATTTTGTTCGATATGTTTCAATCAAAATATCATTGTATATTGACATATTCAGGAAAACAAGATATCGGATATTTTGCTTCATCAAAGGCTGAGCAAGAGAATTTAAAATTTGATAGCCAAACTGATAGTTTTTGCTGAGGCATCCACTTCAGGAAACTGAGATTGCTGAGGCCTTTTGAAATCTTCCTTTCCTGAATACGCCTTATGATTTACTATTATCGCTGAACAAAAGGAAAATATGTTTTTTTTTACTAATATCTTAGGTAATATTAAAATTTGATGAAAGTATAGTGACAAAAATTTAACAACATTGAAGTATCTTTTGCTGACTTAACCTGATTTCAGGAGACCATAAAAAGAAAAACCCAATCGATAAAATGTTATAAAACTTAAATAAAATAAAAGCTAATAAGGGACATTTACATATTTATATACATTTACAAATGTTCACATTTATCTACAACAATACAAATTAACTAAACACTCATGCAACACAAAAGCCATTTATAAACAACATTATGTTTGTAGAAGTCAGGACCTTAAAAATTGTCTTGTTATAGAAGGTACGACTATGTATACAATTTGATCATAAAAATGTTTTCTCTTAAAATAAAAATTAAAAAATAAAGTTTTAAGTCAAAGGGATGGCTGGGTAGGTTTTTTATATTAATAATAATTAAAATTTAACATTTGTTTTGATTTTTTTTTAATTTGTAGGTATATAACTTAGGAAAAGTTGAAAACTAAGACTGATCTGAAAGTTTTTTTTTTTTGTATTTTGGTTATGTTAAAATTCTCATTTAGTCCATGCTTGGGATTAAGTTTAAAATTTGAATGAAAGTTATTTTTTGTGTGTGATTGATTTTTTGAGATAAAACTCAGATCAGTTTAAATAGGATTATCTAAACTTACCCAATTAAACACCCACCTTCACACGAATAAACAAAAAAAATAAAAATACATTTAATTTAATTTTTTTTTTATCGAGAAATATTAAAGTTTGGCCAAAAATTGTTCGATGTTTTCTTTTCTTTATGTTATTTTTGTTTTTTTTTTTATATTTTATAGTTGCGTAAGATTATTGTCGTTTTGGGGTAGATATTTTACCAATTTTGTGCGTGAATTGTTTACAAAAAACGTCTGCCCATTTTGGAAAAAAATGATTTAAATAAAATGTGAGCGAGATGCTCTCATTTCTGATTTAATTTCAATCATCATTTTTTTTTTGTCATTTTGGTTATACTAAGGATCTTAGTTCTGGGCAGTTAAAACGATGGAACTAAGACCAAGTAAATAAATTTTGTACAATTTTGGTTTGTTTAGTTTAGAAAAAAAAAAAAGAATAAATTAACCCTTTTTTAAAATTTTTAACGAAAAAATAAATAAAATAATTAAGAGAAAAGTAAAAACAAAAATTGAACCAATTTTTTAAAATATTTTTTGTTTCATAATGTTTTGTAAACTTCATGCAATAACTGTCACAATAACTATAATTTGTATATGTCCTTTTATTTAATTTACATGTTTTAGAATTTAAGGTCTGTCACGAAATTTTTATTTGAAAAATACAATGCAAGTCTTGAAAAATCAGTTTTAGTTAATTTTTTTTTCAAAGAATTTATATTACTTATTTAACTTCTATAAATTGCAAGACAATTTAATGCAGCAACCTTATGTTAATTTCTGCAACTCTTTCCAGCGAACTTCCAATAGGGTAAATTCGGGTAATATGGCACCACGTGAGAACATTAAAATTATTAAGATAATATTTACTTCCATCAATTCCGTATGTGCGTTTGCGTGTCTCTTAATTATCTTCCACAACGAACCTTTGTTTAATTTTCCTACCTACTGCATTAATATAAATCAATTTATTTTTTCAATCGTAAGTTTCTTCAAGTTTATAGGAATTCTCATACCCATATGATATGTATTTCAGTTAACTGAGTAAAATCAAATAATAATAAGTCTTGTTCAAATAGGCGGAATTGTCTGTACAAAAATCCAAAAAATGGTAGCATTTTTTTGTTTTTCATTCAAATAATTGAATTCCAGGCTATTTCGATTTCGATTGCGATCATATCGACCCGACCGACCATACGTTGTGCAGAGATTTTTCAATCAGCAGATGGGACATTTAATTAACAAAGGATTGAATTAAAAGAACAAAAAAAAATTTAAAGTGTCACGGGTTAAGGTAGGCAGTGTTAATCAATTGTAAAACATTAATCGCCGTTGTGTTTGTGTCAACCAAAAAGAATGACATATATGTATGTACAATACATTATGTCACATATGGAAACGAACAAAAAATCACAGATAACATATATTACAATTATACATATACATATACAATATACATACATAGGTATCGATCCAGGATTCGTATATACCTTAACTGTGGCAGAAAAGAGTCAATGTACCAAATAAAAAAGCACACATACACGCAGACAATAATATTTAATTGAAAATCTGTTATGCTGATTGCTTCGACAGATTTAAAATCAATTTTGATAAGCATGGAAATAGAATGAAATTGAAACATTTAAAATTTAAGGCAAATTCATAAGTTCATAATGGACTTTTTGACTTAACGGGATGGGATAAATATTTAAAAATGTGTATGTACCTTGGAAATGTTCTGCTTGAAAAACCAAGAAACGCATGAAACATGTTACCAATTATAATTCAAATAAACATAAAAAAAGTGTCCAGTATATTTTTGTGGTTATGATCAGGGCTGCCGTTTTGAAAATTTGTGTGGGAGTATTTCAGAGGATTAGAGGGAAGTATTTCACAAAAACCATTAGCCTTTACGTAATATTTACAATTTGAAGTGTCCCATTCAAATTCAGAATAAGTGAAAGTCTGAGTAAAACCAATGGGAAACGACAACAAACGAAGGATTTTGTTTTGATTTTTATTTGTTCTGCTGTGTTTTCGTTAGCTGTCGCTGTCTTAAAAAAAATAGTGTCGCATCAGCGGTGTAGGTACTATAAGCTTCATTAAAGAATTTTGTAAATATTTTCGAAAGTTTCAAAAGTACATTAAATACCAAGGGAGCATGAATACCCACTTAGTACTCACGTCAGCAGCCCTGATCATAATTCCTATATGGGAATTTTATACATCATTGGGAAGGAAGTATGTTTTTTTTGCCATCATTAGAGGACCTTATTAAAAGCGCAAGTCTGAATTTTTAAATATTGAAAATTGAAATATTGACAGGGTTTCCGCGATTTTCGTTTGAGAAGGAATCTCTGGTTTCGCTAATTTCAAACCCGTAGAGGTAGAAATATAATTTGTTTTGTTGTCAATAAATTTTCTAAATATTAGAAAATTGTAACTACATATGACCAAATTCGAAAAAATCTAAGAACTGATATATAACATTTGAATGTCGAAAACGAAAAGGCAGACTTTTAAGAAAAAATTGAAAAAAACCGAATGAGCACTGATTGTTAGTAATTTTATATTTTTGAAAATAAAGATGACAAAGTAGTTTACCCATGTTTCAAAATTTTTTGATTTATCAGTATTTTTTGATTTAGAAAAAATATTTGAAAACACAATTTTTCGAGATGAATTAATTTTTGGTTGTGATTGATTTTTTTTTTAAGGAATAAGTTTAAAAATCTTAAATTTTAGGGGATGATGTTTCTTTTTGTATTTGGAATATTGAAAGCCAGTTGTTCAAACAAAAATACATTTTTTTTGATGTAATATGTCTGTTCCTTTACTCTGAATTTCTGTGATTTTCTGTGCATTTTGGTCCCAAGTTTTGTCAATTCCATTTTTTTTATATGAACTTGACAGGACTTCGGACTAAAAATCACAGAAAATCACAGAAACTCAAAGTAAAGGAACAGACCTAATATTTTTGTATGTTCATAGGTAGCTGTATGGCTATAATTTATTAAAAACGTAAAATTTATAAAATATTGTGTTCTAAAACTTGAAGACCTTGTTCTTCTTGTCAAAAATGTTCAAGTGCGTCTTTTCGATAAAATAAAAAACACGGATGTTTTTAATGAAAACGAGCAGAACTTTAATTCAAGATAGCGGCAACCCTGTAGATGTTCGAAAATTTGTATTGAATAATAAAAAAAAAAGAACAACGAACACATCGCTTAATTAGTTTCACAAACGAATGTATTAAGGTACCTTTATTTAAACTAAGCAGGAGTATAAATATATTTTTCACGTAGCCACATAAGATGATATTTTACGTAATCAAAAATATTTTCAGATAATAAAGATGAACTAAATAATGATGTTATATAAATGTTCAAAATATTTGGTGCTATACAGTGCTGGTCATATTGAATGATTTACAGCGCCTAATTTCTGTCTACGATAAATTGATTTTTCCAAAAATTGCATTGCTATTTCAAATTTATGAAATAACACATTTTTTATTATAAAAACCAGTTATTGTGGCATTTCTTTAATGTTTTTCCAATAAGCGTATGTGTTTTTTTTTTTTCTAAGCGTACACATTTGCTTTGAAGTCTGTGAATTGTGTTTGGTTAAAAAAAAAAAAATAATTTGTATTAAAGCAAAGCCAACACCCATTTTGTTATCTACATCAAAGCACACCAAAAATATTACACAAAACAAAAAAAGCAACTTAAAATATTAAAAAAGCTTAGAAGCACCTCAATCAATATGAAAACAAATAAAAAAAAAATACAAAAGGCATCAGTCTCGAATTTCATAGTTGTTATATAACTTTTAACAACACAAAGCTAAAAACATTTTAGAAAATTCCTTTAAATTATAGTTTTGTGTTAGAAAATGTTTTTTTTTTTAGTAATTATAAATAAAATCTCTCCAAGCCAATTTATAAATTTTTTGTTAGTTTTTTTTTAAATACAGCTAATAATTTGTTAGTTAACTACTAATTCAGAAAAAAATATTTCAAATTTTTATTTTTTTTTTTAATTAAAAATTTTTTGGATTCGCAACAGCATCCCAGATAATAAGCCATCAAATTTATTAGTTTTTTTCCTTTGTTAGGCTAGTATAACAGTTTTACCTTTTTCCTGTTTTCGTCGTTTACGTTTATTGCAAATTTTTACGGCACAAACCGATAAAATGATCGCAACAATAAAAAACAGGATCCCCCCAACGACACCGGCTGTAATTGCTTTATGTTTGACACGAGCCGGCACAGGGAATTTAACTTCATCGCTGGATTCGTAACTTTTTTCAGAATTAGCTAGAACACGAAAATAATATGTACGACCGCCAACTAAATTCTTAACTAAGTATTGTGTTTCTTCGGGCCGTATTTGGCCACGATTAAGCGTCTTCCATTGGGCATCGGTACGATACTTAATTGTGTAGAATTTTACGATATGGGCACGTTCTAGTGGTGATTGCCATGATATTAAAAAGCCATTTGATACTTCTGTAACGGTTAAGTTGCGTGGTTGACCTGGTTTTGGACCTTTTGTTTTTGGAAGAAATAAAATTAAAAAATTTAATATAAGAAAAAGAAATTTTATTTTATTTGTAAAAAAAAAAAATTAAACAAAAATTGTGTCTTCATCAGTTGTTTTTATTTTAAAATCATGCAAGTCTACTATAAAAATAAAATACATGATTTATGAAAGTGATAGTGGATGAGCAATGTGTATCTCTGAATAAAGCATTCAAAAGTGTTCTTTATAGTAATTCTAAAATAAATACTGAAAAATACATCCAAAACATGCAATAGAATCGACGTTCACTAAAGTCATACTGTCAAAAATCAGAGTTGCCAGGTGCCGAAAAAATAATCTTAGGAAATGTTCCTATTCCTTTTCATTTTTGTTTGTATATAAAGTGGATGAAATGTATTACATTTGACAAAAAGCTTTAGTGTGTAGGTTTGATCTATACAAGAGAAAAAAAACGTAGTATTCCATGAAAATACGGAAGTGCTTTTACGGAAGACAATGTTTAAAGTAGATAATGTTAAAGGGGTAGCAGGAATTTCTAGATTCCACATCATGGACTTGGGGGGCAAAATTGTGGAATGCAAGGAGAGTGTGGATTTCCAGAAAAATTTCGTTATTTCATATAGACTTTTTGTTCATTTTATCACACGTGCCGTTTACGTGACACGACCACAAACAATTGTTAATAAAAAACCACATGTCTTATTTAATTTTCAATTTTGTCATGACTTAGCTTAGGCATAGGCCTACAATCACTCTTCAGACACTATTACGCCAAGTCTTATAAATTCGCTGAAAAATGTAATTTTCGAAAAGCGTCTGACTACTTGGTAGATTTTGGGCGTCTGTACTTAACATCTCTTTGTTTTTGATTTACGTCATAGCCAATGAAGTAAATTGTTCAATTTTAAATGGGCGTTGAAAATGAATAATTTCTTCAACAGTTCCAATACATAAGAATTACTTTAAATGTGGGAAAATACAAATATCTTCATAATAAGATCAAATTTTGAGTAAGATTTGTCCGTACGTGACCCTGGAATGCCCCAGTAAGTGAAGGGTGGTGAGTCTAATTTCTCCTTTCAGGCGGAAAAAGCTTATATCTAAAAAAAAAACTTAAAACTAAAAAGAAATTTAATAAAAACACAACGGCAGCACCTTTAAAATTACTTAAATTACTTTTAAACTAATTGAAAAACAGTTTTTG
This sequence comes from Melangyna quadrimaculata, assembly GCA_949320155.1. Classification (NCBI taxonomy): domain Eukaryota; kingdom Metazoa; phylum Arthropoda; class Insecta; order Diptera; family Syrphidae; genus Melangyna; species Melangyna quadrimaculata. Next base: position 178,843,972 of record OX439485.1, on the reverse strand, counting down.
ATAAATTAATTTTCAAATCCAAAATTTAAAAAAAAAAATTTTAAAATATATTTTTTCTTTGCTGGATTTTTCTTATTTTTATGAGGAAGAATTATTACTTTAAAAAATTAAAGTCCTTAAACCATTTGAATTAAAATTTTTGACATAACATTAATAAAAACATTGAATATTAAAAACAAAAATACTACACGAAAAAAAAAAATTTTTTTTTCCTAAATTTTTAAATTTGAACATAAATTTTTGAAAAACTTTTTTTTTTACAAATCAATCTAAAAATAATATAAGATATTTGATTTTTGGATTTAAAGAATTTTTAAAATCGCATTGTAAGTGTTGCCGTTGTGTTTTAATATTTTTTAAATTTAAGTAAGTTTTTTTTTAAATTGCCCCTCCCCATTGAAGGGGGGAGTTGAAAAGCCTTTCCTTTTACTACTAGTTTGTCTACCTTAGAAAAATTACGCTTAGAAAAATGATTAAAGCGCAGAATAAATTAAGTTGATCTTGTTGTTGAATTTTTAACTTTTTTTTATATATTAGTAATAACTACACTTCAACTTTTAAGTTAGGTTCATCGATTGATATGTCATAGGAAATTTTCTGACACACTTTGAAGAAGACTGACACCCAGTAGCGAAGCTAACCACCCAGGATTCCAAAGCAGATAAAATAGGCACTCCCTTAGGCTATACTGAAAAATGAAGGAACGAAAGGAACAATTGCATTCAATGTTTTTTTTTAATTTTTTATAATGGGGCATATTCATAGTCGCAGATAGACCCAGGTTTAACTAAACTACAGTTTAAGACAATTTTGGCTCAATGAATACAGACCGATTTTAATTACACGTTGTTGGTTTATAAGATAATTAACTTGGTATACTACATAAATAGCTTAAAATATATTGAAATGATAACCTTAAAAATTAAATCAACGTCCGAAAATTCGACCAAAGCTATGTTTAAGTTAGACCCTGGTCTAAAATGACTATGAATATGCCCCAATATGTTTAAGCATGCTAAAACCTTAAAATGCTACTTAATTCATAATTGCGTTTCAGATATTATTCTTCGGGTCAATTTAATTTGAAAACTAACCCAAATTTGAAAATTTTTAATTTTTTTTTTAATAAAATGCTCTCAATCCTGCGAAATAATTTTTATTATTACAGATATTTATTTTTTTTGAATATTAGATCCATTTATTGGGAGCGATTTAAACGAAAGTCAACACAAAACTAACCACAAAAAAAAGGAATAATTGATAGAAGAAATCACACTTTATAGCAAAACTAATAAAAATAAGCAAATTTGTTTTTTCTTATCAATAAAAGCTTTTGAAGAAATCGATAAAAAATTGAAAAAAGACTGTAAACGAATGAAACGTAGTGTATATACCTTTTTTATTTTTTTTTTTAAATTGATCTAAATTATAAATTTATTTGTACAGTCCTTACTCCTAGCCATCGTTTATATTCTGACATTAAAAATAGGATTTTATATCCAGCGGGGTTTCCTCTTAAACATTTTCAATCTCATTTGATAATTTGTAGGTATACTCAGAAGTATACAAAAAAAAAATCCCAAAAATGGTTGATCATTTAATTCATCATTACATTACTATACCCCTGTGACATAATCTCCCCTGGGAAAATAAAAATCAAAACTGTCGAAAAACCTTTTAACAGCTGTGATTATAAATTATTAATTCATAAAATCAACAACAAAATGAAAACAACTCCGTCAATTCTTAAATCTAACCTTTTTTATGATTAATTATTTTACCAAAAATAAGAATTTTCGCAAATACATATTCAGAGGCTTCGTTTCAAAAAAAATAAACAGTTTAGTAAAATACATTTTTTGGGAAGGGATAATGAAGAAAAAAAAAATACATAATTGAAAAAACAAAAAAAAAGCAATGATCGAACGAACAAAAAAAAAAAATGGTTAGGAAGAAAATTTCCCTCACAAAAAAAAGAAGAAAGATTTTTACAGCTTAAACATTTCTACCTTCAGCTCATGCGATGATAATTTAATAAGTGGCACAGCAAAAATTTTCATAATTGCTTAATTAAACTTTTCTCATAAATAACTGCCTTTTTTATTATTATTATTATATTTTGCTGATTTTTTTTTCGGAGTGCGAGGCGACTGAGGTTGATAGTTTACGCTGTGTATAAATAAATGTATATAGGTATAGAAGGCAAATAGACCTTCCCGCCATTTATCTGGGATAGCGGTGAAAAAAAAACAACGAAAATATACAACAAACTTTTTCCCTAATTTCACCAATATTTTATCCCTTTGTTTTCCCACAGCACAATCCATCCAAAAACTTTTTTTTTTTTGGGCATTAAGAAAAATACAAAGAGAAAAAACAAAATGAATGTATGTATAGGGGTGTATATAAAAATACAGAAATGGATCATAATAGCAAGTGGTGCTTATCTACCCTAAGCATTCCATAATTAAATTTCATATTTTTATTCTGTTCGTTGTACCTACATAATTTTCCTGAGTTTTCCATTAAAAAAAAAAACAAATATAATATGTAGGTTTGTATATGAAATAAGCCTGAAATAAAGTTTTACTCTGCAACCGTACCATACACCTTAACTTAACTCTACTCACTCACTCATAAATTAAATACTCAACAACTAGAAAAACATGCAAATGGCTCAACAGGATTCGTGTTAAAATATAATTATACCCACTAAACAGAACATAAAACAATAAGAAAAAAGAAAAAAAAAAACGCTTAATAATAAATCTAAATTTACTACTCTCAGGTCACAAATAATAACAACTACCACCACGCTCAAGTATAAACACAAGTTTTACATTCTGTCTTACAAGTGCTTTCATTCTTCCAGGACACTCGTAAAATATGAAAGGAGAAAAATGTTAAAAATCAAAAAAAAAAAAAATTAACATAAGAAGATATGGCATTCATCTTCAAAACGCGAACTTTAATTTTTGAATTTGAATCAAGGATACGTACATATACACACTTATAACAAAACAATCCAAATATAAGAGAGAAACAGACAAGGAACAAAAAAAGGATTTATTTTCCTTTAATTTAACTCAAGTTGTTTTTTTTTTTTTTCATTTTCTTCTTTTGCTTCTTTGATGCGAGGGTGTTTGTGTGTATGTATGTTCTTATGTAAATCCTTTTCCTACCAAAAAGGCCACTATAACACTTGTCATTTCATCCACTTCAACTTGCTTGTTTTTGTTGTCGTTTAATTATTTTATGTGAGTGTGGGTGTTTGTTCAGTATGAAATGAAAATAAATCCTTTTTTTTTGTATTTCTTATCCTTACAACAGTGAGAGAGTGTTTTTGGTTAAATTGCCTTGTCTTATCCTTGTCTGTTTGTGTCTCTTGATTTTTTTTTGTTTTTATTATTATTGTATGCTTTTGTTAATATTTAATTTTTTCCTTTCTCATTTTCAGGCTCATTTTATGTTTTGTGTCTAAACAGAAATTAAAATGGATTTCTACTATAAATAACGTTTCTTAAACCCTTATCCCAAGTGCTCTTAAACATACAATTGTGTATGTATGTATGTGTGTGAGTGTGTGTGTCATATGTCAGTCTTTAAATAATGTTACGAGAAATTTACCCCAAAAGGATTTAATTGAGCGTGTATTTAATAAATACAAAATAAGAAGGGAAAATATACTTAATAAAAGGTTACAGATTCAACCAAACTCTACATAAATAAAAATTAAACTAATTAACTTAAAATGTCAAACAATAAAACAAAACCAAAAGAAAACATCTATTAAAAAAAAATCACCCCAAAAGGACAAAAATAAACTGTGAATAAAATTAATTCTTGTGGATGAGTGTACGTTTTTATGTTTATATGTGTAATTAAGAATGTATTGTATGTATATGTATACCTCTTAGTCTTAGTTTTGGGGGATTGTAAATTATAGAGCCATTGGAGTCTGTTCGAAAATGCATTTCATAGAATTCTAATATTTTGTCTGGAATAATAATTATTTAAAAAAAAAAATAAATAAAATATCATATTAAATTGAAACACAAAAGCAAAACATAAAAAAAGGATAGTAAAAGAAAAATCACAAAGTTAGGTACCGATATTCCTTCCATGGTAGGAAAAAATAAACAAGGTTGCATGATAATAAAATATTACGTATACGCCACAGTGTGTTCAACTTCGTTGTTGGAATTTAATTGGTAACCTTGGCATACTATTCGTTCAATGTTTTTTTTTTTTTATTATTATTTTCATTTTAACTTTGTTGTTAAGGTTCATATTTTTCCTATACCTTCATACTGACAACTTGGTTTATGTATGTAGTTGGAGAAACTATTCTATAATTTGTTGTATGTACATAGATCTATTGTATATACATATGTATATTATTGTTATTTTCCTTGAAAACTCATTTGCATACATAGTTTATAGAAGTTTTGTTTTGTTTTTTTTCTTCAGTATTTTTTCCTGCATGCAACTTACTGTTATTGTTCCTATATATAGTGTATGCAATATGAGTGACTGGTGTTGCGTGATATTTGAAGGATATTGACTTTAAATTATAAATAAACATTGACTGACATATATGGGTTATATTGGATGTGTTGGTTTTTGTTTTTATAAAATTGTACCTTAGTAGAGATTATTATTTAAGTTTGAAGTGGATTTTTTTAAATACAAAATTATTCGTTATGATTAGAAGGACGAGATCTGGGATAAATGGGAGCTTTCATTATTATTTTTTTTTTTAATAAAATAGTGCCTTAGAGGTATTTTTATTTAAGTTTGAAATGGATTTTTTTTAAAATACAAAATTATTGGTTATAATTAAAAGGACGAGACCTGAGAGGCTATACTGTGGGATAATGGTATATGAAAGGCCATTAAGTTAATACAAATTTTCTAAAAAATAGAATTTATAAATAAACAAATAATAAAGCACAGAAAAGCAATCAAACTATTTATCTTCTTCTACATATACAAAAAATAGCTATTGCTTTGTGTAAGTCTCGCAAACACTCGAGAAAGACTTGAATGATTTTGAAGATTTTTTGTTCGTTTACTGGGTAGTTTTAGAAAAAAGAAAAGTAAAATTTGGTCTTATAGGCGGCGATAAAGACAAGTTTTTTTTTTAAACTTGATTTATGTAGATCAAAATGACTACTACTACACTCGTGAGCAAAAAAAATGGAATCACTCAAGTTTGCCTTCTAAAAAAAACAATCGTAATGGATAAGACATCTATAATTAATTGTTAATAGGCTCGTTTTAAAGCTTGAACTTAAAACTTTAAATTAAGAGTAAAATCATAAAAATCCATTGGATAGTTTTCGCTCTATCCGCCATAACAACAAAAATAACAAATTATACTTGTTAAACCAGGCAAGAATTTGAAACATTGATACGCAATAAATGCGCCCATTGTTGGTCTTTGGTTTTGAGTGTGCTATTGAAAGTGAATTGCAACTTTTCTTGACCTATTTGTCCTCATTATCTTAGAAAAAATGGATACCACGCCTTTATAGGTAAGTAGAGTTGTCACACTACTGCGACAGGGAATAAACCAATGGATTATGTGGCCCGTCAGCTTGGTCTAAGCCGATCTTGCATAACAAAGATCTACGGAAGGTTGAGAAAAATAGAGGTACTACTGAAAAAAAAAACGGAAGAAGGTTGGTTATGGACGTGTAAACCATCTTATTGACCGATAGGAGGCACTGTTATCAGTCTTACTATTTCCTATAAGAATTAATATGAAATGCTGCTTGTTGCTAAGTGTACAATCTCAGAAGAGCCGTAAGAGTCAAAAGGCTACCTTAGCAATAACTTCAAAGAAAATGTACCTAGGCAAAAAAAAAATTTCGTGAATTGTAGGATTCGGTAAAAACATAAAGTGCTTTTTTCCATTGATGATTTGTATGCAACTTTTCTATTTCATTTCCTAGTATGTGTCTTTTGTGGTCTGTCAGAACCGATTTTTGTTTTAAATAAGGTTTGAACGAAAATAAAAAAAAAAAACTGCAGCATTAAATTGCATATCAACTTGCTTTATTTGGAATTGCAGCTAATGCATTCTTGTTAGACGACCAAACGCCATTCAAGATGCCATCATTTTCCTTATGGGAAAAGATTTAAAGTTTTCTCAAGTTTTTCCTGTTTCATTCTATAGATTCGATTTCAATAAAAAAAAGCACTCTCGCAAATTTGAGAAATTTAATCTGGCTTCACCTAAACCTGGAAACAGACTTTCATGTCAAAGTAAATTTAAATTAATTCTGAGTTATATATCACTATGCTTGACAAAAATAAAACATTTCTTTTTGATATGCATTTTTCTAAACTGGCTCAGATAAAAAGATTTACGTCATTAAAGTTGCCAAAGGGTATGGCTATTCTATAAATTAACTTTTTTTTTTGGAGAAAAAATTATTAATAATAGGTGTGTTTTGTTTGTCCTGAAGTAAAGATTATACAGTCTTAAAAAATATTTTAATATTACCCACAAAACAACAACACTTTTTATTCTGAATACAAAATATTTGATTAAATCTAATGAAAAATAAAACAAAATGCTATAGCAACGAGGCTTTCGTTAGCCTGGTTAAAAATCCAGTCTTACGATAGCCTCGTTGCTATAGCATTTTATTTTATTTTTCAATAAAATATTTTTTGTTCACACAAAACTGTTGTTGTTTTGTAAATATTTTTTAAGACTGTATAGTAAAAAATAAATAAAAAAAAAAAATCGGGTGGCACAACGGCTCATGAAGAACCAGGGCCTAGTGACTAACAACTCGCAACCATTCCTGTGTGCGCCTATCGACAGGAATGGAAGGGACCTACAATTTTATGCCGAATCCGAACGGCTACACGAGAAGCACTTATTCGTGACAAGTGATACTCTTAGAGGATTTGTCAATTTCTCGCAAGAGGCAGTAGCACTGAAAAAAACTTTTTAGCTTTAAGGTGGACGAGGAAGACTGTATAGTCTTGACTTTAAATTGAAACAAAACACGCCTAATATCATAGCCTGTGACAAAAAACAAAAAACATGAAAGTCGAAAATCTTTCGTATTTGAGCCAATCAAAAAAAAAAATGAATATCACCATTGAAATCACTAATCTTTTGTAGGTATGAACTATGATGTACGTCTCTCAGTTTTTAAAACAAAAGGACAGTACTTTCATTTTTTTGATTAAGAAGAAAAGTCTTATGTTGTTGCTAAGAATGATTTGCTAGAGATAATTTGGCGATATGGACTCCATTTACTTGTATATTGTTTTGATTACAATTATTTTGTTTAACTAGCTAAAATAAAAATAAGTTTTTATTTTAAACTTAATTCAATTCTAGGTTAAGTGATTTTCTTCAATTTCCAACGACACATCTACATTAAGATATACCAGAAATTATGTAAATTATAAGGGATTATCTGCATGACTTGGTACGATACAAGTAACATAATTAATTAATGCCTTTTAATTATTTCTGGCGGTAAAAGTATTAGCTCTACAGCTTTGTGTTCTATTTTTTTCGGTTTTTTAAACTCCAAAAATTTAAATAGATAACGAATGATGTTGGTTAATTATTATTCCATCCATCACTTAGTCTCTTTTGAAATTGTATCGTTTAAATTGGACACAAAGTTCCTTAGTCTCAATTTGAAACCTTATAATTAGACTATAGCGTCAATTCCTTGGCTGCACACCTGAAACTTGTTGTTTAAAATTATCTTAAAATGTTCACATTAAAATTAAAGATGTTTAAAAAAGTAACGTACATTTAAAACTTGAAACATTTTAACACAGTGCTAGCCTTATGAAAATGGGATTTTAAAGGAGAAACCGATAAACGTTGGTTTTTAATTCCTTTCTTTATACATACCACAACAGGAGTCACAAGTTGAGGCAATTAAATTTTCATAGTCCTTAGTCGTACTACAAGAATGTGGAATGCTTTACCCGGCTTTATCATAACCTCCCATTTCGATTTGCAGAGCTTCAAAACTAATGTGCATCGGTATCTCCTCTTTAACCCTTCCCTATTTCCCTTATGCTCGCACTGTGTTTATTCATCTTAATGGTTTAAAAGGACATTTAGTGCGCGCACAATATAAACAAAAAAAAAAACAGAACATTCGTGAAGTACAGCTAAAGAACAAATATCTGTATTTAACAACAAAGTTCAAAGAAAGGTTTAAAGGTATACTGATGGACATTCCTAGAGGTACGATTATTACCGTGAAATTATTTAAAGGTAAAGAAAAGTAAGCCTAAGCGCGCACTTTTAGTCACGAAACATTCTGGTTGTTAAAATGAATTGCCCTTAGTTTTATTTTTAGTCGAATTTATCATAAAGTCAAGTTTATTCCATACAAAAAAAAAATTGAAACTTAGCTAGATTCGACTAGAAATTCATTTATTACTTAGGGCCAATGAAATTACAAATTCAGTCATCATCAGTTGGAACAACTAAACTAAAAAACTGCTTTGCCACAAACGATAACTTCAAAACAGTTTCTCAGTTTTTGCTCGTCACTACTGCCGAGCTTCTGTAAAAAAGCACCGTTGTCCGATGCTTTACATTAATTTTAAACCAATTTTGATACTTTCCAAAAATGTTTACTTCGGTCATAATGATCAGCCCTTCAAGGTTTAGTTCTTTAAAAAAAACTAATTTCATAACAAAACTCATTTGAAAGGGAAAGTGTATGCTGATAAGGGTGTGTGTAAGGACCTCGTCAATTTGATTATTTCATAATTTCCAAAACTAACAAATTATTTATTAATTATTAATTTATTTTGTCAACCCTTCTATACAAATTTATTATCGGTTTTATGGCGGTAATGGAGGCACTTAAATCAAATGTTCAACAATGCAATAAATTTTCTTTGAACTTAATTCATCAAAAGCTTAAAAAAGTCAATTTTGTCCATTTAATGGCTTACAACTTGAGTAATGTTGGTCTCGGATATTGAAGAATGTGGTATTAAAATAAACATGAAATCCAAGCAACCTTAAACCTTTTTTTGGAAGGTTATTGAGACAGTAGTAAAGAAAATTGAATAAAAATCGATTGGATTCTTCGAATTATGCATTTAAAAGTCCATGAAAAGTTGTTTTATATGCGCTCACCAGTAAACAAGTGAATAGACCGTATTTAGTAACGACAGAAGTTGCATGTTTGCCCCTTCCCTAATTGGCTTATTTACTTATAAAATTATCAATAAAATAATCGCACCTACAAGCTATGTACATTTCAATACCCTTTTTTGGATTCAATAACAATCCGATTGCACAATTTAAGCATAAAGTTTAAAAGTTTAAGCTATCATTGAAAATTTAATCATCAATTTTGCGACGTTTGTCAGGCAAATCAAATGATTATTCTGATGTCAAAATTAATTAAATTATGACTTATTCATTAGTTTGTACCATTTTCACTTAACCTTCCACAAAAAATTACTGAAAGTTTTAATGATAATCATTTAAATAATAAAAGCCATTTTATATTGAAGTTTGGGGAAAACTTAATATTTTGTTGCTTGAATTAATAATCAAGTCAAAAGCTTTACTGTGGCATCAAGGTAATTATTTATATTTTGTTTTTCAAGTGCCTTAAAAATAAACAATTAAAGTTTTCAATGATGAGTTTCAATGATATCAATCAATCATGAACAAAAGAACGCTTGATGTCCAACTCGATAGAATGCTCTATTGATTTTACTCGCATCCTTATCGAAACATTTTGTCAGGTCGAAAATTTGTATAGAGAAAGTACCTGTTATGGGAATCGGGGTAAGACATAAGGGTGTTACCCTCGGATAAAGATTATAAGTGGTTACGTACTTATGTAATCATTAGCATGAATTAAGAAAGAATATAAAAAAACACATCCAATATAAGACTTATTTTATATCTATACAAATTATTTAAAAGCGCAGATAAAAATAGAATTTCTGCTTTAACGCCCTGATTATAAATTTAAAACAAAAAGCAATAAGGCATTTAGGCAAAATATCATATATAGATATAGGTAATTAAAAAAAATTGTATTTAAAGAAAATAAGGGAGTAGAAAATAACATTAAACATTCCACATAAAACATTTATATTTTAGAAGCATGCTTCTCCAGTATCATAGGTAAGTATATTTGGCATATTTTACACATCGGAAAATATATGATATGGAAATCATCCCAAGCAGAGCTAATGATTTTATAAATATTTAAACTGTATGCTATGTATAAGGGTGTGGTGGTACAAAGGTACATATATTTGTATAATGTCATTGTGAAGCATGCCAAAATGTGTCATAATGTTATGAAGATGAATTGTAAATGGAACACAAAAATGATGATATTAAGAGCTCATCATGAGATGATATCCTCATGTGACACTTGCACGTCACGTCTCGCGTCACATCGCACAACACGAAACAACACACACATTTCAAAAATATCCTCTCTCTTTTTTATGTTTTTTTTTGTTTATAACCAAAGAAAAAATATTTTTAATGTATAAATGATTAATTGTGTATTGTGGGAGAGTCGTTTGTCAGTGTTGTGTGTTTTCTGTTGAAAAATCTTATGTCTTACCGGCCTCGTCTGGCATAAGTTGAAACACATGATCTGGAGGTTGGGTTGCAGCTTTGACATTACGAGGCGCTGCTGGGGCATCTTTAAAAAGGAATATACACGCAAACCAGACAAAGATTTTGTATAAGGAAATAGTTTTTACACATCAGACAATGAAGTGTCAGAAAGGATTTTTCAACAAAAAAAGGAAAGGATAAAATATGAATGAATATGGAAATTTGCCAACTCACCAAGTGTCCGTACAGTCATCACTTTGCTCATCATACCATCGCCAAGTGCATTACGCCCCACTACTTGGAACTCGTACGTCATACCCGGCGCCAGACCGTTGATCGTCACCTGAGTGCTCCCCGACGGAGTCACCGATATCGTCTGCCAGTCCGAGACGCCAGCCTCCCGGTACCATATCGTGTAGTCCTGCTTATACTCCTGGCCGCCACTGTATCCGGGCATCCATTGCAGCGTTATCGAAGACTCGGTCGCCTTACCCGTGATATTGTACGGAGCATGCGGCTGAGTACCTTCGATGACCAGCTGGGTTGCCGACATTAGGGTGGCCACTTCATTCGACACCACGCACTGATAGTAGCCAAAGTCTTCACGTCTCAGGCTCTCGATGGTTATGTTGCCGCCATTGATTTTCACGCGACTCTTCTGCGACTCGGTTAGCTGGAGTCCATCTTGTTTTTGCCACTTGATTGTGGGCCGCTGGGTGCCTTCTGCTTCGATGGCATCGCAGTGCATCTCCACACTGTCGCCAACCTTACGCTGATACAGCGTCTCGGGTTCGACAGTAAATGTGGGCGGCTTACGCACCAGCACCTCCATTGGGCCAGATGAGCCCTGGGTGCCCTGAGCATTGTACGGGGTGCAGGTATAACGCCCCTGATGATTCTCATTAACGCGTGTGAACAACAGCGAACCGTTGTTCATGATGACGATGTCCTTGGTCTGATATGGCTCGAGGAGACGCTTATCTTTGGTCCACGTCACATATTGTAGGGGTGGATTCGACTTAATATAACATTGAACGACACCGGCTAGTCGAAAGGGTAGATATTGTACAGTTGGTGTGAAGGTCACTTTGGCAGGATCTTGAAAGAAACAAAATCGTTACAAAAACAATTCTACAATAACGCCAACAACAAAAACTCACATTCAACATTCAAATAAGCCGAAGCACTTTGCGGATCTCCAATACCATTTGATACTTCGCACAGATACTGTCCGGAATCATCAGCACTAACTGGATTTATAATTAGGGATCCATCCTTACGAATGGTGACACGCGTTTCTAGCGAGGCCACCTCACGTACGGGTGAACCCTCACGAAACCATCGAACGGTGACGTTACCAGGCATGGCCTTTGCCTCGCATGAAAACATCACCTTCTCGCCCTCGAGCTTCGTTTGGTTTGTGGGCGGCACCTAAATTTATTAAGGAAAAAATAAATAAAGTAAAGGAACGAGAAAATGGAAACACGATGTTTTTTTTTGATTTTTTTTAATGAAAATAAAAATTGTTGAAGTGATTAAAAAATAAAAAATAAAAAAAAAAATAAAAAAATATAAAACTTTGTGCTTATGAAATGATTGGCAATTAAAATTAAAAAAAAAAAAATATATAATTAATTAATATCATAATGAAGTTAAAATACATGGAAGGCAATGAGGTTAATAAAATAAAAATTAAGCCTATAATGAGCGAGGATGACACAACTTGGTATAAGCGGTAGTCTAGAAAGGTTTTATTTTTTCAACGTTTTTTTTTTTTTAAAGTATGGTGTTTCGCATGGGCGAGAAAGCTTTATGTTTGCAATATTAATCGCTTTGGCTATATTATGGTGGTTAAGTTGATTGACGAGACAAATCAACAACTCATTTTAGCAAAAGCCTTAGAGAATTAAATACATATTAATATTTATTTAAATTAATATAGAAAAACATTCGAAAGTACCTTAAAACACAATAACATTTTATTTTAAAATATTTAAACGAAACAAATGAAATAAACATGATTATTGCATTTTATTGCAGCACATCATCAGGTTTGAATGATTTCTTTAATGAACATTATGTCATGTCGTTAGGAATTTTTAGTTTTTACTTAATTCATACGTAAAATACCATAAACTATTTCTGAGTGTAAATTAACGTGAAACGTGTTTTATTTGTTAAGTTCCTTGTTTTTGAGATCACTTTAAATACAAAATGATTCGTATAAGACGCAACTTAAAGCTTTAGCGTGTAGGTTGTGTCGATACCGACAAAGAATAGTGTAGAATTGAGGGTCTCTTTCTTTAAGAACCAATGGCAACACTGACAATATTAAACTATAGCATAAAATCCATTTTCTAGAAATTCATTGTATTCATTTAGAATAGTTTTTAAAATTAATTTTCAAACTCGACGTTGTGAATAAAAAAGTTCAAGCTGATTTTTGTTTAAAATGTTAGGTTATCGCAGGTAATATTGGATTTTTTATACAAGACACTTGCTAATTCTAAACTAACAACTGAAATTCAGATGTTCTTGGAAATCATCTTACTTTTAAAAACATAAACAAATAAGGAAAAGAGTTTCGTCGTAAAAAAATAAGCAGAATTCTACTTAATGATCGTTTCAGCTTTATATTTTAATATTTTAACAACTGAAAATCCTAAAACTGTCCTATTTATCAGTGTTTATGCATTGTTGCTTTTTTGTTGTTTTAACTAAGAATTAATAAGGGCATTGAAAATGAAATTTAAAAACAGTGCATAATTAGTTACATTTTTAACAAAAAATATGTTTGAAAAAAGGTTTTTTTTTTAAACAAAACTAAGAGTTTGAAAACTTGGTATTCAAAAACTATTCTTAAAGTTACCTTGCTTTAAACATGACATAAGATAATGGATTTAAAGAAAGCAAGTATTGCTGTTGTTGTTTTTTGTTTAAATTTTGTATTTTAAGTAAATTAAAAAAAAAAAATATGCCTCCCGAATAGATACGATTTTCGTTATCTCGCTTTTCTTTGCTTTTTTGTCGCATCTTATGCGAATAATGTTTAATTCAAAATGTCAAACTCAGTGGTAATAGCAACCTATAATATAAGCTGCCTCAAAGTTCTAAAATGTGCTATCAGAATGATTCATTTTTAAATTAAGTGTAACGTTTTGATTAATTAGTTAAAAAATTATTGAAATACAAACTTAATTTAAAGCACAAAAGTTGTACAAAAAGTTCCGAAAGCACCAATTTCGATTGGCTGATTCATTTGGGTAAATAAAGAATTTGGACCAAAACCACTCAAAGTAAAAATAAAGCTTTTTGTTTAATTTTACAATCGTACAAAAAATGTTTTGCGTTGGTTTGGGAGATCCTTAAAAGAACCTTGCCCGGCCCGCTTCGCGGGTTTAAGGACTTTAACTCCCTTTTTGGGTCCTCTATCCCCACCCGACTCCGTCGCTCCGCTTAGGGTATGCTCAGTTGCCTGGCAGGCGCCTATGCTGTCAGTCGGTCTGCTATCAAAGTTTTTATTACAAAAGTGCCCAAAATTAAAAATGAATAAAGGACCCATAAACCATGAAAAATGACCCCAATATAAAAATTTTAAACTTTTTTGTTTTTGTTGTTTCTCATACAATTTTTTGGACCATTTTTCATTTTAAGTTTGGGGCCATATTTCATTGGGGCTAAATTTCATGTAGCCCATTTTGATACCTCACTTGTTTTTAACAAACACGTGCTAGTGTCGTTATTTTATATTATGTGCAAAATATAAAAAAAAAAACTTCTTGTTCAATTGCCAAGCTTCATTCACCACCAACTTTGAGAAAGTTCCGTAACAACGTAACAATAAACAAACATTAATCAAACATTTTATTTAAACTGATATAGTTGACTAGTTCAAAAGGGTAGTTATGTGCATTCAAGAGGACACAAGCGTCCACAGGTTTTTCTCAAAATCCACCTCTGTCTACCAACTCCTACTCTCACCTCCACGTGGTGAACAACGGGTGTCTAGTACCTCAGCTGGAGACGGGGTTTAAATCCCCGTGGAAAGCTGTTGGGGACAGCCAACGAGAGAGGGGGGGGGGAGGAGTGTTCCCACTAAGGCACTTCTCCTTTCATCGAGGCGGCAGCGGACGAATTCTCTAGATGGAATCAACGGTGGCGTCTACAGTTCCAGTTAGGTTGAACTACTTAGTGAACACCTTATATGGGCTACTACAACATATTTGTAGCTCAGGCCTATAAGGAGCGGTTTATCCGGCTCCCTACCCTTGGAGTTATACGAAGGGTCTGGTCCTCCGGGTCGGGGGTTGTGCGTCGGGGTAACTTCCCTACCACGTAAAAAAAAGTTGTTCCGAAACAACAACAAGCCTCGGACATGGATGATTTTAAAGTTGACGACCCCAGCAAACGAAACAAGGACAATGAATTTCGGATCTGCACGTGGAACGTCCTGTCCTTATACAGAACACGTGCAGCCGAACAATTAGTGGAGAACCTGGACAGGCTAAAGGCTGACGTAACAGCCATCCAGGAAGTGCGATGGGCGATGGGATGGAGAGGGCGTACGGAGACTGAAAACGTGTGACATCTACTACGGCGGGTGCTTGAAGGAACAGGGTCAGCGGCTCTTGGGTTGTGGTTTTGTGATAAGGGGAAGACTTAGGCAAGAAGTCTTGGGCTTCCGAAGTGTAAGCGAGCGCCTGGTCGCAATCCGCATCAAAGGCAAATTTAAGAACATTTCGCTGATTTGTGTTCACGCCCCCCATGAAAGGAGAGAAGACTCAACCAAAGAAGCATTCTACGATCTCTTGGAGACAACGTATGATATGTGCCCGAAGTACGACGTGAAGATCATTCTTGGTGACTTCAACGCAAGATTCGGAAAGGAGGGCATCTTTGGTTCGATAGTCGGAGGACACAGCCTACACGACGAAACTTCCGGCAACGGACACAGGCTGGCAGACTTTGCGGCGGGGCGAAATGTCATCATCTCAAGCACCTACTTCCCACACCTCAATATACACAAGGGGACTTGGCGGTCGCGTGATCAAGTAACCGTCAACCAAATCGACCACGTTGCGATAGACGCGAGACATGCTTCCAGTATCTTGGACGTCCGAACGTTTCGAGGGGCCAACATTGACTCGGATCACTACCTGGTGGTAGCTAGACTACGTATGCGGATATCCATGACGCGACAACGCAGAGCAGATGTTGTGTGTGAAAAGATTCGATGTCGAGAAGCTTAAATCGCAAGAGACTGCCAGAACTTTTGCAGACCACGTAACTCTTAATCTCTCAGGAGGTCCACTACCAGCATCAAGTGCAGAGGACCAGTGGGAACACTGTCAACAAGCCATTAGAAGTGCCGCCTCTGATGTGCTGGGTTTCACTAGGCGAATACAACGAAACCCCTGGTTCGATGATGAGTGCCGGCTAGCGCATGCAGCTAAGGACGAGGCCTACCAGGCAATGCTGCAGACTCGAACAAGAGCTGCTGAGAGAGTGGCCCGGGAGCTCTACGGGCTGAAACGAAAAGAGGAACGCCGACTTCTCAGGAGGAAAAAGAGAGAGCACGAGAAGCGGGCGGTAGAGTCTATTGAGGGTTGTAGCGGTAGGGGAGATGTTCGAAAATTTTATCAGAGGGTGAAGCGATCCACCCAAGGATTCAAGGCTAGAACGGAAGCCTGCCGAGATGAGAGTGGGAATATGGTAGTAGACACACAGTCAGTGCTGAGGATCTGGAAAGAACACTTCTCTAGACTGCTTAATGGCGAAGACAGCCAAGATGCCGCTAATAGGCAGAACGCTCCATTCAACTTGGACGATGATGGCCAAGAGTTCCGTCCACCCGACCTAACCGAAGTTCGGCTGGCGATATCCAAACTTAAGTCGTACAAGGCTGCAGGTGCGGATGGCTTACAAGCCGAACTATTTAAATCAGCGGGAGATGAATTTGCTAGGAGCAAAGTATGCCCGATGAATGGAACCTCGGTATAGTGTGCCCCATCCATAAAAAGGGAGATGTTCTGAAATGTACCAACTACAGAGGAATTAGTCTCCTAAACGTCGCTTATAAAATCTTGTCGGCCATCCTGTGTGACCGCTTAAAACCTTTTGTCAACGATCTGATCGGCCCTTATCAGTGCGGTTTTAGGCCAGGCAAGTCAACCGTCGATCAAATGTTCACACTCCGACAGATTTTAGAAAAATCCCGGGAATTCCAGATCGATACACACCACCTTTTTATCGATTTTAAAGTCGCGTATGATAGCGTGAAAAGGGACGAATTATACAGAGCCATGTCGAGTCTCGGCATCCCTGCCAAACTCGTCCGCTTGTGCAGGATGACGATGGAGAAATCTCGCTGCTCCGTCAAAATTGGTAAGAACACCACCGATTCTTTTGATGTTGAGAAAGGATTGAGGCAAGGCGACGCGTTATCATGCAACCTATTCAACATCGTTCTTGAAGCCATTGTACGCAACGCACATGTCAACACCAGCGGTACAATCTATCAAAAGTCCGTTCAATTGCTTGCATATGCGGATGACATAGACATTGTCGGCAGAACGAAGCGAGCTGTGGCAGGGGCATTTGCGAGCATTGAATCGGAGGCGGCTAGAATGGGATTGGCGGTTAATGAGGACAAGACGAAGTATATGCTGTCATCGAGAGAGGAATCTCAACATCGTCGACTCGGGCAAAATATCACGATGGACAGATATAACTTCGAAGTTGTCAAGGACTTTGTCTACCTGGGCTCCACTATTACATCGCAGAATGACATCAGTGCAGAGATCAAGCGAAGAATTACTCTTGCCAACCGCTGTTTCTTCGGTCTAAGAAGGCATTTAAGTAGTAAGGCCCTCTCTCAGAGAACCAAGGAGACTTTATACAAAACCCTAATCATCCCGGTCCTGCTTTATGGGTCAGAAGCATGGACACTGAAAGATTCGGATAAAAATCTGCTAGGGTGCTTTGAGAGGAAGATTCTTCGTGTGATTTTCGGTCCGGTGTGTATCGAAGGAGTATGGAGGAGAAGATTCAACGACGAGCTATACGGGCTATACAGCGACGTTGACCTGGTCAAAAAGCTGAAAATACAGCGGCTTAGATGGCTGGGGCACGTGGAGCGTATGGACAGCAACGCACCTGCCCGACGAGTCTTCGAATCCAACCCCGATGGGGTACGCAGCAGAGGAAGAACCCGTAACAGGTGGCGCAATCAAGTGAATGACGACATCAAAGCACTCGGTGTGCGCAACTGGAAGCGGCTAGCTAGGGACAGAGCTGGCTGGAGGGGCTTGTTAGTTGAGGCCGAAGCCCATCCTGGGCTGTGAGCGCCATCAAAAGTAAAGTAAGTAAGTATAGTTGACTTCAAAAAATCATTCTTTTGGCTATAATGGTTTGATCTTCAAGACAAATAGTTTTTAATTTAAACTAAAATGGCAGGCTACTTTTTTATTTAAACAATTTTGGAAAAGAACGACGAATTTTATACTAAAAGGTTGTGTAAGAAAAAAACCTTGTCAAAGCTCTATTTTGTGTGCACACAAAATTAAAATGGGTGTAACGCATTACCTCAAACATGGCAAAAAAAACCTTTTTTCTTCTCACAAATTTCTCGGAAAGTTAAGCAAAAATTTCGGAAATATTAAAAATTAATTTTAAGTGAAAGATTAATACTTTGCGATTACAAGATACAAGAATCTATAAAAATACACCGGAAGTTTCCTCGTTGTGGTTGCCACCGGTTAACATCTCCAGCATGTTGGTTATTTAATAGGCGTGTTTTATTTGGAATCTATCCATAGTACAGTAAGAAACTCCCAAAAAAAAAGAAACGCATCGACCATAGCGGTACTTTTAAACAACTCTCAACCGAAAAAAGTCACAAGGAAGGACACAAAGGTAGGGCACAAAGTAAAAGAAACACTAAGGTGTTTGTTCGTAGACTATGGTCAAAATAAAATTTACTCGTTTCCGACACATGCAGTAGATGGTGTTCATTTTTGCAGGATAAATGAAAACCTATTTTGCCAACTAATTACTTATTCAAACACGTAAGCCATAGCGGGTGTATACAAAACTGCCAAGATAGGTGGAATCTTAGACGTGCGACAGAAAATAACTGATCAAAGAGTGCAAACAAAATTCACACTTTTTAATAGCAAAAGAAAGAAACTTTTAAGAGGAATAGCCTTTATATTTATGCAAATAGGGAGTTCTCTGAGATCTTATTAATATAAACTGGCCAACTAAAAAAAAAAGATCGATTTTTCTGTCGAATGGAAATTAAGCATTATAACTACTCCATGAACACATCCATCGAGACTCAATTCAACTATCAATCGTACCAATTTCTAAAACAAAACAAACACTATCCAATTCGAGACTCCAATAAATGCCAAACACATATCCACGGAGGGATTCTACTTCTTATCGACTGTGAGCTATAGAGCATGTAAAATCGTACTGTACTATGGATGGCGTTTGCAATAAAACACGCCTAAAATTTGACTTCTACTTTTCTGTCCATGTTTGAATAGAAGATAACGTGTAAAAAGGTGAACTTATACCATCATTATCCGCTACCATTCGCATGTCGAAAGTTATTCTATTTAATATTCTGAAGGAGTATGCCATTTGTAACAAAATATTACCTCGTATATTCTAATTTCATTAATTAAACCATAATAATATAGAAATTAGCCACAAGCGTCAAAAACATGTACTATTATAATTTAAATTAATTTTCATATCAATATATTGCTTATTAAGTTAGAACAACAAAAACAACAACTATATAAAATCTCTACTTTCTATCTACAAATCTACATGCACAGACACACGCCTCTCATCAAAAATAACCAAAATTTAATTAGTCACCAATCAATGTTGGATCAATCAATTCATGACTGTAATAGAGGTTATAAGGAACACACCATTGTCTATGTTCTATTCTAATGAACACCAATAGAGTGAAATTGAGGGTGTGGATGGTTTATATTCAAATGAGATAACCACTACATACATACATACACATATCACAGTGTCATTCAAAATTGAGATCAGATAGTCGCAAAATGTCCTTCCTCTCTAGGGATCAATCCATTACCGGAAACAATGAAATAAGGGGGCGACAGGACATCAACCCAAGGACATTGGTAGATAGAGGTAGGTAGGTATACGGTAAATACAATTACATCACTTTGATCTCGACTCTTCTTTCATCACATCAGTCATGTTTTAGGTAGGTTTATAGATATGTGTATTAAATAGGTCCTGGATGATATGTGTAGTTGATGATGTGTGTTTGCTTACACATCCTTGATAAAATTCTATTCGTACAAACTAATATAAATTTGCATGATGATGAAAGAGGTTTGACTCTCTGTTTCTGGAAGAATGCGGATATACAGTGACAATGAAAGAGAGAGAAAGAGGGACACAGAAGTCATTTCCTTCCTTCGTTTTCATTATTCCAGCTTGGATTCCTTCCGGTGTGGAATGCTATGTGGTGGCATGGTTCGTAAAATGAAATAATGTCCTTGCCCATTCTTCCTCTTTGCTTTTTGTGTTCTTTTTTTATTTTTTGTTTGTCTCCTCGATTTGTCATTTTTAATTAGCCCTCAGCTAACGAAGGACAATTAAATTGAATCAAAACACAGGAGCACACAAACAATGTGAAATGGCAAATAATCAATTTCAAATGTTATATGTAGCTTGGGTGAACTCTCTAGTTTTGGTGGTTAAGTTTTGGGGTTCATACGATGTGGGATTTTCGGTAAATAAAGTGGGCGGATGAATTAAACAACGACGAAAAAAAAAAACAGGCGGGAAGAGTTTCTACAAATTTACTACTTCTTTGTTAGCTTTTATAAATGATGTCAACCCTGTCGTGTTGTTGCGCTGCTGGGATGTGAGGACTGATGAGGATCCTTTATTCAAACAAATATCTTTTTTTCTTGTTATTCATCTTTAACGAATTTGTCCATATAATTCACAGAATCGCACACTAAACACAGGGTTACCTTTGGAAATTTCCAACGAAAGGACTAATTTCAAAAACATTGTTTTAAAATGACATATACATTTTAACGAAGTTTTTTAATGAAGTCGCTCTTAAAAATTGTCCGCTTTTAAGAAAAAATATTTAAAAAAATTAAGAGGCGAGTGTAGAATACAAGACATATAAAAAGGGCCTGATTTCAGAAAACAATCTGAAATATACATTTTCAACAGGTTTTTGATGAAAAAAATTAGACAAAATATTAAAAAAAATGTGGAGGTGGGTGGTGTTGGTGGGAAACGACGGCTAACAAGTTGCAAGCATTTTCAAAGACAGAAATGTTTTCAAAGGAGTTTTACGAATGACTTTTGGGAATCTAAGGTCGTGAAGTTTAGGAATTGAATCGAAACAAATCCATTCACTGTAACGAAGGTAACCCTAACCACAAAAACACATAAAAAAGGAATTGATTCATATAATAATATATTCTTCCCAAAGGATACATAATGTACGTATATATCTATACATAGAGGCGTTTGACGTCAACACTCGTATACATATAGTCAGTATTTCTAATTTCGTATTCATCTCATGCTATTTTATCTCTGCTGCGCCTATCCTATTAGGGGTTTCTATCGTTTAATTTTATTGTAGGGTTTCACATCCTAAGATGATTTGTTAATTTATTTACATTTAAGAACTGAATTTTGGTGGATTTATATACATAAATAAGAAGAAGATAGTGTTTCTGGTAGATATTTTATAAGGTTCATTATTTGTATTAAAGCAATAAAAAATATCTATAACCTACTGGTATGTGTGTATGAGTGTGATTCCTTACTTTTGTTACTTATGCTGTTGTTAAAAAAAAAATATTCAGCCAGGGTACCTATAACTTTAAAATTGAATGCAAAATAAAAAAAACATCTCTTAAAATTGAAACATTAATCAAATCAAAAATCTTAAAATCTGCCTTTAATGAAGAATAATAAATGCTGTTTAATAAATGTTTGTTTAACACAAGTTAAATTAAGTTACATGCATTAATCTGGAAGTGAAAGGTAGTTTTTAAATTTTCGTGATAAGAACATGGTTTTTCGACATACAACTGAGCTTACTCATTGCATAGCACAGTGCGAGCGTTAGGATAATAAGAAATGATTTGAATTGAAATACCGATGCTCATTGGTTTTGAAGTTCTGAATATAAAAATGGGAGGGGGGAGGGTAGATAGTGCCAAGTGAAGCATTGCACATTCTGGATGTGCGACTAAAGAAAGAATCTCTATATCAAACAGTACGTCCGAAGTTGGGCTCAAGGGTTGAACTGCTCAAGGAGATGCAACTGACTTTTGCAATCGAACACTGTTTATAAAAATAGCGACAAACAGTGACAGAGATGTGGCATTGTGGTGTTATGATGTTCAAGGGATGTAATTGTTGCCATTATTGTTAGGGCTGGCAACGAGACGATACTCTGCGAGACTTTTGTAAGTCTCGTCTCGGTCTCGTCGAAAATTTTCAGTCTCGTCTCGGTCTCGTGTCGATCTCGTATAATTAAGTCTCATCTTGGTCTCGTCTCCGAAAAATACGATTTCCGGACAAACTGTTGATTATTGGAACGAATTTTTTCGATTATGAAATTGGATTTTTTAATTTATTAGACTCTCTGTAAATTTCGGTCCAAATATACAGTATCGTCTTGGTTGCTTAAAAGGCAGTCTTGTCTCGTCTCTAGGGCAGCCCTAATTATTGTTCTACCTCCTATCATTTTTGGAGCCCTTTTTTGGTAATTGGTAGGTAGTATTGGTCATGTATTATGCTGTAGTATTTCATAAACCTTATCCTATGGAACAAATTCTGTACCGGATTTAAATTCAATACATACAAAACCATAGTCTTGTGCCACGGAAAATAAAATGCACGGCTGTATGGCAGGAACTTGCTCTTATTAGTTACCAACTAGAATGAAACTAGACATTGATAGTGTATAGTTATGGCTAAATAAATAGTTTATGGCCTTAACGAGAAAATGTTAAAAGTTGAAAACAATCAAACGCACTAGGTTGGATGCTAGTGGCTTAGGTTAAAAAACTGTATGAGCATTTTTTCAAAATATATACCTCCTAACATGGAAACTAACAACAAAATTTAAAAGTACGAAATTTATTTTTTCAATTCTTTGGCTAAAGCATTCGGAGCTGAAAAACGATACAATTTGAATTCTTGAACAAATATGAATGTGCAAATAATGTATTTCTTATAGATAGGTACCTACATACAATTTTAAAAATATTTTTTATGAAAAACCGTTGAAGGTGTTTTCGAGAAACTTAACCGTTTTTCAACATTTGTATGACAGGTGCAGGTAACAACCTTTGTTTCTTGTTCTATGAACATAATTTGTCAAGAATTCTATAGGGTATTAAAAAATTACTTTATAGCCACTAAATCTTCAAAACATTATTTAAATCGTTTCCGATTTATTGATTTTTCAAAACAAATATAGGACATACAGGAAAACAGAATTGTGAGACCCAATTTGTTCGTATTTCATCGTAATAGATAGTAAGTTTCATCAGAACCATTAGATCGATTTTATAACGAATTCTATATAGCGCATACATAAATATATATCCCGAAAAATAATTAATTAAACTTAGTTAAAAATATAACACTGAAAAGTACGTATACGCCCCAGTGGACCACTATGTAGTCGTTAGCATAGTAACATCATTTTTGTGGATTGTTTTTACCTTTAGGGTGTATCCCAGGGACTGTTTAAAGTGGTAGTTGTTATGTTTGTTTGGTAGTTGATATTTGGAATTGGTAACTCTAAACCACGTTTCTGTTAGTTTTTATTTTACACTACGACCTTTCTTCGACCAGTTCAACACAAAGTATTTTAATGAATGTCAGTATTCAATCAATATGTAGGTGCTAATATTTGCTGTTTATTTTAATTTCGATAAATTAATTCTTATTTGTTCCAATTAAGTACAGAAAATCTTTTCAACTTTTATCTGATGCAACGTTTTTAACCGGAAGCTTTAAACCTGAACTTAGAATTTTCCAACTCGGTTTTGTTGCCTCAACGACTTCGTATAAATTTTAAATTCAAAGTCAAATAGAAAGATTTTGGTGACCTATGTTTGATTTTAAAACTATTTCAGCTGCGAAAGATAATAATTAAACAAGAGAATCAAAAAAAAAAAATTCAGTTTCAACCTTTTGACAGCAAAAGTGAGAAAAAATTGGGTTGGATTGTTTTCCACCAAATATTTGTTGTCGATTTTTATTGGAAAGTATTGTAGCTAGCGGAATAAAATTTCTTTCGGTCAAAACAACAAATCTAAGCAAAAGTCGATAAATAAGCCAGAAATTCAAAGGCGAGATGTTGGTTTTGTTTTTTTTTTACCAATGGATTTTACTGATCTAGCTTTAAAATAAAATGTTCCTTATATAATTAGAAATGTTTAAATACGCCCAAGAAAAAAAGATTTAAATCCAAACAGGAATTGACTTTTTCATTGTACCTATTTAATAATAATTTGTTGGTAGCTCTGATTTAAAAAAAAAAAAAACAGTCCCTGGTGTATCCATTGATTATTTTACTTTTTTTTACACTAAGCCATTGATCTTCTCCAAAATTTAAATAAATATTTGTTTTCCTTTTAGAGAACTAAGTTTTGCAAATAGGTATGTGTATTCACTATTTAAGAAGAAGGGTCAGCAAGATTAAAGCCGGAATCACACAGGTCCCGTGCGTGTGTGGATGTCGCTGTCATCCCATATAGTGCATGCGACACAACACACGAGAAAAATGTAGTTCTACCGATACAAAATACATTGCACCGATAGCGACACACTACAACACAGGAGATATGTGTAAATCCGTCTTAAGGAAGATGTTTTTAATTCGATTACATAATAACACTTACTATTATTATTAATATTGATAGATTTAAATGAGAATATTGAAGCTTAAAAGCTTAATTGTATTTTACTTAATGTTATGCTTTTGTTTTTTAAATTATATTTTACTTATTATTTAATGGTTTTAAATGAATTTGAAGCTGCATGAAAATAGAAACAATTCAAAATTACACCAAGTTAAGTCAACACATATTTTATGTACTCTATGTTATAGGTAAAAATCATGCTAGTCCATTTAAATACAACAACATTCAAATTCAATTAACCTTTGTTTATGTTCATAACAATTATTGAGATTTAATAAAAATTATTTTTTTTTTTGAAAATGTTTCGACAAGCATCCCAAAACTCAGTTATTAATAACCACCATGCCTTAAATTTGCAATTCACATCAGACTCAAAATTTTCAATATCAGAGGAATATTTTATATATTTTTGTTTAAGTTTACTTAATTTTTGAATTAAAAATAAAATAAAAATCGAAATTATAAAATTAATGTTAAAATCTGTGTTTTTTTTTTGTATTAAAGAAATATATTATATAATACGAGTTAAGAAAGTTTAGTTTTGTTTTAAGCAAAAAAAACTTACAGTAATACCGACTTTTATTTCATCGGCTTTACCGGTATCCGGCTGGAAAGAAGAAGAAAAAAAGAAAAAAAAAAATACTAACTGTCATATACCGATTAATTGGTATTTGATATAATAAGAAAAAAGTTTAATTTTATTTTTTAGAATAAAATGTATATCAACGATGCAAAAATAAAATGGTTAGTTTTTTTTTTCATTTGAAAAAGAGTTTAAAGGATGAAGAAAAGTTTATATGTATATAAATATGTACATATTATAGGTATTAGAGAAGTGGTTGATTGCATTTTCGGTGTTCTTGTTATAAAATAATCAACTAAAAGATTTGTAGAAGAAATGTTAACATAAAGTTTTAAAAGTGAAATGTAGAAAAGGAGTATATATATGCATATAGAATTGCTTATAACGGGTGATTTTTTTGAGGTTAGGATTTTCATGCATTAGTATTTGACAGATCACGCGGGATTTCAGACATGGTGTCAAAGAGAAAGATGCTCAGTATGCTTTGACATTTCATCATGAATAGACTTACTAACGAGCAACGCTTGCAAATCATTGAATTTTATTACCAAAATCAGTGTTCGGTTCGAAATGTGTTTCGCGCTTTACGTCCGATTTATGGTCTACATAATCGACCAAGTGAGCAAACAATTAATGCGATTGTGACCAAGTTTCGCACTCAGTTTACTTTATTGGACATTAAACCAACCACACGAATGCGTACAGTGCGTACAGAAGAGAATATTGCGTCTGTTTCTGAGAGTGTTGCTGAAGACCGTGAAATGTCGATTCGTCGCCGTTCGCAGCAATTGGGTTTGTGTTATTCGACCACATGGAAGATTTTACGCAAAGATCTTGGTGTAAAACCGTATAAAATACAGCTCGTGCAAGAACTGAAGCCGAACGATCTGCCACAACGTCGAATTTTCAGTGAATGGGCCCTAGAAAAGTTGGCAGAAAATCCGCTTTTTTATCGACAAATTTTGTTCAGCGATGAGGCTCATTTCTGGTTGAATGGCTACGTAAATAAACAAAATTGCCGCATTTGGAGTGAAGAGCAACCAGAAGCCGTTCAAGAACTGCCCATGCATCCCGAAAAATGCACTGTTTGGTGTGGTTTGTACGCTGGTGGAATCATTGGACCGTATTTTTTCAAAGATGCTGTTGGACGCAACGTTACGGTGAATGGCGATCGCTATCGTTCAATGCTAACAAACTTTTTGTTGCCAAAAATGGAAGAACTGAACTTGGTTGACATGTGGTTTCAACAAGATGGCGCTACATGCCACACAGCTCGCGATTCTATGGCCATTTTGAGGGAAAACTTCGGAGAACAATTCATCTCAAGGAATGGACCGGTAAGTTGGCCACCAAGATCATGCGATTTGACGCCTTTAGACTATTTTTTGTGGGGCTACGTCAAGTCTAAAGTCTACACAAATAAGCCAGCAACTATTCCAGCTTTGGAAGACAACATTTCCGAAGAAATTCGGGCTATTCCGGCCGAAATGCTCGAAAAAGTTACCCAAAATTGGACTTTCCGAATGGACCACCTAAGACGCAGCCGCGGTCAACATTTAAATGAAATTATCTTCAAAAAGTAAATGTCATGAACCAATCTAACGTTTCAAATAAAGAATCGATGAGATTTTGCAAATTTTATGCGTTTTTTTTTTAAAAAAAGTTCTCAAGCTCTTTAAAAATCACCCTTTATGTAAAAGAAGCAAGTAAAGAAGGTAAAATGTGTCATATGTAATTATTTAACTAATGTTATTCATCGATTATGTAAAAGTTTTAATGTACGCATGTATGTATGTATGTATAATGTATGTTATACGAGTATATGTTAAACTCTATTAGATTGATGTCAGCAAATTGAACAATCTATCAAAGCTGCCAAATATTATATCTACCAAGCCACAACATGAATGAAATTTTTTGACAATATGGCACCAAAAAAACATGTTCAATAATAGACGTACTTAAAAAAAATAGATTTACGCTTATTAGTTTTACTTTATTATTTTATTTAATGAACGTTCAAATTAAAAAGCGGAAATATATATATTTTTTTTGTTTTATGGACAAAATTAAAGATCAATGAGGGTCGCTAGTTAAAATTCAGATAGAGACTTCATTTTGTATTTATCTGGAAGCACTAACATTAAAAAAAAATTAGGGACCACCCCTATGTAGGTTCTAAAAAACAATTGCAATATGGAACTCCAGATCTTTAGTTGCAGCTGCATACACAGGTAAGCTTTTTCCGCCTAAGCAAATATTTGCAAATATAAACTCCTATTACAAACATGAAATATATCTTCAAGAACTTCTCTCAATTTCAATAGAAATATTTCACGAACCGTTTTACGTCACTCAAATAAAAACAAACAATCAGAAATCTGAAGCCCTCATCGTAATCTCCAAAGCGTAAAGTGTTTTACGCTCTTATTCGAATTTAATTTTAAATATCAAGGGTCGTCGCTTAGATACAACAAAATTTCAATGACAACACAAAGACTGTTAAAGCGCTAATTAAGTTTTTCTTTAGTGAGTCCTTTTATATAATCAGTGGGTTACTTTGTGATATTAAAAAGAAATTCAAAATTCAATCGCGTCTCAAGTTATTTTTCTTTGTACAAGTATAACCCCCATAGAGATTGAATAAATTTTTTTCTGTTTTTTTGTTTGGGATTAAAAGTTTTGATATTAATTTCTTCACTACACACACACAACACATAGGTACCATACACAAAAAAAAAAAAAAAAAAAAAAGCAGAAAGAAAATATCAACCAGCTTATAGCAAAAAATTCATATAAGCTCGAATAAATTTATTAAATTAGAAACTTTGTGTCACAATAGCGATGGCATAAAATAAAAGAACTCATTATAAGAGTTAGAAAAAAGTTTTCTTCTTCCTTTTTTTTTTTTTGTTTCTCAATTTTCTTTGGAAAAACTTTTTGTGAGTTTTTGGCGTCTTTGACGTTGGTTGGTTGGTTTGGTTGGGTAAATGTAGATTGGTGTTTGAGTGGAAGGGGTATTGGCCTTAACTGCATTGGAAAAAGAAGTTGAGTTTTATTCTTTTGAAGAGGGATAAAATGTGACAAAAAGTTGAAACAAATTATTCAACCACACACATACAAATCGAAATTCTAAGAAGAAATACTATACTTGGAGTTGACTTTATGGGCCTAAGGACCTCTATTATATGCCTATGTGTGGGTTAAATAAATTCTTTAGGCCGTCAGAAGCTTGAGAATAGTTTTTTGAAATTGATATTTTTGACTTAAATAACCATGACTCAGTGTCAGTTGACAAAGTTGATAAAAGAAAAATTATAAATCATTTCAAATAAGTAAGCAAACATCCTTCTCTGTCTCGAAACTATTCCATAAGCGTCCAAATCTTAAGCTGAGCTCAGCAGGGTATACCAGTAGTTTTGGACAAATTTTAAAACAGATACGAAAACGAACCAGAATGTCAGCTACAAATTGTATGATTAAGAAAAGGACAAATTAAGGCAGAGGGAGGAATAAACCACTCCTAAATAAGGATATACACTTAAGCTCATTTTAAGGTTTGATTTGCATTATTGAAAAATTTATATTCCAGGAGGAAACTGCCCCTCTATGCCCTGTTTATTTCGTCTTTCTTTCCACTTCATAAACTAGGTGGTAGGTAGGTACTTTACAATGTGTATACAATTATGTGAGATAGGTAGAGTGCACTGAATAATTGTTTTCCAAAGAGCTATTGTGCACTTCATATATTTTTTTTTTTTTTGTATTTTATTATTTATTTAAATTATTATGCACTGCTCTTGTGTCAAAATTTGTATACATCTTTTGTTCGCTTGAAAATTTTAATTAAATAACTGGCAATCTATTTTAGTTAAAATGAAATTATATACAACAACAAAAAAAATATGAAAATACAAAAGTTAATTTTTGTTTCATTGTTAACGTACCTACCCCAAACAATTGCATTTTAGAAGTCCCCAACAACGGACATACGCTCTTATAGTTTATTTTATAAGAGACTGTGACATTTTTTGAAATCACGAGTAGGTTAATACATTCATACGGGTATACCTTCAACTACACATAAATAACTACCTTCATTGTTTGTGGCAAATTTTTGGTATTTTGTTATAATTTCTGTGCAAACAAAATGAACCTTTTGTGAAGTTTGTTGAATGCAGCATCATAATACAATAGAACTCATAAATAAAAAAGGACTTTAAATATATGTAAATTGAAACTCAATTGTTTAATTCATAATTTTATATATGGTTATTGTGTTTTTTTTTTAATTACAAGAGGTAAAACAATGACTTCTGAAGAAGCTAAGTTTTTGGGAAGCTTTTCATATAGTTGGTTGCACTGATGAATTTACTAGAGTTTAATTTAAAAAAAAATAAGCTCCTTAAGCACCTAGCTATAGCTCTGAGTAGAACAAAGTATTTTTAAGAGCAGGTATGTGAAATTGTTTCTTTATATTAACTGTCCTAGGGAAAATTTCAAAAAACAAAAGGAAACAAATATTTATTTAAAGTAATGGAATTTTGAAAACCTTTTAGGCATATAAAACAACTTTTTAAATGGAAAAGTGGCAAAACTCTAGAAGACATTTAGAATAGAAAGGAGAATAACTTCCGGCGTTGTAGTTTATTCCTATAGAAAACTTGTTTTCCAAAAGAATTGAGGAAACTTTGCTAAGCAATACAAATAAAAACTCATTTAGAATAAAATTTTGATGTGCTTAGTTGACCAACACTATTTTAAATTTGTCCAAAGACATAATGCAAAATAACTTCTCATTAATTTGTTTAATATTTTTTTATATATTTTGAATGGGTTGAGTTTTTTAGTAAGGTGCCAGAAAGGAGTTAAACACAACTCTCAAGTTATGAATCCATCTACTCTTAAACGAGTTACAACTCTTTCAATTAAAATATTTATTTTATTCGGATTAGCATGGTGCTGTTAAGTAAAGTTATCACAAGCAAAACAATTTTGCATATAAGTGATGATTCGCATAAGACGCAAACACAAAACTAAAGTGAAGTTTAGGTTGATACAAGAAACAAATTATTGTTTTCGAAACAGGCGGGAGTGGTAATTTTTCAAAAAAGTTAACTTAAAATTTAAAAAAAAAAACCAAATTTTATTAAAAATCAATGGCAGCACTTAAAATATATTGCCAGATTTAAGTTTAAGATAGAATCCGTTCCTTAAATTAATTTAATTTTTATTATTTTATTTCATTTCATTTTATTTTTAAAACAATTATTTTTAACACAACTGCAACGCTAAAAATAGCATTCTTAAATCAAGAAATAGCATGCTTAAGGCCGATATCCATTTTTATATATAATTTTATAAATAATGATTTTTTTTAAACTGAAAATTTTACGTTATTAAGTACTATTTTGGATTTCAGTCATTTTGGTTCAAACACTAAAAACTAGGTAGTTGGTTCTATAACTTTTAATTTTCAAAATACTCAAAAGCAAAGAAACCGATTTCCTCATAAAAATAAGACACAACCGACCAATTTTTTGTATTCGATAGAGAGTTGATCGAAGATGATAAAACTCAGTTTTCGCATCCGCACCATTTACCGTTTTGCCACCATCTTGGATTTTACTTTATTTTGGTTTTTACTAAATATCTCGGTTTATATAAGTCCTACAAAAAAAATTATTAAAATAAAATGCGAAGAATAAAATTTCCTATTTGTATGTTAAAACATTTGTTCGTTATTGTTAATATTTAGTAAGTTAGAGGCCATTAAAAAAAAACCGATTATCCGAAATTTAGGCCATTTTTAATCAAAAAATTGAAAAAAATTTTATATGACAAGTTTGTTAGGCTCGGACAGTTTTGTAGTACCTACAATTTTTTTCTGTATTTCAATAAATAAAAAAGTTATGAATATTTTTCTATTGAAAAAAAAAATGTTTTATACCAAAACTCGTTTTTTTTAAATCTGAGATTTTGGCCGAAAATCTTGATTGGACTCGATATAGTTAGATTTTATCTTCACTAAAACCGATTTTAAGATTTAAATTTTAGTTTATCGTTTTTCTTATGCAAACGACGAGTACCGAAGATTGGAAATTTATTTACGCAAATTAATTTCTCAGGTACTTATATCATTTTGTTTTTGAGTCCGTTTACTGCACAATTTAGAAAAAGTTCAAGGCGTGATTCAGTGAAAGTTAAAATAAGTGAACAGTGAATAGTGACAAAAAATTAACACGAGTTTCAATTGCTGTGAACCGTTAGAATTTGGTAAGTTTCCTAGTGTTAAAAAAAGGCATACAAACTCTTATGTCAGCCAGCATTACGCAAAAGCTGAAAGAGCATGAGGAAATGCTACGAAATGTTAGTAGCATAGAAATCCATGTGGCATGCTGGATTAACAAGTGGCATTAACTAAATTATACTTCTCAGAGGGTGTTTTGTCTTCTGAATTCAAATATGAACACATAATTGCCAGATTGACACAGGTTTTTGAGATATCCTAGTCGAAAACTACCAAAAAACGTGTTTCTGGTGATTTTTGAAGTTATCTTACAAGAGCAAGATCATTACGGAATATCAGATTTGGATCCTTCTTTTCCTTCGAAAATTATTTAATTTTACTCTCCACCTCACCAGAGTTACCTTATTCGGCATAAGCCATCATTATGAAAATCTCATTAATTTAAGCTTACGATTTCTGAAGGAGGAATGCAGATTTTGGAGAAGTTTAAATTGAGTTTTTGAAGAGAAAAATAGTTGTTTCAGTTTCCAAAGTGATTTTTGTGCGGAAAATCTCGGTTGTACGAACTTTTAGACTATGACAATTCTGAGGTCGTATTCGAATTAAAGACACAAAAACCGTCAATAATTCTTTAAAAAGTTTTCTGAATAAGTATTGAAAATATAAATAAATATTAAAAAATTCTGAGACCGGATTCAAATTCGGGACATTCAATATTCAAAGCATTTGGAAAAGTATGATATTTTTTTTTGCCGCAGATATTTAGTTAGAATTGTGTTCCCTTTTTAAAAATAAAATAAAGGACGTGGCTTGATTTTTTTTTTGGAAATATTGTTAGAGTTGCCGTTATGTTTAAAGATATTTTTCTTGTTGATGTGTAAACATCTTAGCTCTCCGTGTGGGTAAAATTGAAAGTATGATAGTCGGATACAGCATTACCATATCCGGATCGCAGCATTTTGATTACCGAATATTTTTGACTCATGGAAGCCAATGGTTCGTGCATTGAATAGAGTAAATTGAGGTAATGTGATACAGGTCGGTAATGTGGTACAGGGTGGCAGTTTTTTCGAAAACCAAACAACCAACTGGAAGTTTGGTGTGCCTTGTTTACACATCCGCCCCTTAAGTTCTGGCACTCACACCTTTTTTAAAGATCTTTTAAAAAAATTGTCACTCCCGTCTTAACGGGGGAAAATAGACCCCTGTCTTCGGGGTCTCAACCCATCTATCAAGATGTTTCTATATACCTAGATTTATGATATTGTGCTTAAAAACAGTTCTGTATCTGCCTAAATAATTTGGCGAGATGTAATGAAATCAAATTTGTATGTATACCGATATTTTTATTGCAAAAGCTCATGAATATAGTTAATCACCTCATGATTTTGCTAAAGCACCATTAAACGTTGACCGCAATACTCAAGACTTGACGTTAAATAGCAACAAAAAAATGATGATTTAGAAGTTATTTTTCTCTTTATTTTTAACAAAAATATGAATACTGTCGATTTTTGTTCGCTTTTTTTGCATAGAAATTTAAGCAAATGAAATATGTGTGATTTAAAAATCGAATTGGAAAAAGAAAAGTTTTTAAATTTTTTTCTTAACTGTTTCCAATTATGTTTTTTGTTTGTTGATTTGAAATTTTTTATGAAATAAAATGGGGTTATAAATGTATTTGTTAATTATTTTTTTTTCTTTTGCTAAATTTGATGCTCTGAAAATGCAAAAATGCATTAAATCTAATGAATTTGATAATATTTTATTTATATGTTAAAAAGGTAAATGAAAGGGGGGTTAGGGATAATAAACACGAATCATTCAATAGGGGGCGACAACAACACAAGAACTACCGAAAATATTTCATTTTGGCTATTAATTATTTCTTTATCTTTAATTATTAATTTTTTTCTTTTTTTTTTAATCTCAATTCAGGTAAATCGATTTTAGTATTTTGCCAATTCAACAATAATCATATTTTGTTAACTATAGTGTGGAAAATAAGGGAACAGAAAATAAAAAGTTGCCAATTTTTGTTAAAATAAAATTTAAAAAAAAATAAATAAATGGAAATGAAAATTTTATAAAACAACAAAACAAAACATATAAATTAAATGAAATTGAAATAACGTAAGGAAATTAACAGAATAATAAAAAAACAAAAAACGAATTTAACCAAACAAAAAAATGTAAGAAACTAACAAAGAAAATAATTTTTTTTTAATTTTGAAAATAATATTTTTAATAAATTTTGTGTTTTATTTAATTTTGTATTGTTTTTTTTTTTTTTTTTGAATTTGTTTTGTCATCTTTTTCTTTTTACCATGATTACAGCGCCGCCCGCTATTATAACACGGGCCGTATGGGAGACTTGTCCCTCACCATTGCGTGCAATGCAGGTGTACTCTCCGATGTCCTCGTGTCTGATGGTGGAGATCCGTAACTCGGTGCCATCATTAAAGATGCCAACAGTAGAGGATGGATCAACGGGATTAGCATCTTTGTACCATAGAATTTCGGGTGTTGGTGTGCCATCGGCTTGGCAATTAAGAATAATTGAATCCCCTGTAATTAGAGAAGAAAAACAAAATGTTTAATTTATGGTAAAACTTTTTAATTCTTAAATATTCGATATGGAGTTTGGAACAAGATGACTTTCAAACAAAACGAATTACAAAACAATTAGTTAAGATCATTTGAACTTTTTACATAACGAGCCAAAATGAGAAAAAAATTATTATATCAAAATATTTTGGTACTTAATTAAAAGAAAAAAATTCATCAAAGAAATATAAGGTTGCATAGAAAAACTTCCACTGTTGTGTTCAGGTTAAAAAAAAAATACTTAGCATTGAGACTTTCTCATTTGAGTGAGGATGTTGGAAAGTTCTTCACGCTTCCAACGCGATGTCAAATAAATTCCCTTATACAAGTGGTGATATCCTTTCTCAAAAGGACAAATCATAATCCGTGAATAATATGCAATCTTAAGAATTTCCTATTAATGGAACAAACAATATAAAACTATTTCTTAATAATCCCTTTACCAGCTTCACCTCGTCCCCTTTTCTACTATAAATCTCGAGTGCTTGAGTCCTTGTGCGGTTTCCCTACTTCTTTGTATTGTTGTCGCTTGTCTCATTTGACAACGAAATATGCATGTTATAGAATAAAGAAAAAACACAGGAAAAAACAACCACAGACTCTATGTTGTGACTTCTTTAACCTCCTGAAATAACATTATTATATACCAGTGGTTCCTTGTAAAGCACAAGAAATACAAAAAAAAAAATATATAGAAAACCAACACTCTATGCGCGAAGCTAGACAAAAGACAATAACTAAAAAAAACTAACTATTGAAGATGTCTGCGTGTGTAGGTATCGCGGCGAGTGAGTGTTGAACTCTTTTTCCAGGATAATGATTAAGCCACCATAGTGTAGTGTAGATGATGATAAGCAAAAAAGTGCGCAGCAGGAATGCAAACAAGAGCTAGACTGTACTAGACTAGCTATATGTATATATCCTGACGATATGGTTGGCAGGTTGGACTCTTAGCAAGCAATTGATAGTCTAGAGATAGAAGACAGCATCACCCACATTCTGTGAATCCGGGCTGGGATGCTTTGATGAGGGGGCATCATGTGGGTTAGGTCGGAGAGGAGTTAGGTATAATAATTATAAAGCATCATGCTGGAGCAGCATGAAATGACACTTCCTTCCTGAGATTACATCTTGCTGTTATCTACTTGAAAGTAATTTCCCTACGATGTTTCTTTTCTTCTAGGTTGTTTATCCTGGTTTTTCTTGGATGTATCCTTTAATTTTTTTTTGTGTTTCTTAATTTTTTTTCTTTTCTTTAATATTTCGAACGAAGGAACGGTGTCAGTTTGCGCAAGCACGCGATTATGCACATATTCCTTTTGTTTACCAAAACGCTATTCTCTATATATCCTAGATTTAGCTGTATCTATGATAAAGTATATATATGAAGGATAGAGCACAAATTTTCTAAGATGGGTTTCTTAGATTGTTTTTCTCATCAAAAGCTTCCTTTATTTTATCTGTTATCCTTTAAATATAATCTGACAGTTAAAGAAAAGGTAAGAAACAAAAACAAGACAAAAAAACGGAAGGATGTCAAAACAGAAATATAGCACGCATTGAAACGTCCATCCAACTAAAACAGGAACATCACTAATGTCCTTAAGAATACTTTGACTTGTCTTGTCTCAACTTATAAAATAGAGGTGCTCTATCATACACATACTTTCTTACTCCTTCCGGTGTGTGTGTTATCCTGTTTAGAAATGCTTCACAGTCAGTGGGAGAAAAAAAGAAGCTTTGAACCTAAAGTGTTATATTTATTTTACTCATTTCGTGCTGTTCTGAGGAAGTGTGAGGAGAAGATGATGATGTTTCTTTTTTTCATTTATTTTCCTATTTTTATAGAATGAGTTTATTTACAAAAAGGATATGCTGACACTTAACAGTATAGTGGAGCTGTTCAAAGCTGACATTTGTCATTAAATTTAGAATGGATTTGTTTGTTGTTTTTTTTTTTTATTTTGGTAAGATGTGGATTATATGTTCATCTCACGTACGTCATTATTTTATGTGCTGAGATATTATGTTTGGGTAGGTAGTTACTCTTTGGAGATTTTCCCTACCCTATCTGTCTTTGTTTTGATGATATGAACATTTTCTCTATTTATATATGACAAGAAGTTGCAATAATATTTGACAGGAGTTTTCCTTTTTCGAAAACTCCAACCGTGTGAAACTGTTTAAATATACATACATAATGTTTATATTTGTATCGTTTTATGTATATCTAGATTTGGTATAGTCTTAGTATACTACTTTGAGTAATAATTTATGTGACTGAGATTATGTTGTTCTTGTTATACAATTTCTCAGAGGTTGACGTCGTGTATAGATAGATACCTACTTCATATGCATGTTATGTAAGTGGGAGACGTTGTCAAAATGTATTACTAAGAAACTACTTTACTCTTATATGCCAAGTTGGCAATTTATGTTTCCTGTCAAAATAAATTGACTATAGAAGTGCTTTTCTTGGAAAAAGGAATGGAATAAGATGTAAATGATGACTTTTCTTATGTATACCTATTCCTACATAAGTAACATAAAGTGCATTATGTCATTGAAATGAAGTTGATAAATTCATAAAAAAAAAAAATTTTTGAAATGAGAATACTTCTAAAAACTATTTACAGTGAAAATAAAAACTCTTCGTAAAGTTATGAAATTCTTTATATTATTGATTATTTTTATTCCTTCGGTCCTTTTGTTCACAATGCATGTGACAATGAAATTCCTTATATTAACAATATGTTTGTTGACTTTACCAAACATTCGTTAGGCCAGTGAAACACTCCATTTATAATAAACAACATTGTTTGAAAAAGGTTTCGTTGTCTCATTTGAAATCCCTATACTCTGAGGCGAATTGTTTACATTGATGAAATCCTTCATAATTTAATGAACAAAATTTATTGAAATATTTGTTACCACACATTGACTAAACAAATTATTAAATAAAATAATTCAAATTTTTCGTAAAACAACTAAAAATCATCGACAAATCTTTTATTAATAAAAATCTAATTAAAATCTTATTGGTTTAAGTTGACACTTCAATAAGGAATCATTAAAATGAATTAAACATAAATGATAATAGTAAATACAGAGGTTTCCAATAAGAGGTATTATTTTGATGTTCAAAGAAAAATGGCGTCTTTTGAGATAAATGATCAGATGAAGCTCAAAAGCTTCACGAATTCCATCTTTGAGGTCTTGAATCGACGCTGGGCTGTTAGCGTAGACCTTATCTTTCACGTGGCCCCAAAGGAAGAAGTCGTAAGGTGTTAAATCACAAGATCCCGGTGGCCAATTGTGATAACACGGTCCGGAAACTTTTCCCGTAAAAGATCGATGGTTTTGTTTCTTGTGTGGCACGTAGCACCTTGTTGTCTTGTCTTGTTTGAAGCAAACATTTTCCGGATCAATACCATTCAATTCCAGCCATACAAAATTATTAATCATCTCTCGATAGTGCAATCCTTTTACCGTAGCTGTTGCTCCAGAGTCATTTTCGAAAAAAGTCATAAGGTGCAATGACACCGTCGGACCATAAACCGCACCAAACAGATATTCTTGTTGATGGAGAGGTTTTCCAACAATAAATCTTGGGTTTACCGAGCCTCAGATGCGACAATGTTGCTTTATGTCGTAGCCACCGAGGTGGAAATGGAATAAATCAATAATATTTGAATTCGTTTTTCGTTAAATAATGCAATAAATTCATTCAGTTTTTGGGTCAAAAAATATCGTTTCTAGGTTTAAGGTTATTAAGTGGAATAGTTTTTATCAATACAAAAATCGTTCTTTCATATAAATAATTCCATTTATGATTTATGTACAAACAACTATTCATTGAGGCAACGAAGACCACTATGGGCCGAATTTAATAAAAACTAATCGTACATGAAAAGAATTTTACATTTACAAAAATGTTGAAAGTAAGCAGGAACGAAGATCATGTCTCGATATTCACTAACGGGTCCAAATCAGACGAGGGATAAGGGTCTGCCATCTTTTCAGAAAACCCACCGATAAAACTACCGAACTTCTGTAGCGTCTTTCAAGCAGAGGTCCTTGCAGTTTGTGAAGCTGCAAAGCATCTCTGTTTCTTCATAGATAGTAAGGCTGCAATCAAAGCCATATCATCAATCGTCACTAAATCCAAACTGATTGATTGCTGTCGCAGCGAACTAAAATCGTTGGGCGCAGCAAACACAGTTACCCTTCGTTGGGTCCCAGGACATCGTGACATTTTTGGTAATGAAAGAGCAGACGAACTGGCCAAAAACGGGACAACACTTGAACCGAGCCAAGTCATACCCTGGGTAATTATGCCTCTAGAACAAGAAAAATGTAGAATTCACCATAGTTTCTTAAAAGCCACAAACACTTGAGTCCTGTCGAGTTTCAAGGACTTTGTGGCCGTTACTCTCTAAGAACAAAACAGACTATTTACTTAAGCTAAGCAGGCCCCAATTATCCCTTTTAGTTGGTATACTCACGGGTCACAACTCCATGGGAACTTACTTGAGCAGAATGGACATCAGCTCATCTGACCTATGTAGAGGGTGTCAAAACGAAGGGGCAGTGGTAGGCTCATATCACTTTCTTTGCTAATGCCATCCTAGCTAAAATAAGAAGAGCAACTCTCGGAGAATACTTCTTCGGCGAATTAGATAGCGTCTCTATTTTACCACCGCAAACATCATGAAATTCATCCAGATTTCAGGATGGTTCAGGGAGGCCCTCCTACCTGATAACCACCAACCTCTCCTCACCCATCCTTTTTCCTACCCAAGTCGATTCCCGGGGAGCACAATGGATCCACTAAGATCCGAGTAAGATGGTTCGGCTTGCCGCTTCATCACCCCTTCTAACCTAACCTAAGCAGGTACTTATCTTATTACAGAAGTCAATGGCAAACCAGGTGCGGGGTTTTTCCGAAAATAATCTGAAATGAACATTTTTCATTGAATTTATATAATGTAAGTTCCAAATGCTTATTTGGAAACTCATGTGATTTTTGTAAAATTATATTCAAACCCGAATTATAGTATCAGAAACTGTTCCCCACTCCCCCCCCCCCCCCAAATAAAAAAAACAAATTCTTACGTAGTGACTGTGTATGTACTTATTAATATTTTATTTTGCAAGTCAGTCTGATATATCTATTGAATAGCAGGAAAAAGATAGGATTTTTAATTTATTGTTTTTTACCAGCTGGTATAATTCAGGAAACAGATGTCTTATTTCAAAAGCCTGCGAGCTATTATAATAATTTTTGTATACTTTAATGTTTTCGAGTATAAGACAAATTGAGTTAGTCGACAATAATTTAACAAAATAGAAAAAAGTTGTGTAGCTTCATAATAATTTGATTAATAGATTTGATAGATTAGATAATTTGATTAATTTTTTTTCTCTCCTGTAATAGGAACACAAGAGTTATTTTATTAATTGACTGGTGTAATCAACTGGTCTAATGTATAAAACGAATATAATTTCAGTTTTTTTAATAAAAAGATTTATTGTTGGTCTCTAGTCAATTAACAATAACAATTTAAATATGATAATATGGTAAGAACTGACCTGAAGGCCACAAAAACTCAGACATATATATTTTTGAATTAATCTTGGTTGTGTTTTATGTATAGTTTAAAATAAAATGCACAACTAGATCACTTGAACTTGCAGATTTAGAAACAAATTTGGACTAAGCTAAGGTTTATTTTTACGACTGATTTTGTTGCTAAATTTTGACTCTAAGCCATCCACAAAAAATGTTTGTTGATAACTTTTGTTTTTAGGATGGGCGGCTGTCGAACATAAGACTAAGTTTTGATTGCGACTATAAATATAGAAACAAGCTTAAATAAAAATGTGCTCAGCACGTAATATGCAATTAATTAATGCATTTCTTTTTAGATTTAAGAAGGCAAGTTCAAATATTTATTTTTGAAAAAAAGGGTGAATAATTATTTCAACTCCTTAAATGTAAATTTTGTATTTAAATCTACTTAGTCATTTCAAATCCAAGCGCTATGGGGGAATAAACCAAAAGTTAGGCTTTTTTTTCAAAACAAACTTCAAACCGAAAATTCCATTTCATATTGTTATATTGAAATGCAGTTCGATTGCAATTGGAAACACCTCATGCATTGCAGGTACGTTTAATCAAATCTTTAAACCCGTTTTTGAGAAAAATCAAATGTTTTTAAATTTTGTAAATCCAAAATATGAACAAAATTTTAAATTACAAACAACTTTTTATATTTTAAACAAAATAAAATATGTAAACATTTTTTAAATTAAAGCTGAGACTAAAATTTCGATCAAAACCACGTTTAATACAAATATTTAATTTAAAAAAAAATTATAAAATCAAATGAACTTACCTAAATTAACGTATATAATATCTTCTGGTGTAACACTAAAACGTGGCGGTGCATGTACATCTAAATGGAACCATGTACCGTTCTTATGCTGTTTGGGATCACGATTTAAAAATACAACTTTACACTCGTACCATCCTTGATCCGCTTCCTTGATGTTGGTCAAGTTGAGTGATGCCGAACCGAATGGAGAGTCTTGTGACACACGAGACACACGTCCCTTATAGCCTTCTTCGATGTGTTCCGGATAACTTTCGTACCAGATGTATATAGGTAAATCAGATCCCTATATGAATGTGTTTTTGTTTTTTTTTTTTGGAATAAAAGAAAATTAAATAATAGTTTCCAATCAATATCAATAAGTTTCCATTAAAAAAAAAATATTTTTTTTTATATATTATAAAAATTCCTTAAAAATATAAAATATACAAAAATTAAAAGATATTTATATAATTTTTTTTTCAATATGAAAGCAATGTTTATATATACACATACACATATATATAAGTTTATTTTTTTTTGTAATATATATGATATAATGTATGCACATTTAATGCGAATGCTGATTTAAGTTTTAATTGTTTTATTAAATTATTTGTATCTCAAATGCTATAGCAAAAGCTTATTTTATTTAATTTATTTCATATAAAAAGCGTTGCATACATGCTGGAAGATATAGATATTTACATACATACATACATATATTTCAAAATAAATAAATAAAAATAAATATAGACTCAAGTGCCATGCGTTTTATTTGGGATGCAATATTTTATGTAGTATAAGGAGATTGTGTCAAAATAAACAACAAAAATTGTGTTTTATCCTTTTTTGTATATGCTTATCCAGCACATAAAATGTAGGTACGCACGAGAGCATTCGAAGGCTCAACCACAATGTCGTGTAATTTAATTAGTTCAACACTGATTTTGGTGTTGTCCATGTAATTATTTATATATACAAAATAATAAAAATTAAAATTACAGGCGGATATAATATGTAACGTTATACCCAACAAGGATATTATACATATCTATATTTGGATGTATTTTTATCCTGTACAATTTATAGGTAATCATGTTATTTTATTTTCAGTCCACGTGTTCTATATATGAGTATGCTGTACTGCATACACAATTCATTGCATATTTTTGCTTGTATGAATTTGAATGTGTAGGTGTGTGTGTGTATTTTTATATCCTTTAAGCGGTTAATGGTGTCCGGTTGAGGTTGTTTTTTTTTTAATTTTCAAACGCATGTGTTGAAGATTTTTTTTTTTTTGTAAAACTGTTTTTGCTGGGATAGATGAGTTTCAGAATTGATTTTCTATAGTATACGTACATTTTTTTAGCTTTTATTTATAATATTTCCCCCATAAATTGCCGATATGTTTTCCTATTTTTTGTTTTTTGTTTAAAAATATTCATAAATCAACCAGAAAACGTGCTTTATATGAAAATGAAGGGCTTTGCAAACAAAAAACTTATATAACGAAGCCACGCAAAATATTTTCTCTATAGTTATTTATAGGGTCCTACATAACATACTACGTATTACGTTCATATATAGATAGTGATGCAATTATGAAAATATTTCATCAAAAAAGAAATACATACGCCAAAGGATTTTGATTGAGATTGCTTCAATATTGAAGTTTTATTTTTTAGATTGCGCAAAAAAAAACTCCATCATACAATTAGCTTATTTTTAATTATTGAACAACATGAACAATAAATGCATTTTTTTTTTTGTGGAATTTTGTTATGAAATTTTATCTTTAACTCTTCGTTCGCTTTATTGAATTAAGTGGTATTTTCGTAATTTTTACTAGAAAATCTGCAACAATTTTGGCAAATGTTTTAAATGTCATGACAACCAAGATCAGTGAACTGAAAGTTGGTAGACCTGCTTATACTTAA
Organism: Melangyna quadrimaculata; assembly: GCA_949320155.1. Taxonomy (NCBI): domain Eukaryota; kingdom Metazoa; phylum Arthropoda; class Insecta; order Diptera; family Syrphidae; genus Melangyna; species Melangyna quadrimaculata. The sequence continues at coordinate 178,801,636 of OX439485.1, read as the reverse complement.
GCCATACAACTACCTCGAAAACACTTCATTTGCCTTTAAGGAAATCATTTTTGTGGATATTTTTATGGAGTCTTTTGATTCATGGTTATTCTGACATGACATTTGAAACATATTTGTTAAAAATTCGTCAATGAGACAATTTTCAACAGTTTTTGTTCAGTGCGTGAGAATTATACCGTATTACATTCCACCCCTACAACAATTTAACCACGTTATACTTATACTTCTAGAAATTCACATCAGTTTATCCAAGAACCCAGTTTCAGACGTCCTGTCAAGTATAGAGTTCATATTTTCAACCGCACTACCCGAATGTAGAATGCAGAACTCAGCACTATTTTTCCCTCCCTTTTAATTTTTAGAGGCTTAAAACCAATGTATATTTCCCTATTTTCTTAATACTGGCACTCTGTTTAATCATATTGGGGCGTATTCATAGACATTTTAAAGCTGTGTCTAAGTTAAACTCAGGTTAAGTTAAATTTTCGGACGTTGATTCTATTTTGTTTAAGTTTATCATTTCAAAATATTTGAAGTTATTTGTTTAGTAAAACAAGTTAGGTAATGAACTTATAAAAATATAAAACCAACAATTTGTCAGTAAAATAGGTCTGTATTTATTGAGCCAAAATTGCCTTAAACTGTAGTTTAGTAAAACTTGGGTTTATCGGCGACTATGAATAAGCCCCATTAAGTCTAAATGTAGTCCAAAAATCCCTTTAATACGTGTACAATTGAAAAGAAAATATATACAAACATTTTCTAGTCCAATATTTATTTGTTGCATACCCCCAGATAGTAATTACATTTTTCTTAGTTATCAGAGAATACAAAAGATGCCAATGTTTAACCATTTTTAAACGCACGAAAATAATAGGAAGAAGCGGTACATATCCCATCGGTAGCATACAATTTAAAGCGATCTTTAAAAAAGACACATTTTTACTGCCTTCTGTTTTTGTGTTTAAAATAAATAAAACATTTTTTTTCTTCAATTTTGTTACCTATAAGCATATGAATTTTAATTTCTCAAATTGAAAAAAAAGAACAATAAACTTTTGTTATTCTTATTTGTTAAAAAACAAATCTTTATTTATTGCCTCTAAATAAATTCATAAGAGAGGAAAAATGGTGAAACATAACTTAATTTTGTTTCTGTTTTCGTTATTATTATGCATATGTTTTATGATATAGCTTCTTCTTCTTTTTAGCCTTAAATTAGATAATAAAATGCAAAATTCCGCATATATTTTATTTTATTATATATATCGAAGTACATATATACCAAAATGAAATATATAAAGTCATAAATATTTAATAGATTAACTTTTTATGAGTTTTCTTTTTTTTTTTTTTTGTTGCGTTTATGTATCACAAATTGATTTGTGTGCATGAATAGGTTTTTATCACTTTTTTTTTTTGTATCTGTCATCGCATAATACAAGGAAAGATACAATCCTTTCATTTTTTTTTTTAACAAAGAAAACCGTTGACAACTTTTAGGCGGATTTTTTGTTTGTTGTTGTTGTTTGGTATCGATAGCAATTTTGGATATTAAATGCTTTTATGCTTTTGTCGTAAAGATAAAGTAATAAAAATCAATTTTCTTTGCATTATGGATTAAGTGATTGTAGGCAGGTATTTTGAAGGTTAGTAAAATAGTAAAAAAAAGTAATAATTTTTGTTTAAAGATAACAAAATATCAAACTTAGAATATGAAAGGTTTATGAAATATTGAATATTTTCCGGTTTGATTCAAGAATAGTTCCCTGAATCAGCAGCAACATATCAGATACAAGTTGCTAGTAGCCTTATATCAAAGGCTGTACAAGTACAAAGCCCTAGAAGAAGTTGTGCAATAATTAACACAAATTTAAATTTAACCTTTAAACTAACCGAAAAAACTAAATAGGTAAAAAGATTAAAAAGCATAGGTAAAAAGAGCATAGAACCTTAATTTCCGACAATAATATTTCAGCCAATCTCAATTGGGTAACAAATCGGTTGGAATTTAATTTTGTGCGATCCAATAAATAGAAAAAGCTCTCTCTCTCTCTTTTTTTTCTACTGGAATTCAATGTTTTCATTAAAAACACAAAGGAACTTTTGGGACTTGAGATATTTTGATATATCCAAAAACTAACTTTACCTATCAGAAATGCGGTAGTAAAACCAACGTTTTCTTTTATGATCGTTATGAAAACAAAATCGTTAAACAACATTAAGACAATGTTGATGATTTCGTTATTATAGTTTAGATTGATAAAAATGTTTTATGTACAAATTTGGGCTGGCCACGAGACGAGACCCTGCGAGACTTTTGTAAGTCTCGTCTCGGTCTCGTTAAAAGCGAAAATTTTCAGTCTCGTCTCGGTCTCGTATTAAGTCTCGTCCCGGTCTCGTCTCCAAAAGATACGATTTCCGGACAACCTATTGACTATTGGAACGAAATATTTTCGATTATAGTTTGAATATGTGCAGAAGAAAATAAATATTTAACTGAAATTGAATTTTTAAATTTATAAGACTATTGTACATTTCGGCCCAAATATACAGTCTCGTCTCGGTTGCTTAAAAGGCAATCTTGTCTCGTATCGTCTCGGTCTCGTCATGCGAGACCGAGATCGATACTAAGACTTTTCTTGTCTAAAAAATGTGTCTCATTGATTTTTGTTTGTAAATAAACACTAATTTTTGTAGGTTGTTGTAAGAAGAAAGTGAAATTTTGGCATTGAGCTACTATTTGGACAGCTGCGGACTCAATATAAACCCACTAAAGACAGAGCCCGTAGCGTAATGGTTAGTGCGTTCGACTGTCATGCTGGAGGTCTGGGATCGCTTCCCAGCCTCGTCCACCTAAAAAACTAAAAAAAAGTTTTTTTTCCAGGGCTACTGCCTCTTGCGAGGAATTGACAAAGAGTATCACTTGTCACGAATAATTGTAGGTCCCTTCCATTCTTGTCGAAAGGCGCACACAGGAATGGTTGCGAGTTGTTAGTCACTAGGCCCTGGTTCTTTATGAGCCGTTGTACCACCCGATTTATTTTTTTATTTTTAAAGACAGAGCTAGTTTTGTTTACAAGGAAACGTAATATTCCACACTTAAACCCGCCAACCATTAACGGTGTTCCGTTACAGGTTTCGGGCACAGCCAAATATCTTGGCGTGGTACTTGATCGTAAGCTTAACTGGAAAGAAAATATAAAGGAAGGGGAAAAAAAAGCATGTGTAGCTTTCTACACTTGCAGCAGAATTTTTGGTAGGAGATGGGGACCCAGCCCCACAACTATTCATTGGATGTACACAACCATAATAAGGCCAATCCTAACGTACGCCTGCTTGGTATGGTGGCCAGCTCTAGAAAAGGAAACCAATCTAAAAACTATGACCAAAGTTCAAAGACTAGCGTGTATTGGCACAACCAGTGCCATAAGAACTACACCAACCGCAGCCCTAGAAACATTTCTTTCACTAGCCCCACTCGATTTGTTTACAAAAGAGTTGGCGGCAAAAATTGCTTTAAGACTTAAACAGTGCAATAATTGGAAAAGGGGCCACTACGGTCATAGAACTATAACGAACTTCACTGACATAGACATTCAAACAGGCTATTCTACACCGCACATAGATTTCAACCCAGTTGCTGTAACAGATATCCCAACAAGGGAACTATGGAAAGAAAACCGGGTCCTAAATAAAAATCATGTTTCGGTCTCTACGGACGGTTCCAAAACAAACGAGGGTGTCGGGTCCGGTCGGGCATCTATTCAGATAACCCACCCCTTAACAGATCAATAAAACTTCCAAAGTTCTGCAGTGTCTTGCAAGCAGAAGTACTTGTAGTTTGCGAAGCAGCAAAACATCTTGTCACTTATGAATTAGCCAATAAGACTATTGACATCTTCATAGACAGTCAGGCGGCGATTAAAGCTATTTCCGCAATTATAACAAAGTCTAAACTGGTGGATGGTTGCCGTAACGAGCTTAGAGTACTCAGTGCAACAAACACAGTTACCCTCAGGTGTGTCCCAGGACACAGTGATATTTATGGAAACGAAATAGCAGATGAACTGGCCAAAGTCGGGTCAGCTCTACCCCCGAGCCAAACCGATAACTCGGTGTTTATGCCACTGGAGCAGGAAAAGAGTAAAATTCATCAGAGCTTTCTTAAGGCCGCAGAGGTCAGATGGTAATCAATCGACACTTGTCGGGTTTCAAGAAATCTATGGCCAAATATTTCGCGTAAGAAAACAGAGTACATCTTTAAGATAGGCAGACCTCATTTGTCCCTACTAGTTGGAATCCTAACGGGCCACAACTCGATGGATACCCACATGAGCAGAATGGGCATCAGCGCATCGGACTTTTGTAGAGGGTGTAAGGATGAAGAGGCGGAAGAGGGCTCATATCACTTTCTTTGTGAATGCCCCAGCCTTGCCAGAACCAGAAAAGAAGCCCTCGGAGAATACTTTTTCGATGAACTGGGCGACATCTCAATCTTGCTACTGAAAAACATCTTGAAATTCACTCAGAATTCAGGATGGTTCAGGGAGGCCTCCCATATCTAAAATTCCTCTCCCCCACCCCTTCTCATACCCTTCCTTTCGTATTTCGGGGAACGCAATGGATTCATTGAGATCCGCCCAACCTTCCAAAAAAATTCCGACAAAGCTGAATTTTAATTAAGAGTTTTAATTTAATGTCTATATCGTTTTCTAAAACATATCCAAAATTTTTATCGGAATTAAGTAGTTAGTTAGGGGTTGGTGAAAGGCATTAAAATATAGTTTTTTGTAATTTTTTGAAAAATCATAATTTTTTTGTAAAGTTGTGAATGCTAGAATTGTGGCTTAAACTCAATATAAAAAAGATTATGACAATTTTTTTGTCCCAATTGCTTGGTCTTAGTCTTTTTGTTTTAACGTAACACCGGCCATTTCTATACCATCGTTGGGACACATTATTTGGTACTTATTGCGTTTGCACGTTGCTCCCAAACAAATTAACAAAGGACAATGGGCACTTTTGTATGGAGTGCTTCCTATGGATGTAACACATTGTGACCTATATCATTTTAAAGGTCTCGATGAGTGCTATAATTTTTTGTATGGGTAAAAGGTTATATCTCGTGCAGGGAAAGTGTTATGGTCGTTTATGTAATCGTAAATGCATCTTTTATTTATCGTGTAACTTCGGAACGACGCGACGTGACCAATTGAAGTGCTGTTAGATAATAGTTTCTAATTATGAACGGATCCGGTAGGTGGCGCTATTGTCAAGTTATTGACAAAAATTCTCTATTTATTAAGCAAAATCGCTCATATTCAAATGTAACATTAGTTTATTGCAAGAAAATAAAATCACAAAATATAGATCTGATATGTGGCGCAGTAGTGAAGTTATTAGCAAATGCTTTATTTATAATGCAAAGTTGCTCATTCTCACTTATATCATATATTGGTTTAACTATTCCAAAACAAAATCACAAAATATGGACCTGATAGGTGGTTTTGACTTAAGACTAAGATAGATGCCGTGCTTTATTTAATGGTCGATTTCATTCGTTATTTTTAGCCTTATTTATTATTATTATCTAACAACACTTAACATAGTGTGTAAATATGACTTCAATTGGTGTTGTCGTTCCGATGTTACACGATAAATAAAAGATGCATTAACTATTACATTAACGTCCATAACACCATCCCAGCACGCGATACAAACTTTTACCCATACAATAAAAAATAGTACTCATCGAGACCTTTAAAATGATTTAGGTCACAATGTGTTACACCGATAGGCCAAAATGCCCATTGTCCTTTAACCTCAAGTCCAAGCTTTGAAGAAAATCACTTCAGTGGTTTCGGCTGCAAATCGAGGTACAGATAGACAAACAGCTAGAGAGATAGTTAGAATTGCTGAAAATTCTGTTAAAAATGTAGTTTTACTTTGTTTCTAAAAAAATGCTATACAAATAAAGCTCTTCCACAAATTTCAGTTTCCGGATTTTTTTTTTTTTGAAATGAAAGTCTTATTTTACTAGGGTTTGACGTTGGAATAATCCTGGAACAAGGATTTGGTTCATTTTATAGGTAAAAAAGGACTACAAATGATTTTAAAAATCAACATCCAAACAAATTCATAAGTAAGGAAAAAATCTTAAGAAAACGAATTATTAAAAATTATATTTGTTGAATATATTTGATTTTATAGAATAAGGCTTGTGACTAATTTTCTTAAAATTAATTGATTGTACGAAAAAAAGTGTCATCATATTTTGTATGCAGAATTTCATAAAACTCAATTTTCACAAACACACTTTATCAAAAAAAACTGATGGTTTTCCTAAAATTTGAAAATAAATGTATCGATCCCCCTTTCACATCCCAAAATGTTTGTATAAGTTTAGTTAAATTATTCGTTTGACCTGATCAATTGGAAGCCAAGTAAAATATACAAACTGATGAAGCGTTAATTAAACTATTCAAATTTGGGTCTAGTATCTATTAATTATTTATTTTTTTCTATCCAGATGAATGCATTCAACACTTCTTCATGATAAATAAAGGACATTATTTCAAAGCATAATTACACTCATTGTTATAGTTAAGCTACGCATTAATCTCCGAAATTCTATAATTAAAGTACTGTTCAGAATCTATCCACACACAAATTATCCTCCATATTCATTTGTATATCTATCTATCTATCGAATCCCTTCATTACACTTAAGCTTTTCTATTCATAAGTCAATACAATATAATAAGCAATTTTACCACACATCGTACACAAATGCATTAATAAATTATTATTTCGATAATAATGGCATAGTGACAGAGGATACACACACATAAATATATGGCTTAATAAATATACCTATAGGTAGGAACACTATTATACGATCACACATGTGGAAAGGGACACATTATTATCCTGGTTGTTTGGGAATTGCTTTACGAGTCCCCATAGAGTCCTCTGAGCAATAGTTTAACTAATACCAAAAGTAAAATTTACTTTAATATATATATCGAAATGTTTTGTATTTGGCTCGAGCACAGCTATTTATACAATTGGATATTGTAAGCGAGCGTGGGAATGTACATATGTGTGTGTTTAAATGTCCCCGAAAATATTAGTACACTTCATCAAAATGAGGATAAATTTATTATCGTTATTATATCCTTTTGATGGTTAGTTGGTGGTTTTTTCCAATCCAATCATTCCAAAAAGCTTGTGTTTCTGTTTCTATTTCGACGATGATGACAACGACACTACAGCAACAAAAATATAAATGATGCGACGCCCAACGACGACGGTAACGGCGACAATATCCTGGATTGTTAATACTGGGTAGAGATTTTGTGGTCATATTTATAAGTGTAGGCTAGGCATTTGACAAAAACGGTGGACGAAGACTTTTCTGTAGGCTTATAGGTGCTCACGTTGGCTACGTTGTTGTATTATAATCTGTGATAAAAATACTGGCAACCTATACCTACAATTTCAAATCAGTGATATATGCAATATAAATGGCTGGACTTTTAGTTGAGTATATGTTCGTTCATAGTTATTTCTAGAGTTTTTTTTTCATACAATGATTGACGGAATTGTAATCGGCTTTATTAAGCCTAAGGGATATTGATAGGTTTATTTTTTTTATGATCAAAGTTTTGTTCTCTACCATTATTTGTGTGTGTGATTATTTTTGTGGTTGGAGGAGCAAAAGTAATTTCTTGGAATTTTTTTTTTCAAATAGAAGGTTCGTATCGTTAATCAACAGCAAAAGATAGTTAAAAGCTTTTTTTTTGAAAAAAAAAAAAAAATTAGTAAGTGGACGTGATATGGAATAATGAACCTACTTATAAATTCTGCGTTAACATTTTTATGTAGGGAAAAGTCAATTTATTGGCTTTGTTTGCTGACCTGACACTATATGATTAGGTACTGACATTTATTAAGTTGATGAGATTTTTCATCCAGAATATTCGATTAAATTGAGTGAAAGCAAATAATTATACCGTTAGGAATAAAAGGATATTCTGGGCAACTAAAATTATTTGAATGCTTTTAGGATGTTTTATCGGTGATTACAACGAATGTTGTCGTAGGCAGCGTGTATTTGTGATGTTTTTTGATTCAGTTTAAACCGCAATTAACTGAAAACCCAGTTCATCTTAGCATTTTTAACTTCCCAATGGAAGTTATTGTAATAGGTGCGATTTGTCGCATTGAACATTTTGATATATCTCCACGTTTTGAGGTCTCTAGAATCAGAATTCGTCGTTTTTAGAAAGATGTCTGTATCCGTGTATGTACGTACGTTCGGGGTTCTTTTTTCGTCCACCGTATCTCGAGAACGAATAAAGATACTGACCTAGGATAAATTTTATTTTACAGATAATATTGTCATAACGTGCTGAAAAGGTTTTCTAATAAATTCAATTCACCGTTTTTTTTTACTACAGCAATTTAAAAAGGAGCTGTAAAATGTCATATCTCGAGAACGGAATAAGATATTCACTTCAGACTAATTTTATTTTACACAATACCAAATTGGTAAATATTAAAAAAAAAAAATCAGCAGAGAGTTTTTTTTTAAACTTAATTTTCGTCTCAAATATTTCAAGAACAAAAAATTTTTTACAAATAATGACTTAGTAACAACTGATATTTTTTTTAAGAAAATTCAATAAACAGTTTTTTTTAGAGCAAAAAAACTATTAAAAATTCTTAACAAATGTCTTTCAACTCAAATATTTTGAAAAAAAAAATGATATCGATTTCAAATTTCTACCAAAAATGTATACCTATACTACCTAAATGTTGTGTAATTTTGAGATTTTTAAAACCACCCTCTAAAAAGCTAAAAATCAAAATGTTTCAAGAAAAAACTTTTCAAAAATGTTTTAATTTGAAAAATTCTTACACTCAAAATCGTTCAAAATCGAAATGTTGCATATGACACTTAACTTGCCTTTTTATATTCTTTGAAACTATGCTTTTTTTTTTAAGTACACTCCCATGATTTTTTGTATTTTTTTAGCCAATAGTTTTGAAATAATTGGCTTAAATAATTAATACCGAGAAGAGTTAGGAAAAAAAGTACAAAATATAGGTAATGTCACATTTTGCCCTGTACCTACCTATATACTGATTTTCCAAAATTCCAAAGTTATTACACTATAAAATATATAATTATATAGTATATACTCTACCATCCATCGCTAAGGTAAATGTGTACATTATGTACCTATATGGTTTTCAAGTGCACCAATAGGAAGTTACTAGTGTGGGTCGACCCCAGACTCATTTTTACTTATTATTTTGAAACAAAAATGTGAAAAGTGACCCATTCTTTGATTTCATTTTTTTTAAAGAAAAAACATTCATACCTACTAATTTTTAAATATAATATTTTACTAAGTTAGAAGTACCTGCCGAATCACAAAATTATGACAAAATCAACTAAACCAATTAGTATAGGAAAGTTAGTCAAAAAATCATCGTTTCTTTGTAACGAAATATAGGACGTTTTTTGAAGAGAACCTTCTTTGCGCGCGTTTAGAGTAAAATTTTTAGGATGAATTTTTGTGAAACGAACAAATGTAACGCCACATGTGCAACGCAAAGATCGTTTGATTAGCTAAGTGGTGGGAGGTAGAGTAAGTAAACATTTTCATTGTTAGGCTAATATATTTCATAGTGCAATAAGTTTGGATTTTTCGATAATCTATATTATTGTAGCAGATAAAATGAAAAATGTCCTTTTATGTCTATTTTCTAATTTCGTTAATTATAATACTAGAGTTTTGAATTTTTTTTTGGGTGAATAGATAATGAAATTCTAAGAATCTTACTAGTTTAAGATTTATTTCTTATTGGTATGGAGATATAAATTATTTTAAATATTTTAAATAGGCTAATTTCAAAAAATTGAATTAAATCAGGAGAGTCCGCTAAAAATTTGAATTATATATGGTTGGAAAATAAATAAAACCAAATTTAAGTTGTCATATATAAGTTTTTGATTTTGCAGAGATTTTGAGTGTAGGAATTTTTGGAAATAGTCGAAAACCTACTCTCATACACTGATTTATATCTTTTAAATTTTCACATTTTTACTTTAAATGTTCATCATTATTATTTAATTTTCAACTTAACAACCTTAACCCATTGACCATTTTGATATAGAAGAAATAGCTGAGTCTTACGCATATAAGCTTAATATCCCTATACAAATATAGGTTTTTAGATCGCACTTCTGCCAGGAGTACTGAGTTACACGCGCTCTTTTTTTTATATCTGAAAGCTGAGAGAGGGCTATTAAACACCCCTAGGGAAATTAGCCATTTTGAAAAATACGAATCGGTCCTTATCTAAATAGACCAAAGTTGTTGGAAATATAATTATCTTTCATTTGTATACGTTTTTTTTTTTTTTTTGGCTGGGAAATATTTTTAAGTTTATGTCTTTTTATTTAAATATGAATTTTGGCGATTCGTATTTTGTTCATTGTTTTAGAAACTTATGTAAATTTATCTAAAAACAAAAATTGAATAAAATAAATTGAAGCGAAAGCGATATTGGAGTCCAAATATATAGCTCTGGAAACTTGGCTGCTTAATTAGTTAGGAACCTTATACAAATCTGCAGTTAATCCAATTGCTTCGATTTGGGAGTTTCGGAAAGCTGACGGTGCAGTGAATTAAATACAACAAAGTTATTCAATTGGCTTACAGGCAATAAGCAATTGATGGTGGTATACAACAAAAATCTATTAAATTTTGTAAAAACAAAAAAATTTGTAAAATAATAACAGTGCGTATACGTCCGAGTGTACCAATCTTTTTTTTTCGTTTTATGAGAAAATACAAAAATTTATATGGCTTGTTGAGAACATTACTCGTATTAGTTTGTTGTTTCTTTTGGGATGAATAAGTTAATTCTTTTAATTTTGCAATAAATAAACAGTTTTACTACACATTCCTTGTCCTTAACTTCTATTGTAAACATAATTGTTTAGTTGCTTTCGCGCATTTATAATTGACTCATTGACGTTGTAAGAAAAAAAGGAAACATGCAGACTTATGGGTACGAAACTGTTTGTGAAAAGCAAAAAAACAGTAATCTTTTGTATATTTTCGAACACAAACAATTGTTTAAAAAAATATTGATATAAGAACAAGCAGTTGCAGATTCACACGAAAACTAGAAATGTCCATGCTGCCGGGAAATCGTAGCAGACACGTTGCAAGTTTAAATTTAGTAAAAATATTTTGTTCTTTTGCATTTTGTTAAATAAATTGTTACAAATAAAAACGTAATTGAAAACTTTAGAAATTGTTTGTATTTTTTTTTTAAATTCGCTACTTGGTCAATGTTGTAGACAGTTCTATCACAATAGAAAACAACAGCCCCTGACATCGACCCGCGGGGGAGGGGGGGGCGCGCTGCGACGTGGCGCGGGCGCAGGTGCAGCGCGGGAGCAGCGCGGGTGCATTTCGGGTGTGGCCGCGTGCCATTAGGCACCCGCGTCGCCCCGTACTGACAGAATATGTAACTGACTTTCTGACCTAATATCCATTTTGCTTTCTGGATTTTTTTCAATTTCTGTCTGGCACAATTTCCAACGTTTCTGGCTTATTTTTCACAAAAAAAAAAAGCTTCTTTTTCCAATTTGAAGCAGAAAAAATTTTCTGGTGTTTTTTCCAAAAAAAAAATTCTGGTGTAATTTCTTCTGACGTAATTTCCGGGAGCCAAATATTTGGGAAAGATGAATAATTTTGCACCTTAAAATCTCTATTTATTTTTCCCAAGAAAACAGAAAATATTCTGAATGTCACTAATTGTGATCAATGTACGTATGTATATAAATACCTATAGTTTTTTTTTTTTTTTAAATATGACTCCAGAGGCACCTAATGGATCAAATTGAGTTTAAAAATCTTGTTCAGACTATTAACAAAATTTCAAAGAAGAAAAAATAATCCCAAGCCATTTTCAAGTGCTGGCGCTTGGAAATGAATAGTGCTTGATTTTTATTTAGTTACAATAGGGGTGTCTCATAATTTTTTTTTGTCGGATATCCTGGATCTTGTAGATTATTATAACTTAATAAATTTAACTTTTTATTTCAATCAACAAATGACAATTTTTAGACTACTAAATTTAAAGAAACGATTTTTTAATATAATATAACATAACAACTTATAAATTTAAAACTTTGTTAATTCCTAGATATAAGCTTTTCACGTTAACATTTAACGGATAATAAAATAAAAAAAAGTATTTCTACGTCTTGGTAATTTTTTAAAAATGGTACTTTCATGGCCGTTTTTATGTAAAAAGAACGTTTTTTATTTAAGTAAAAATGATCAAGAAATTCGCGGTTTCACCGACTTAAAAAGATTTGCTTTGGCCTTATAGGAATGTAAATAATAAAATAGGATAAGTAATTGCCCATTAAAATTTCAAAATATGTAGTTTTTACTAAATAAATGGCTGAAAACCCCCAAAAAATCGGTTGATTTTTAAACTATTCTAGATTTGAAAGGCCTACATATGTTCGGTAACGAGCAAGTAAGACTTGTCTTAGAGGTAATTTTGTGTAACTTAAATCCGTCATCCATTTTCCGCTAGCGGCTCTAGTTTTTGAATTTTTTCAGTCTTAAAATAGATTATAACCATTTTTTCCCCTAGTTTTTTGAGATTTTGTAAAAATTCGAAATACTTTTTTCAAACAAAAAAAAAAAAAAAAAAAAAAAAAAAATGAACCTTACTAGATATGGATAAATAGACTAGTTTTTTTATTATTATCTGGTCTCGGATTTCCATTCAAATGCTTTTTTTTGTTCTCAATAAATTTAGAAGGCTAAGATCGAATTATCTTTATGAATAATGAAATTTCCTTTAAAATGGCATTTTATCGTTAGTAGATATCTAGCATATTTTATTCAAAATGCATATTTGCATAATCAATTTGCGTATTTCTATAAGAAATTCACATTTTAAGTGCATATTTTCATATATTTCCTGCATATTTTTCAATAAACTGTTTTATCTTCGTAAATAGTCAAGTCGCTAGATTCACTGCAGTGTAAAATATGACGTTTACAAGGGGTATTGAAGCGAGCTTGGGACATTTGTAAAAGTGCATAGTTTCCAATTTTTAATTGTATATTTTCCATTTTTAAGTGCATATTTTAAGCGCATATTTCTAATATTTGGTGCATGAAAGTCCTACTTTTAAATAAAAAAAAAATAAAAATTAACTGAAAAAAGCATTTCTGAGTCCACTTTTAAATAAAACAATTTTTTTCTTTTTTTTTGAAAATTTCTTAATAGACGAGCGAGTAGAACTAGTAGCGTATATGTGTTTTAGTGTATCTAAACACGAGAGAGTCGACTAGCAGGGCAAATAGTATAATATTTTTGCCTGCGACTAGCTGCCCAGTTATCCAGTTATTAATATTTGAAATAATAATTCCAATTGTCCTTTTTGCTTTTCTACCTTTTCGTATTGCTGCTACTAGGTTTACCTTTCAATTTTTACTGACAAACCTACGACTTATAAGCTAACGAATATATATACATAATAATCATGTATACAATACACGTACATATGAATATTATTTTTTACTATAAACAAGATTCTGCAATAACAATACCAAGGACGTCGAGCCTCCGAAGGCGAATCCATGTTTAATTTTTTTTTTCATTTTATAAGCTTTTACCAAAATTTTCATATCTCATCCTTTATGCAAATTAATATGGTTGCATATTTTGCGAAACGTATACGGAAATACCTACGGTAGCATTTTTTTATATCCCTATCCCTACCTACAGGACAACAGAGATCTATAGAAACATTTTTTAAAAATAAGACAGATTCGGGCAGTGCACAACAAGAATCTCACAAAAAACGAATAAAAAGACATAAACTCGAGTAAGCCGTATATTCGAATCGTCACCCGTGGAATATTTGAAATTATTTTACAGGTGTGGTCCGTAATCACTGAATGTCCCCCATCTATATATGCATGTATAGTTGTTTATTTGTATGGTGTTCCTCTGTGTGGCACTCTATAATCACAGCTTTGGCAAGCGGAAAAGGAGCATCAGTGAGGCAAACATGGGCCTCACAGCACAGATATAAATGTGACAGGAAAATTGAACCGAAAAGTGGTAAGCCGACCAGAGAAGAGATTGTATTGCAACGGGCATACGAGTACATATCGGTTTTAAATTTTCGGTTTTATATTTTTTTACCTTTTTTGAGATAATTAAACGTCCTTGTATGGGTGAAGAATGTGTAGTGTTTTTTTTTATTTGTGTGTATGCCTTTATTAATTTATATCCCTGTACTACAGACACTTTGAATGGACTGAATTGTAGCTCTTCGAGGATATTTCATTTTATTATTCATATTAAAATAAATTCAATTTATAAATCTGTCCATATTTCCATAAGAGATAAAAAAAAACGTTTGGTATTTATATTACACTCGTGTGCAGAAAAACGATATCAAAAAATTCCAGTTTTATATTATAGATAGATTTTTATAGGGGTTCCATTGTAGGTACAGAGGTATATCTACCTATGCTTTTATTCTTTTGATCTATACTGAAGCTGGAATTCAGATTATTACCTATACCAATGCCTTCTGACGGTTTTACAAGGAAAACTCTAAAGTACTATCGCAAAAAAAAAAATCTTTGTTAAAAATTTTAAAATTAATAAAAAAATTCCACAGGATTCGATGAGTGAGTAATAGACCCTACTTATATGTATGCAGTTAAGTTTGAATATGATGATAAATCGGCAGAAACCAAAAAATTTCATAAAATCATGGTAGCATAAAATTTTAATTTATCAACATTCAATACAAATTCGATATTGAAACAAAATATTATTTAATTAAGAAATTCTTTGTATTTTTTGAACGTTCTTATAAAATTGCAGACGCATGGTGGGTTGAATTCATAAATGTTAGGGTTCGGTAGGGCTGGCCACGAGACGAAACTCAGTGAGACTTTTGTCAGTGGCATCTCGGTCTTGTTAAAATCGAAAATTTTCAGTCTTGTCTCAGTCTAGTGTCCGAACTCCGAAATATACGATTTCAGGGCAACTTGTTGACTATTGGACCAAAATATTCTCGATAAAAAATAGTTTGTCCCCCAACTGTGGAGCCAATTATTGTCCAAAACCAACGAAGGATGGCTTAAAAAACATCCGAAACATTTTGCATTTCATTTTTCGCTTTGGAAAAATACGATTTCAGGGCAATCATCGGGTTTTTGGAACGAAATATTCTCGATACGTCAAAATACAGTTTACCCCCATATAGCTTGAATACATGCAGAAAATATATAAAATATATAATATTGAAATGAAAATGGATTTTCCAATTTATTAGTATTTTTAAAATGCCTTTTTTCTGCCGAGACCGACGAGACTCTCCGTATAGTTCGGTCGAAATAAACAGTCTCGTCTCAGTTTCGTCTCGAATGCTTAAAAAGCGTCTCCTCTCGTCTCCTATAAATAATTCAGATGAGTTTTTCCGGCGAAGCAACATTTTTGAAAAACTATTTTTTGAAAACTCAATTTTTCGGGAACTTCTTGTTAATTTTTTTTGATCTTTCTAGAAATTTAAAAAAAGTCATGTTACTCTAGAACAAACACGTCTACCATACAAATATTGATAAAAACCGTTAAGCAAAAAATCGTATTTCTCTTGCAAAAGCAGCTTCAACTATGTTGATAAGAAAATGCTTGTAGTCCCTAATTTTTACGTTCTTAAGGGTAGTCCAACCATTATGCACGATGTTAATTGTGAGTCACACCTTAACGTCAAGTTGTTTGCCCAACTAAATGTGACATTTCTTTGTTTCAGTGTTTGACAAATTCAACCATGGTTGACACAGTACACGGTTGAGCAGCGCGTTAGGATTGTTGATCCTTTTACGAAAATGGGCGTTCAAATCATACTGCATTTCGTGCACTTCGGGATTTTTTTGCTCAGCATAATCGACCAAAGTGGATTTGTTAACAAGCAGAATTGCCGCATTTGGGCAAATGAGAATCCACGAGTGATTGTTGAAATGCCGATGCATCCACAAAGAGTGACTGTTTGGTGCGGTATATGGGCTGGGGCGGCAACGTCATCGGGCAGTACTTCTTCGAAAATCAGGTCGGCCATAAGAAGTTACCGTGAATGATGTTCGCTATCGCGAAGTGATAACGGACAACTTGTGGCCAGAAATTGAGGATATGGACCTGGATGATATGTGCTTCCAAATGGATGGTGCCACTTGCCACACAGCCAACGAAAGAATGGCTCTTTTGCCCGAGAAATTCAATGGTCGTGTTATTTCACGTCGGTCGTGGTGATGTTAATTGACCATCACGATCATGTGATTTGACACCATTGGGCTTCATTCTGTGGGGATATTTAAAAAAAAAGTGTACGTCAATAAGCAAAGAACAATTCAAGGGCAAAAAAATGAGATAATTCGGCACATTAACAACATTGAACCTCAATTATGCCTCAGAGCTTAGAGTCATTTAAAATAGGGACCATCGGATAGAGGTATACCACCGAAGGAAATAAAGCGCCAAAAGCAAAAATAAAATAAAGCCCCAAATCGGGGTATTTTTTCATAATGATATTATGCCCCAATGAAATAAGATCCCACTAAAATGAAAAAATGACCCAAAAATAAATGAAATAAGGCCCCAACTTGTTTTGACTTTTTTTTTAAGGAGAAATTAAATAAAACCCCAAGTTTTCTTTTCAGAGCTGGTACAGCACTCGAACTTTTAAACAAATCTTTGAATTCTATCGCGCAATTTTGTTTTAGCCATTCTGATACTTACTAATGCTTTTCAATGTTAAGATCGTGCTGCAAACCATCAGGGAGTAAAAGAATAGCTGCAAGAAAAATCGCGCGATTTTATAATTGTTTACTTTGTGAAGGAACCCCTCTTCTTAATGCAAATTTCAGTTTATTAACTTCTTTCTCATTTGTTGTGAAATAAAAAGTAATTTCGTTCACACTAAACTCTAAAAGAATCATTATCATTATGATTTCACGACGATATTTTTTGTTTATTTTGTTTCCTATAACCAAATACCTATCCGATCTTTTTTTTCGGTTAAATTAATGTTATTTTTGCAAGGATACTAAGGGCCTAAAAGTGATCAGAAAAATAAGAATACCTACTAAATCCGAACTAATTTTTTTGGAGGAGGAGTGCATTGATTCATTTTTGGAAATCTACTCCTATATCTATACCATACAAACTCTTATTGCAAATGGGCCAACAAAAATCCATTAGAAACATGCCAGCAATTAAATAGCCATCAAGTCAAAAACTTTATCCATAAAAACATTCATTTTGTTCGATATATATTCTTCAAAGTCATATCCAAGAAAATACAACGAAGAAGAAAAAGCAATTTAAGATTTTCTTTGCAAAAAAAAAAAAAAAACTAAATCCTACATTTTTTGCCTGCAAAAGCTAGATACATTCCTACATATTATAAAGATGGCGATGAAGGTTACAAATAAGAAATATAAGAAAAAACAGCCCAGAAGAGCAAGAACGACCAGGAGAGGCCGCCCATCAAGCCGAAGCCGCATAAAACTTCAGACGATAATTTTATTAAGAAACAAAGCCAAAAAGAAACCAAAACGTGGCATAATAAGAACCGCACTATTCCACAATGGCTCACTTGTCATATATACCTACTCCTACTCGTATATAAAGTTCCTTACACCCAAGGGTGGACTCATCATCTCGAAGCAAAAGACTATGTCCATCTTTGGGGTATAACAATAATTACGGATATAAAACCTCAGGGTGTCATAAAAGCTGAAAGCAAAACATTGAATCCTTTTTTTTTTTGTTGTTTGTTTGTTTTACAGGCACTGCACTGCTGAGGAAAAACTTTTCTGCTTGATCCAACAACAATACCAAAAGCAATACCAACGCATAGGAGCAGGATGTGAGATATATTTTAAGTCAACAGACTATGGCAAAACGATAAACCCTCGACGTATCCTTACGTTTGCCTGATAAAAGAGTATAAAGTGCCTCATGTTGTTGCAGGATGATATGATATATGTAGTGTGCTTCTGCTTGACTCTGAAGTCAGCTTCAAACAAAAATGAAAAGAAAATGTTAGTTTGAGATAAGTTTCTCAAGAAATCTACGAGTGTCATAGGATCATCTTGAAGGACTCCATGGAACATTCTACATACGTATTCGTATATATCTGGAGAAAGGACGAATATAAACAAAGATGAAATATTTTAATTTTCGTTTTTTTTGTTTTTGTTTTTTTTTTTTTGTTTCTTTTCGCCTTAAGTATTGGCTTCGGGGAATTTAAAAAAAAGGACATGATGTGTGCACAGAAAATATGGTAAGAGCTTTGAATCCTGGACCTTCCTTTCTATTTCAAGAGATTGCGTGGTCGTGGTATTTCACTCAGCCATACTAAAAACATCGTTTTTATTTAAAAGGATTCAGAAGATGATTAATTAAAAAACTTTAACCACACTTATTGGTATACATACATACCTTCTTTTATATACTTTACCTATTCTTACAAAGAAAAAAGAAAAATGCATAGTAGTTAAACAGCGTCTACGAAGCACTTGAAAATACTATTCTCGTAGAAAAACTTTATATTTTGTGTTCGTTTTTAGTTTGTTTTTATTTAGTTAAGTTGAAATTGTTGGAATAAAAGGTGAAGTGATATTCATACGTATATTCTGTGGGTAATGTAGCTACCTTTCTAGTGGCAAAATTAAATTCTAAACTCATCGTCTTTATTGCAAGAAGGATACCAGAAGGATTGAAGTTTGTAAAAGTTATAATCGTACAAAAATGAAATTGCTAGTCTAACAAAATTCTAAAAAAAATAATTTTTTTTTAATCAGAAGTTTAACTACAGCATAGAGTAGGAAACCATCAACGAATGTTGATTTGCCATATAAAATTGAATTCGAGTTAGGTAAGAGCACGCTGGCTATGGTGGTTCAAAATAATTATGAGTTTCTTTAAGAGCAAACAAATTCAAATATCAGATTAGTTTTCTTTATTTTCAATTTTCTCAAAAACTTCAAAAAGAATCTGGTTCTCAGTGTTTGATTATGAAATAATAGGGACAAAATACTTTATGGCAATCAAGGCAATAGTTTTACATTTCAAAAAAATATTGTTTTTTTTTTTTTATTCAATTTGACAATCAAAACTTAATCGAAATAATTTAATCTAGTCTGAGATCGCACCATATGACGATCTACTTGCTGTCACCAGGTGGTTTTGTTTACAAAAACAAATTGCGAGTGGGTTGAATAGTGAAAAGTGTAAAATTTTGGATTTTGTTATTATTGGACGTACATATATGGACGTGTAATGTAAGGAAAAAATATTTTTTTTTTTTAATAGGATATTTTTAAAAAATTGGAATTGGAGTAAGAGCGAATTCGTAATCGTCTGACTAACTTAGATCTGCGAAGTTTGTGTTCGTAAACAAAAATTGAAATCTGACTTCAGCAGGCCTCGGGCAGTTTGTGCAGAAAATAAAAACATTCTGCCAAAAAAAAGTAATTTCTGCTGAAAAAAAAATTGAAATTAAAACAGGAACACATGTAAAGGGTGGGCCATCTAGGGGTTTGTTTGTGAATCGTATGTTATTTTTACACGGACCGCTGTTTCCCAATCGAAATCTTGACGGGAAGTCTGTATTATAACTCCGATTCACTTCATGCGCGAACATAATTGGGAAATATTGAAAACTTATTTTCGAAGTGAGTGCCGTGTGAAAATTATCTTTTCTGACGAGGCGCTTCGTTAACAAACGAAATTGCCGCATCTGGAGCTCGGAAAACCTGCAAACAATACTGTCGAGAACCGAAAGGACCCATAGAGAGTGACAGTTTGGTGCGGATTGTGGAGTGGTGGCATCATTGGACCATTTTTCTTCGAAAACGAGGCAGGGAACAACGTTTCGGTCAACAATGGTCGTTAAAGAGCCATGTTGACCGACTTTTTCTTACTAAAATTATCTAAAGACATGGATTTGGACAACCTTTGGTTCATGCAGGATGGTGTGCCATGCCAAACAGCCCATACCACAATCGATCTTTTGCGCACCAAATTCTAAAATCATGTTATCAGCCGTCTTTGTGTTGTCAATTTGCCGCATAGGAACTGCGATTTTACCCCTTTAAACTTATTGTTTGTTGGGAACCGTAAAGGACCGATGTTATGCTAGCACTCCGGAATTGATTCAATCACTTAAGGCCAATATCATCCAAGCAGTCCGTGAGCTAGAGCCCGAAACCAACAACAAGATTTTGGGAAATTGGAGCGACCGAATTCCATGCAGCCACTTGAACGACGTTGTGTTCCATAATTAATGGGAATGTTTGTTGTTAGTAATAAGGCCATAATACATTGGCAAAATTAAATTTTGTTCACTTTATTGCATTTTTAAAAAGAATCTTGTGATAGACCCACCCTGTATATGAAATGGCTTCGAAGTACATAAATCATTAGGATATTGGTCTATCAACGAATATTTCTTTCCAAATGTCACCCAAAAGCCCTAGAATCGCCTTTTTTAATAATCGGATTTTTTATAAATAATTTTCTGCGCTGCGATGTTTACGAACACAAATTTATTAAAAAACTGCCGCCTGCTTGCTTTCTGCGGGCAGAAGAAAAATAAAATCGATACGCAGAAGCTCAGCAGGCATGCGGCAGATCTGCCGCATATTTCTGCAATTACGAACTCGCCCTAATATTTAGTATAAATTTAATAGAAATATTGAAAATAATCTGCTACAATTATCGATTTCACTCATTGAACAGCGTACTGCAAAACGAAAAGCAGAACGAAATTTTTCGTTTAAGATTTCTTTGTCATTTTTGTATGGTATTTTAGGCTTTACAACGATTTTTTTTTTAACTGGCCTCAACTTTGCCAAGCTGCAGCTGTTTATATTTATTTGCTAGTTTTCCCGAAATTTATTATAAAACCAATTTTTTTTGATTTTTTTTCGTTTTTGGGAAATTGTCTTTTAAAGCTTTTCTTTTGTCTGCACGGAAAGAAGGCGAAAATCACCAATTGCTTAATTTTATTTTGTTATTTTCAACACATGTTTTTTTTTGTTATTCATGGCTGTCTTCAAATAACTTTTTCATAGCAAATTGGTAATTTAAATTTAACATTTAAAATATCGAACATTTAAAATTTGTGTTTTGCAGATTTGAGATTAAATGATAATATTTTAAAATGTTGGATTGTTCATTTTATAGTACGACCTTTAGAACAATTTTCTATGAATTCTGTTTTCAGAATATTAAAAAAATGAACAAACTAGCTTGAAAACAAGTTAAAAGTTAAAACTAAAGTGAATTGATCTATTTCTGTGTATGGGGAAGGTGGTTCGGTTTTCCGGTTTTATGTATCTTAAAATATAAAAGTCCTTCATCCATCTTGTTTTTAGTGGTTGACTTAAAATAAAGTAAGCAGAAACTTGAATATTAAAATCGAAAATAGTAATAGAAAATAGTGGGGGGGGGGTTTGAAAAATTTTAAATGTTAATAAATGTTATATTTTATCACGAAAAGTCGAAATCTTGACTTGAAGGACAATAAGGTTTCAACTCCGATTTAAATGAAAACATCTATTTTTAAAATTACAAAAGTTATTCAAAAAAAATATATTTTCTCTGAATTAAAACACTTCTTGTCACCCTGAGCAGCACAAGATTTTTTAGTTTTTTTTTTACATAATTGAACACCCAAAAAGCCCCCGTGCATTCGCGCCTGAATACGCTGAAATTTGAAAAAAAAAACTCAGTTTCAAGAAAATGTCTTTTTTTTTTCAAAATTTTGAGTTTAAAAACTAATTTTTTAAAAACTTTTCACTTAAACAGATTGATTTGAAAATATATAAAGTAAAAGAATAGATTTTTGACTTTAGAAGCACTATATTTTAAGTGTTGTCGTCGTGTTTTTTATGATACTTTTATTTATTTTACCTTAAGTCAATTTTGTATGCTTCTCCCATTGAAACGACTTTTTTCTTGTCTGAACTTAACCTACAGGGTCTAGCTTTTTTTTCTTATACTTATAACTAGTGTTTTCATGTATGCAAATGCTATTTATTTTTTGAAACATGTTAGAATCAATGGAAATGATTATTTTTTAGATATATTTATATGTATATTTTTGCATATTTGGCTATATAAATTCATATTTAGCATATTTTACATATTTTTATAATAAATAAATATTTTCGAACAGAAAATTGAAGAAAGTTGGTTTTAGCGAAATTCGAACTTTAAATTGTTTAAAGCATATAAAACTATGAATTAAATTTATTATTATTACAAATTCGATTATTTCTTTTGTGTCATATTTTAATTTACTTGTCTTTCGACGCAAAAAAAAAAAAAAACGGAAAAGAGTGGCTGTGTGTTTAGATACCTTACAAATTGTGATTATTTTCCAAATAAAACTTGGGCTTTAAATGAGATAAATGTAAGTCTTTGTTTTAAGTGAGCTTTAAGAGCACGTTTGCAACACTCAATAGGCAAAGGTATTCGATAAGCTGACATAATGGTGGTGCAAACTAAAAATACTGAACAATTATTGGCAGCTCATTACCAAAATCGTATTTTTTATAGATAAGATCTTGTGGGTGTTTTCTAAGAGACTTTCTTGAAGAAAAAAAAAAAAAACAGAAACATATAAACAAAATGGGAATTTTTTTCTATGACAAATAACTTAAGTAGGTACTTTGGATTACTTTTTCTTCCCTTAAATGCTTTTAATAAATAAAACAGGCTCTATGAGCTTGCTAAGAAGTAGATATAGGTATATGTGCTCGAATACAAACAAAAGTCCTTCCCCTAACGACGTTTTTTTTTTTTCGTTGTTGCTTCTTCCATCACCCACTTGGTCACTGAGCCCACACTGCTTCAATAAATTTCGACCCCCTCTCCTCCTCATGCTACCCTTCAGATCACTTGAAATCGAACAACAAAAAAAAAAAAAAAAATAACAATATTGATGGTAATTCCCATCGAATTGAACTTTGCTGTTCGTTAAGTTTTACTTCTAAAATAAACTGCTATTTTTATTCCCATCGCCTGCCGCGCTGTAAACTTTATATACCTACAAAAAAAAAACACATACAGGAAATCCCTAAATGGACGACCATTTTGTTGACACCAAATGCCAGATAATTTAATAGCTGTTCATTTCGATGCCAATTTGTTTATATCCTGGATGTTTATTTTTTTTTTTTAATATTAAATCCGCCCTTAATACAAATTAAATGCATTTGACACTCATGGTAATTGCCCATCTGTATCTATTAATACCAGAGAGGATATTTGAGTTTTAACATTTTTGTCCAAATTATTGTGAACTGATAATAAACACTGATGACACTTTATTTAAAAACAGGATTAGTCCCTCTGTCCTGATGTGTAGGCAAGAGAGTAGGTATATATAAAGAGTAAATATAGGAATAAAAATAAAAATGAAAATAAACGGCTAGACTATGTCATTGGGCTAAAACTATAATCTGTGCTAACACAAACATACCCAAATATATCTTCATGATGTGTTTCTGTATATGTATCTATAGCTGAAGTGCAAAAATAACCTACTCGTTTGGAAATTCTTTTGGGGATAGGACGAACAAAAATTGAATCAGGATCATCCCCCCATAACTATCCTAACGCCTACAAAATTCACCAACAAAATAAACTATTTTTAAGCTTGTGTGCAAACGCAGCAACATTTTATTTCTCGTAAAAGAGAAACTTTTAGTGTTGTACAAAATTGTGTGACAGACTGACAGGATAGAAATTCACAAAGTCTGTATATGTATGTATACTCTATAAAATATCCTTTTTGTAGAATGGGCCCCCGTTTGAATTTTCAAAGTGAGGGACAGTGAAATATAAATTGGAGCATTTATGGTGGCTATAATAGTCGGTATATGATTTATATATATTTTAACAGACAACTTGACTGATATTTTTTTTTCTATTTTTTTTTCTTTTAGTCTGGAATCTAATTTGGCCTCGCCAACTGAGGTCCTTTTCTATTGACTGAATCAAGCTTCTTTCTGCTTTCATTTTTCTGCTTGTTTTTATATTTGTGAGCTCTACATATTCATACTCTGATGACTAATTTGGCATTGTACTAGATTTATAAGACACTTTCACCTATTCAGGCTAAGTACGTGTTTGACCTCGTAACCTCTACTATCTTATTCAGCTCTATTAGTCCCTTTCCACCCTCAACACCTGTGTATATATGAATGCAAGAAAAGCTTAATATATATCCTTACCTCTACGCTACACGTAGGTATTGATTTTTCATTTGTTTGTTGTTGGTTTTTTTTTTATACGAGTAAAGTGTGTGTGAGGACAATTAGTTCCACTTTCGTTAAAGTGGACACTTTCAAGTCTAGGGCAGAGGTGTCCTGGCTTATTGCAATGACGTTGACATCTTTAATAAGGCATTTGACATTTTTTTTTCCTCATGTTAATGTGAGTATGTGCATACAGTACAAGTGTGTGCTTAAAGCGATAATAATCGAGGTTAATAGACTTTTTGTATGATGACCAAGTGAAGGTAGGTGTACGGCAATTGCTCTATTATTATCTACATATATAGTTATGGGGTATGAAAATAAAAAACTAGAAAACTATGTCAAGGGGAAAAAAACAAAAATAGAAAAAAAAAAGGAAATCACTTTAGGAATTGAGGAGTTTTAAGAAAAATGATTGCAAATAGAATTTTTTATTAGACATATTTTTCTTATCTTTGACAAAATATCATCTCAAAATAATTTTTAGATTATTCTAGTGGGTTCTTAAAACTTTAAAAATTAGTTCATATAGATTTTTTTTGAAACACCCCAAATACATTTAAAAAAAATTATGGCATGAGTGGGTTTCTACATTATATATTTGGAGAGATTTATTTTTCTTTAAGAAAAAATATAGAGATAATATTTAGGGCCTTAAGATCTCTAATATGGGATAATTCTTGCCAAATATAAATGTTTGTAGTAGATATACTAGAGTGGGGCTTATTTTGGAAATTTTTGAATTACTTGTATCCTCCCTAAGAGCTTATTATAATAAAAAAAACTATAAAAAAAGCCAAATCTCCAAAAAAATCCAAGGGAAGATTTTTAAATGCAATTGTGGTATAAGCAATACTGTCACGAAAGTTATTCAAGGTTAAATATCAAAAATATTAATTTTTCGCATATACATAACTCCGAAACGATTAATGTTTTCGAAAAGTATTGCAATTATAACTTGTTGATCTTGCTGTCAGCGAGAAAAAAAGATCAAGCAATTTTTTTTTCTACGACTCGCCATTAACAAGATATCGACATTTACAAAAACGTGAAATGTCGAAAAAGTTCGCATATACATACATAACTCCGAAACAGTTAATGTTATCGAAAAGTATTGCAATTATAACTTGTAGATCTTGCTGTCACCGAAAAAAAAAAAGATATAGCAATTTTTTTTTCTACGACTCGCCATTACCAAGATATCGACATTTACAAAAACGTGAAATGTCGAAAAAGTTCGTTTTTCACGTATAACTCCTTATGATGTGGCCACTTTCGAAAAAAATTTATTATTTAAAAATCCTCAAATCCTAAAATCTCCATGTTTTGAACAATTTCCAAAATTAAAATCTCTAAGCCAAGCCCAAAATGATGATATTCTAAATCCTCAAAACCAAAATCCCCAACAATGAAATTAAAAAAAAACTTTGATTACAGACCGACTGACAAAATAGGCGCCTGCCAGGCGACTGAGCATACCCTAAGCGGAGCGACGGAGTTGCGTGAGCGGGACAAATGACCCGAAAAGGGAGTTAAAATCCTTGAACCCGCGAAGATGGCCACCCAAAGTAGTGTTTAGTACAAAAAACTTTTATAAAAGACTGACTGACAATATATGGGGATTCCGGTGCTTGGAGATTTTGGTTTTCAATATTTAATTTTTGTGGATTTTAAATTTGGAGATTTCGGTTTTGGGGATTTTAATTTGGGGATTTTGGATTGGAGATTATGATTTTGGAACTCGTCACCCTAACCCAAAAATTCTTAATTTCTGTTTTTGTTTGAGTTTACTTACAAAATTAGCGGGGTAATTATTATTTAGAAAAAAATTAAAATATTTTTGTTTAAGTTTTAAGGTATTCAACAAAAAAAAATATTATAAAAATGTGCCAAATTTAAAATTTTTCCCACAAATTTTAAACTTTTTCTGAATGTATTAGGAAAAAGTCTGGAAATGCACAAAATTTTATTACATACATTTTTTGTGTAAGGTATTATGATCAAATTTAGGGAATTTATGCCCCTGATAAGAAATGTAGAAAATCTCTATTTTCAACACCCCGCCCCGCCAAAGGCTGAGAAAAAAACCAGCCAGACTATTGATTTCGATATCACAAAATATGCCCCTTTAAACCCTCATACTTAATTTTAATATGTTATGATTTTAGTGACCTTTATATCGCTATAGATAAATAATTATAATTTTTGTGGCCTATAGGTCAAATGCAATAAAAGATGTAAGTTGTTCATCGCAACGTTTCGGACATGTTTATGCTTTTCATCCGGCCTTTATTGGTTAACAAAAATAATATAAAATACAAATAATTAGTATTATTTAAAACACACTATTATACGTGAAGTCTTACAATAAAATATACAAATAGTACGTTAAATTTCATAACTTAACGTCAACAAACACATTATTCTTCCAAAAAACTAAAAAGAATTTAATTAGAAATATGAAAAAACCTTTATACATTTAAAGATTTAAATTTAAAAAATTACTTTGAACAATAATTCGGCAAGAAACAACTGGTCCACTACCTACACAATCACCTATACTTTGCCGTACTTTTTGTTGCTGGTCTTTTTATAAGTTGGCTGTAGGCCCTGCTTAGATTTTCACAATCCGATTTTCACTTCAACATTATGAAAATCTGTTTTTTTTTTTTAAATAATTTTTTATATATAAAAATTCTTGAAAATTTAAAAAAAACTTAAATTTGGTAGGCCAACTTTTAGTATTTAATAAAATACAATTTTTTCAAAAAATTTGAAAAAAAAAATCATCAACCCATTTTCAAGATATTGAAATTTCAATATTTTTTTAAAAATTTCTTTTTTCAAAAATTTTATATGCAAAATTGTTAAAATTGTAAAGGACCTCTTGCACAAAAATTTAGTTCAAAACGGTGTAGCCGTTAACGAGAAATTTGAAAACCAACAAATCGGTTATATGACAGGTACCGTTAAAAACCGTTATAATTTTTTTTTTCTACCAAAATATTAATTGTCGTAATTATAGTAGCTCGCAATTTTTTTTTTAAACCGTTAGAGCCGTTTTTGAAATAAATCAATTTTTGTATATTGGTTGTATGGCGTACGGTTATTTTCTGAGCTAAAACAAATCTCAATTTCCCCTCTAGGGAATCCCATAAGAATCTTAAATCCAAAGTTTGAAGAAAATCGCTTCAGCCGTTCAGGCTGCATGTCGAGGTACATACAGACAGACGGAGAGACAAACAGACCGACCGACGGACCGACGGACAGACAGACAGAATTGCGAGACCCACTTTTTTCGCGTTGTCTATCATCATTATGTTAGGGAAAATTATTATCTTGAATTTTTGTTTGCATGAATCCTAAACATGCCCTATACTACGTATATCGCAAGTAAAAAATAGCCTGAAATTTGATATTAACCAATTGCAGAAAGACGACAGTAAGAACCCATATGTATCAGCTTTCGTAAAGAAACCAATTATATTGCTTTTTGATAAATATGGAAATAAAAAAATTGGGTGGCACAACGGCTCGTGAAGAACCAGGGCCTAGTGACTAACAACTCGCATCCATTCATGTGTTCGCGTGTCGACAGGAATGGAAGGGACCTACAATTTTATGCCGAATCCGAACAGCTAGATGAGAAGCACTTAATCACTTGCTTTTGAAAGTTTTGCTTAAAATGACAGGACTTTCCGACAGCACATGATGGTTGATTATGGTTGACAGAGGACAAAGCGGCTAATTTTATGGATTTGTTTTGATTTTTACGACTTAAATCAAAATATTGAATTAAAAATTATAAACTATCACATAGACTCTACATTTAAAGTAACATTTTATAGCTGTCAACATTTTGTACTTATTTGTACCGAAAAAGGAAGAATTAGTATATCGCATTCATATTCTTCATACAAAAAAAATCTTATATCTAGCTTGCAAAAAAAAAACTACTGGCCAAATTGAGAAAAGTATATTTTATTCGAAATCTAGATCTATTGCTAAAATATTAAATTTATTGAAATTCATCTTTAACGCGTAGTCCTCACCTGGGCGTTATTTAACAAGAATTTTCAAATTGTAAATGCCTGCGTTAAATGTTTAACAATAATAAACAAATTTCCTGAAAATAAGCCCTATACACCATCTGTGTGCCTGTGCGTTATGCATTCTTACCCTTATTTAAAATAGAAAATGTAGATACGAAGGTAAGGTGTAGATACCGGTACCTATATTTACTATATAATTCTTGTTGAAATTTAGAGAGTAAAAATGAAAGGTTCATAAACCATTCAATATTCCATCTCTTGTGACATAATGACAAAGAAGAAAGAAGTAAAACAAGAAGAAGTACGACGTTTGCAAAGTAAGCCAATTAGTTGAAAGCAGAAGCAATTGGGGAAATGTGTGAGTAGGAATAGGAAGGTACCCACATATTTTCACAACTCACATCTCAAACCCTCAACAACGTCAGACAATTTTACCGAAATTAAAGTCATAAATAAACCAATTCCATCCTATATCATAGGCATGGAATGTATGCAAACACTATGGCAATGACTCACAACCAAAATGCCCTAAAGAATCTGTATATATAGATAAATGTGTATAACTTATAGGTAGGTACCAACCTAATATGAAGCTCCAACAAGAGAATTTCACTGAAAACTTGATTGTAACCATAAATTTAATTCATGATCCTTTCTAAGATATATACCCTTCCAAGCGTAAGTTATTGTCTAACACACAGAAATTTCTCGCACTTATCTATAGATATATATAGATATTATGTATGTAATGTGTAAGGATAAGAATATCTGCAGCACTCTCTATTTTGCTATTGGTTATGCTATCTTACCGAATCGTATATAATTGTATTGATTATAACATTGAATCAAACAAGATAATATGACGTGTAACCTATTGGTTATCTCTCAAGCTCAAGTTTTGATTTACTTTAACCCTCTCCTCTTCAGATATATGTAATAACATTGCATGGATAATGACAGACCATAACTAGATATTGTATACATAACACATAGCACACATCTTGACCAGCATCCGACCGAAATCTTGTGCTGCTGCTGGATTGCATTGCAACTGTTGTTTCACTGTGGTAAATGTCTTAACTGTCAGTTAAACTCTCAGTTAACCAATAAAGTGCATTCTCCTGTTTCTGACCCTGTGTCTGTTATTTCATTACTGCTCCTTGCTCCTTCACTATATCCATTATCATCACTCCATTATACGATCTCTTCAAACGAGCGAACACAATATTCCTGCACCGCATGTCCTACAAAAGTGTCTACACTATAATTACCTACAAATGAAATGCAATTATGCAGCTAATAAACAGAAGGACGATATAATCACACAATCATAGAGGACACCCATTGTTATAATATCCTTTAAAAAAAAAAGAATTTTTTATTTTTGTTTTCTTATTTCTTAAAGTTTCAACACATCCTGCGAGTATGCAACGAATAAAAAAAAACAACAAAAGGACATACCATATAAATAACCACCTCTCATTGGATGTACATATACATTCCAATTTATTTATTTTCATAAAAAGGACCATAAACAAAAAATAACATCAACAAAAAATATTTTTGTTTGCTTATTATTTTGTTTTATTAGCCGCATTTAAATTAAAAGCATAGCACATATGTATGAAAAAAAAAATAATACAAAAAACAAAACAAGAGGATTTACATTTTACTATTCAAAAGGATAATAGAGAATACATCGCACTCACCGCACGAATCAAACAGATCCACAAACACACTCATATAACACATGCAGCATTAAAATGCAGAACAACTTTTATTTTCTCTAGCTATAGAAATACATCAGCAAGCAAAAATATTTTCAGATCCTTTATATTTCTTTTGTCTTATTATTAGCTCTCGCTTTCCATCTTTACAGGATTTTATTTTAAAGATAAAACAACATAAATTGAATGGAAGACCAAACTACAGGAAAATCATCATTGCTATAGATAGGGATGGGGGTAGATAAGTTTTGTGTGTGTGTTTTTTTATTTTATTCTCTCAAGTTTTGGATAAGAAGAGTGTTTTATGTGTGTGCGGTAGTGGTGTAGCGGGTGTGGTGTGTAAGGATATGTGTAGTGTATAGTGTATAATATAAGTTGATATGGTGAGAAAAAAGCATATGTTTTATTGGTGCTTTGTGTGTGAATTTGTGGCAAGGATAAGCTTTTGATAATTATGGTTTATTGCTTTTTGTGGTGTGACTCGACGCGGCTAATGCTTAAAATAAATCATTCGACTTTATTTATTTAATGCTATCTACGAAAAGTTTTTTTTTTTTTTGCATATGAAAATATTCTTTTTTATCGTAATAATTATTATTAGTTTTTTTTTGTACAGAAAAGGACTTTCTTGGAAATTGTGTCGGTATTTTTGTTTTCATTAAGCAAATTGCAATTGATTTTTGTTTTTTGTTGGTTTCAATTTTAAGTTTAAATAAGTTAGATTAGTTTGTGCAAAGTTTTAATAGTGAGTTTGGTCCATTTTGTTTTTGTTTAATTTTACTTCAATAGTTTTTTACAATTTTGTGCAGGAAGTATAATCCTTGAGATAGAAATTATGATAGATATATACTAGAAAAAAAAAATAAGCAAATAAAAGTGCAATGGTATTGAAAATCAGTTATTTTTGGAGCTCTTATTCTCAGGTCCCTTTTGCTTTCCCAGTTAACTAGCATTTTATGTAGATTTTTTGGATTTTTGGATTTATTCGGATTTATTTCGAGTGCGTTAAATACTAACAGTACATATTATTTTCTTAAAAACTAATAACTTATAAAATTAAAGATTAATTTTGATTAAAAAATCTATTTTTTAAATTATCAGATTTGATATTGTCATTAACAGAATTTAAAAGTAAATTATGTTTATTAAAAATATTTACCAACTGATTAACTGGACTATTAAGCCCATAGTTAGATCTGCTACAAAAAAATTCAATTGGCAACCTACTTCTCAAATCTACCCGGCCTACATTAAAATTTAACCGACACAAAACTAAAGATGATGATATGGCTCCACTTATAATCCCAATTATAAAACAAAATTGCAAGTACTCCCTGCGTGGATTGTAAGTGATTGGAGATTTATAAGTTTTAGTCTGTTGGAGTATGCAGGTAAAATTGATCTGTCCGACCATGCAAGAAAACTATTTCTGAAGTTTACGATAGAAACTCCATAAAAAGATTCTTTAAAATTAAAGAACTTTTATAGAATGACGTTTAAACAAAAAGTTGATTCCTACGGAGAGAGAGACTTTTTACTGAGAATGAATTTCACTTTGAAAGGTGGAGTTTCTGCCCACTTAGTGTAAGAAATAATTACACTTCCTGTCCTATGATTTTTAATAAGTGTTTTTGTTCTCAAAAACTAAGAACTGCACACCTAGTATTAAATCTTTTTGAATGAGTTATAAGGTTTGAACGCTATTTTCAATATTTTTTGAATTATGCTCCAATTTTTAAAATCTTGTTCTTTAAATACAAAAACTACATGCCTAGTTTTCAATATTTTTTAATCAGGTTTATAGTTTGAGATTTTGAAAACAGCGTTAGGCTAGAACGCCCAAGGTAAAATCGCCCACATTGATTTGGAAATATCGGCCAAGACAACTCTGAACACCTCTGACAGGGTATGGTAAGTCGCTTGGCAGGCGCTTATGTTGTCAGTTGGTGTACTTTAAGTTTATGTGTAGTAAACAGCAGTGCTGTCGTTTCACAAATTCCGATAGTAGCACTTTTCATAAAATTTGGGGAGCGTTTTGGGAAGTTGAGGAGCCTCATTTGAATGCTCTCCATCAAAGTATTATGAAAAAATATTTCAAATTCGCGCGGTTTTATATGAGAAACAATTCCACAAATTTTAAAGTGAAATATATTATCGCTTTCGCTCTCCACTTTGAAAAGTTGGGCAGATTCCCACTAAAAGTATAATAAATTCCCATGTGAAGCAGATTCCCGTGGAATTATTTCCCTGCACCAAAAAATAACCAGAAAAATGATATTGGAAATATATGTTTTGTGTTCTGCTAAAGTGAAAATGATTTCATAAACATAATGACTCAATACTTCGTCAGCTGCAATTATTGCCATTTTTTTTTAAGACAGGATAGCTTAGCAAATAAGTTACCCTTATTATTAAAACCCTTAAAAAATCCTCAGGCAAACTTAACCGAATTAGAATAAGAAGATGAAGAAATTTAAATATTGAAATATTTAAATTACTTTTGTTTTAAGTGGAGTGAAAAACCCTTAAAAAATCCTCAGGCAAACTTAACCGAATTAGAATAAGAAGATGAAGAAATTTAAATATTGAAATATTTAAATTACTTCTGTTTTAAGTGGAGTGAATGAATAAAATTCAATTAAAAAGTACAAGTAACCTGAACTCCAGAAATACTTGTGTTTCGCCCAAGGTATACCAGTGGGCTCTTCAGTCAGTCTGTTATACCCTACTAAGACACTAATTTTGGTCGATGTTTACCGACTCTTATAAAAATCACAGCAAGAAGATACTGTGAATTTTATCATAAAGGAATTTGTTTAAATTCGTGAATTTTACCCAATTAGCTTTGGTTTTAAATAGAATCTATCGAATGTATAGCGAAAAATGTCACGCCAACGATTTTGTATGAATATTTCATTTTCACTCGAACAGGCTTTATTCTACATTATAAACCATTTAAATATCCAATTTAAAAAAACACGTTTCATATCCTTTTGACTTCTACTGATCAGATTTTGCCTGTAGGTCCTCTAATAAAAAAGATTAAAAACAAGTTCACTAGGGCGTATACGTACTTTTTTTTCGGAATTTACAATCTAAGCGGAACGGCCATTTACAAATGATGTTTTCAAAAAGATTAGACATCCGCAACCATTTTTGGTGCAAATACTCTCAATACTTTAAAAGCACAATCATAAAGCAAGGAGCTTTATGTTTTACATGTTTCCTTTTCAGATCAATATTTAAACGTTTCCAAATTCATCCCTTAATTTTTGTATACGTGATCTTTCCACCTCATCAATATGTTTGGAAATTATTTATTATTTGGCATATTTTGAGGAAAAAATAATAAAGCAGGGACTTCCCCTATTTATAAAAATCAGGTGGCACAACGGCTCATGAAGAAGCAGGGCCTAGTGACAAACAACTCGTAACCATTCCTGTGTGCGCCTATCGACAGGAATGGAAGGGACCTTCATTTTTATGCCGAATCCGTACGGCTAGACGAGAAGCACTTATTCGTGACAAGTAATACTCTTCGAGGATTTGTCAATTCCTCGCAAGAGGCAGTAGCCCTGAAAAAAAACTTTTTATTTTTGTTTTTTAGGTGGACGAGGCTGGGAAGCGAACCCAGACCTTCAGCGTGACAGTTGAACGCACTAACCATTACGCTACGGGCTACTACCCTAACCTATTTATAGGGGAGTTATATTGTTTTAAAACTAAATTAGCTAAGCATTTATTAAAAATCAGCGTTAATATTACCTTTATTATGATATATCTGTTTTGAAAGCCACAGATCTAGTCTTTATTTTTATTTTATAAAATTTAAATTTAATTATAAAATTTAAATTAAGCATTCTTAAGTTCTGTTTTGCATCTTAATATTTAAATTTTTAATTTTTTTTTTTTTAATTTAAGTTGAACACTGAAAACTGCAATATGATTCAAGGAATTTCGCTCTTCAAAATGTTTATAAAATAAAAAAAAAAAACTAGCTTTCTCATGATCAGTTTACCGTAGTTTTTTCTTTTTTTTATAAGAAAGTTGATTTCTAAATTTTGCAATATTTTGTAAAGTGAAAATCCTAGAATAATCTTGTTTTCAGTGTTCAACCTAAAGTTATTTAGAAAATCAAAAATAAAAATATATATATATACAAAAATATAAAATTAAATTAAAAATAAAACTAATTTTGAAAAAAAAATTTAATTTCAGAATTTTGATCTGAAAAATTAATTATTCAAAAAATAAAATCAAAAAATTGATTTCGGGCAATAGATAAATTGTAAGTGGTGCCATCCTTTTTGTTTTTTTTTTTTTTAATAGAAGTTAACGTTTTATAAAATTGATTTTAACTCCTAAACGGAGCGAAATAGACGACTTCTAGCGTACGTTTTTTGTCTTTTCTCAACCAAACCTACATGCTCTATGTAACCGTTTGTCCCATCTTAAGCGAATTACCCTGTATGCGTATAAAGTCTATCACTCCCATTTTGATTTTAAAACAATAAGCCTAGGAACCATAAACTCTAATCTGATTTTCAAGACCATTCAAAAGTAAGACAAAATATTATAACAATAAAATAAAATCTAGTGCTTTAGAGAAAAAGTTCAACAAAATTGTTGGAAAATTCATTTAGAAAAGAGTGAAAAGTGTTTAATTTGCATTAATGTCATATTTTTTCTTTGTTATAGGTAACTAACTTTAAAAAAATAATGTTATGTTTTTATAATACTTGAAAACTATTTTAACCCTCAATTTTGTATTTAGTTTTGTGCTCAATATTCTACAGACAGAACACATTTTGAGTTAGTTTTTTCTTTAGAACAACGAAATGTTTATAAGTAAATCATTTTTATTATATTAAATAATATAGAATTAATTTAATTAATTTGTTAGTATGCACACCCAAAAAAATAGGGAAAGGACAAAAAACACAATTAAATTCATTAACAGAATTATTTAAGAAAGAAAAATATTATTTTGTAGGTGAATTGTATTTTTTTGTGTATTTATATGTTGGATGGATTTGTTTTTATATTTTTTTTTATGATAAATGATGATTTAATGGAATTTGTTTTTTTATATTAAGTTATTAAAAATAAAAAAATCTCAGATCCTAATTCTTCTCTCACTCTCTTTTTTGTCAATTTATTTTTTTGATCTTATTATAAATTAGTTAATTTTCGATATTTTGTGTGTCTCTTTTCTGTAAAAAAAAAAATGTTTTCGTGTAAATTTCTGTTTTGGAACATAAAACTTATATTATAAGCAGAAATCAAAGCTTGTTTAGGTAATTTAATTTGTGTAAAACAAAATATTAATATATTTTTGTTGTTTGAGTTAAAGTTTTTATGGAAAAGCGAATAGTTATAAGTTAAATATAAATTTTGTGTAACTATGAAGCGATCATATTACTTCAAAAAAAAAAAAAAAATGTAAAATGAAATTGTAATTTTTGTTTGTTCATATAAAAAACGTATAACAATTTAAAAAATTTCAGTTAAAACTTTTTTCAAAAAGGATTTATCAACTGAATGGATTCGAAAAAAAATTCCGTTTCATATGGATAATGAATAAATTAAATTCACTAAATTAACAACAATTTATTTGACAGCCAATTTTATATTGATAATTATTATTTTGAATTAAATTTTGAAGCCAATAAACCACACAAATTAAAATTATACACCATTCTTGCATTTTTCATAAAAAAAAATTAAAAATAAATTTTGAATCTAATTTGTTTTATTTTTTAAACTTTCTAAACGACAAACATTTAGAACGACTTTTTTTTTAATATTTTAAAATCAAAAATATACAATGAAAACATATCATATATGAATTTAATGAAATTTTAAACTTAAAAATCAAAGACCGTTAAAAATGGACACATCAACGCGACATTATGAATAAATTTCAATAAAAAAAAAAAAAAAAAAAAAACAAAAATATATTTGTTTAATAAAATTAAAATTACTTCTAAAAAATGTTACGGTTTTTATGTTTATTTTTTGTTTTTATTTAATTTTTTTATATCAAGCATTAAATACTCACGGAAGTTTTTATTTATTAAAAAAAAAAAATAATAAAATATTTATTTTTTCATGTATATTTGTTTATTTTTTTTTTTGTAGATATTTTTGTTTGTATATTTTTTTATGTTTTATTTGGTTTAATAATTTTTATTTGATTATTTTATTTTTTTTTTTTTTGTTTTTGTTTATTTATTTGCTTGGGAGTACGGTATTGTTACGTTCATATTACACGCATTTTACATTTAGAATATATGGAATAAAAAACAGACGATATTTTTATTAAGAGAGTATAGAGAAGATTTTTGATATCGTACCGTTTCGCTCACCTTCTTGTCCCACTGCAGGACATATGGCACTGGATGATCGTTGGGGAATTCAACGTGACAGTTGAATATGACGCCTTCACCAAGGATGGCTGTAATGTGTACAGCATCTTCTGCTTGAAAGAAATATAAAAGAAAACAAATGTGATTAGTAAAGGCTTCAGAAGTGGGAGTATGCATTTAGTAAAATAAGTTATCAATGAATAGGATCACAAGATATTGTACTATAATTTTTAGTTTTCTTCAAACATTGTTGTTGAGAAAAAAAAAAATATATATTAATCACCAGAGCCCCCCTCCCAAAATGGACAGATGGAAGGGGAATTCTTATAGCCCAGGAAAAATGTAAGAAAATTATACCAATCTGCGAACAAATCCAAGTGAATATTTTTAAACGCAATTATCATTATTTTGGTAGTAGCAATACTGTCGCAAAAGTCCACTACCAGATCGTGTGCGCGTCAATAGTAATTCATGGTGGAATGTCAAAAATATCAGTTTTTCACATACAACTCTGAAACTGTAAATGCTTTCGAAAAGTATTTCAAACAAAACTTGTGAATCTTGCCATCCGCAAAAAAAAGGGGTACATTTTTTTTACTACTTACTGTTAAGAAGATATCGAAAATCGACATTTCCAAAAACGTAAAATGTCGAAAATGCTCATTTATCATAGTATAACTCATAAACGGTTCATATTTTTGAAAACATCTGAACGCACAGCTTGTATACTATGTGAGCCATTAGTGGACAAAATTATCAGTTTTTATTTAAACATAACAGGTTTAAAAATATAATTATTTTAAAAGTTTGACAAAAATTTTAAAAACCTGTTTTATTTTTTTTGGCGTTTTACTTTTAAGTGAGGAAGTTGCCAAAAAAAAAACTCAACTGCTCAACTTGTAGACCATATTAAATAAATAAATAAATTGGGTGGCGGAACAGCTCGTGAAGAACCAGGCCCTAGTGACTTATAACTCTCAACCATTCCTGTGTGCGAGTGTCGACTAGAATGGAGGGGACATTCAAATCCGAATGGCTGTACAAAAAAGAAAAAAAAAACAACTGACGATTTTTCCACGCAAGTCATAAGTCACAAGATATTTTCACTTGCAAGATATTGCTTCTTCAAAAATGGTCAACTACGAAATTATAGGATTTGTTTATTATTTTCTTCGTTGTGAAAAGATTTTTTAAAACTAAAATGTTTGCGTCTGCATCTGCAGAATCCTTCATTCCAGAGAAACATTAATTAAAAAGAATAATAGTGCTGTCAACGACCTTAAAACACCTAAAAGTCCATAAAATAGGTATATATCATGCACTCACTTATATTCAAACTTAAGGCAAACATTTCAAATATGATTTCTGTCATTTCCTGAAGGCTCAGTTAATTGTCTACCTTGAAGCTCCCCAGAGGCCATACACCCTAGATAAGTAATGACAACACCCTTTAATTGGCAAGTACCTAACCTACTCGTAGGTATACCTACCTCGAACAACAACAAAAAATATACCTAGGTAAGGTGGTATACTAGTACTTATTCTATGGAACCATTTTGTTCTTGTCATCATTATTATTCTTTTACTTGAGTTTTCTTGTAATTTTGTTCAGGAGGAATATTGTCCTGTTTTCTCTTTTTTTTTCTGTGTCACAAGCACAAAATGAAAAAAAAAAAAAAAAAAAAAAAAACAACACAAAAATATACACATTTTTCTTTCTCAGTTTTACTTTCTTGGCTTCTTTTACTGGCTTAATTCGGGGAGCATGATCATTCTTAAGGAACACTGACTCCAGAAAAATATAACGATTTTGTTCGTGTAGTATAAATCAAAAGTGTTTTATTATTAAACATGCAACCGAATCTGAAATTTTTCTCTGTTTCCTTCACATTTTCAAAGGGGTTGTGCGATGTGACACCATTATTTTGCAACCCACTGAAGAAGACCCTGTTCGTAGGTAGGGTATAGACTATAAAATGAGATAGAAGATGCCACAAAACTTGCCAAGCGTGTTTGTACAAATTTAAAATCGAGGGTTGACACAACCACTGGGGAATTCAAGGTAGGTATACTATTTTACTCACACAATATTCCATCCATCCCCTGTTGCCCATCACCGCTCAACTCCAACATCCTCCGCCGCATATTCATCCGCATGAATTAAATTACCCACGAGGATTTGTTCAAAAATGTGGTTCTTTGCTTTGGTTTGGACTGCGGAGGAGATGGGGGCTATGAAAAGAAAGGGATGGGCAATGGGGTTCGTTCTGTGTAGTAAAAGGCGCGCTATCACAGACAGAGAAAACTTTTGACGACTGTTAGTGTAGAATAGAAGTGGCGGCAACAGCGGTGGTGAAAGTGGTAATGGTGGCAATGGCAGTGGCGGCAGCGGTATAACAAGTAAAGCAAGGACGGAAAATATTCTGCAAGGGAATAATTAGAGCAGAAAATTTATGATTCACTGGGATGCTTTCGTCACCATCATAGTTGGTTGGGTTGTCCCGATGCGATGCCAATCATACCATACATATCTATACCTCTCCCCTATGCATATACTACATAGTTTTCAACCCAGCCAACTTTTGAATAGCTCAAGTTTAAGCACACTTTTGTCAGTGACACAAAAGGAATCAAGTCGTTGGAAATGACAGAAATATATCCAAACGAGATGTGTTTAAGCCAGTAAAGGGTTAACCTATATATTATACTTAATTAATGACCGTGTACACTTAGCATCTTTAAGAGCGCTAATATATTTTTATAACATTACAGGAGCAAAACGAATGGGTAGAGGTAATTTTCCACTTGCTCTTAAGACCAATAAGTAATTGGGTTCGTGTCAAAAAACATAAGGTGCTAGATGTAAAAGTCGACACAATTGGTTTTCGTCCATGAAGGCCGCTATACTCGTCGGTATGTGTGTTTGTACGTCAACTGTACTAAAGCCTTTATTGGTGGACCGATTTGTATCAAATTTGAAACATAACATTTTTCTGTGATTCTTAGGAAGAAAAATAAAAATCTTTTGTTTAATCTCAGTTTATTTAGAACGGGAACCTGTCATATAAAACGGGTTTTACCTACTAATACTACTTAACTACTATTACTACTTTTTCTTCTATTACTATTATTATTAAATTTCGAGATTTTAATAGAAACCGGCCTTAGATTTTGTCATGAGATTTTTGGGCAGAAATTGTCAAATTTAATAGTGTGGGGATGAAATTCTATTCGAGAGACAAAACACAAAAACTGCCGAAAATGTTTGGAACGTTTTCTTGGAAAAAATGTTTGCCACACAATTTCACACAAATATTCTTAACATTTATTTAGACTTTTTCATTCCAGCGCGAAGCAAACCGAACTGATGACCCTAACAACAGTACAAGTTTTTTTTACTATAAGTACCTCAACCTGAGATTTGACATACCAACCATTTCTGCCCAAAGAAATTTCTTGGGCAGAATTTGACAGGAGGGGAAATTATTTTACTCGCTCTCTAAGCTCTCTATTCTGTTCAAATCTACCAAATTTGTGAAGTGTGGAACAGGATTTTGGCAACAATAGTTGACAATTATTGTTGACAATTATCATTTTTGGTCAAGGTTGGGAACAGACCTATTATGATGATGGAGAAGTTAAAAACAGTGATTTTCGTTAAAATGTCCCTGAGTCTGTTTGTCTGTGCTTCGTGATGTACATGGGGCTAGAGCCTAAACTAATGGACGGATTGCTTCAAGTTTGTTGTGAAGCGTTGTAATATGATTCCTTAGAGGACAAATTCAAATTTTTGTTTTAGCTCATCTAGAACGGGTAGCTGCCAAACAATGATTTTCTTCTTATCAAGTTTTCTCAAAAACAAATCAAACAATTCTGATTACACTTCGTATATGTAATTCCTAGAGTAGTATTAATAAAAGTGAATACCATGTTCGTACCAAAAAATTCGAACAATGGAAATATATTAAAGGGGTTTTTGGAAGAATTGCCTTTGTTCTTATAGTTTTATATGGTTTATTCCCGCATATCTCGTCATTGGCTTGGTTGATTGTATCATCATTTTGCAATTTGATCCTTCTAAGTTAGTTTAAAAATATTGCATTTAAAATTTGGATGAATAGTTTTTTTTTTTATAAAAATTTGAATCAAAGAAAAAATCTTATTTTTTTATTTTAATTTGTTTTTTTTTTCCATTTTGTCTTTAGTAAACCAAAAAAATTTCATAATCTGCTATTTTTACATGTTTTTATTATTTTCTCGTTAATTATATCACACCAAAAACATAAATGTTAAAAAAGGAGCCAAGTTCTTCTATATACAAAAATCTTTGCGTAACAGGTCAGCCGTAAAAAGTAGTGAGATCTAAAACTACGCCAAGTTCTAAGTTTATAAATGTTAAATATCAAATATTTTAAGTAGAGTAATAAGGAAAAACCTCAAAATTATCAGAGAAATCTATTATTTAATGATTATTGACTTCAATTGAGCTCGTTTACTTGGCAGGTTTTCATTTCAAAATTGAGTAATTAGGTAAAAACAGAAAACTTGCCAAGTTAACGAGCTCAATTTAAGTCAGTAATCATTAAATAACAGATTTCTCTGATAATTTTGAGGTTCTTCCTTATTACTCTATACTTAAAATATTTGATATTTAAC
This sequence comes from Melangyna quadrimaculata, assembly GCA_949320155.1. Lineage (NCBI taxonomy): Eukaryota > Metazoa > Arthropoda > Insecta > Diptera > Syrphidae > Melangyna > Melangyna quadrimaculata. The sequence continues at coordinate 178,760,423 of OX439485.1, read as the reverse complement.
ATTTATAAACTTAGAACTTGGCGTCCTTTTAGATCTCACTACTATTTACGGCTGACCTGTTACGCAAAGGTTTTTGTATATAGAAGAACTTGGCTCCTTTTTTAACATTTCTGTTTTTGGTGTGATTTCACTACTTTTTGCAAAGATTCTTTTTATCAGGAAAAGTGGTCGGATGAAACGCCCCTGCATGAAAAAGTTCATGTTTTCATCTCTTTCTTTGCAAACTAACCACTTTACCACATTTCATGATCCTGCACAAATCGGAAGTGCTTTCAATATACTTAATATTAATTCTGTGAAAATGGTTGGTTGCCACGCCTCCTGAATATATAATATCAAATTTTAAAGAGTAGCCTTTATTTACAGTTCAAGTTCTACCGCTCTACCAAATTTCATCATTCTTCGACAGTCAGAAATGCTCCATATAATTGATATCAATTCTGCGAAAATGGGCGGATGCCACGCCCCCTCAATGTAAAATCTCAAATTTTAAAATGTTCCCCTTGCCTGCACTTGAAGCCCTACCACTGCACCAATTTTCATCATTCCACGACAGTTAGAAGTGCTCTAAATAATTTATATCAATTCTTTGAAAATGGGCGGATACCACGCCCCCTGAATGAAAAATTTCAAATTTTCAATTTTTTCCTTTGTCTGCACTTTAAGCCCTATTAAATGTCATCAATGTACAACAATCAGAAATGCTCCAAGTAATTTATATCAATTCTATGAAAATGGGTAACACGCCCCCTGAATGGAAAATCTTTAATTTTTTTTGTATACACCACAAGGCCTACCGTTGTGCGAAATAACAAGATTCTACGATGTCGGGAAGTGCTCCATAATTTTGATGATCTGTCAGTGAGTCAGTCAGTTACGGGTTTTGCTATTTTTGCAGTCTTATATCTCGGGAACCACTGATTTAAGTGGTACTGAAATTAGAGGGAGGTCAACAATCGCCTGAGTTTGATCCTGTAAAAAGGGTGTACTGTCAGAACTTGGCTGGACACTACCGTGCCCTTTGATAAAAAAATATTATCAAACCATTATTAAAACTACACCGTCAATATTTATCTACATTCTAGTTGTTTGTGCAGTCGTTATTATCTTTTTCGTCCAAAATTTTCAAAATGATGATTTTGAAAATTTCTTGATTTTGATAATCAAAGTGTTAATTAAGAACAGCTATTAAATTTTTTGTGACAAAAATCACTTAACAAAAATATTTTTTTTTTGTATTTTTTTTTGTAAACAGCTGCATCCAGAACGAGTAGCTGCCATACAACTGTTTGTGCTGCTTGCCAAATTTGTATGTTATTTTCGCAAATCTCGTAAACGAATTGAATAAATTTGTTCCAATATTGTACAAAATTATTTTTGAAAAGTACTTTTTATATTGCATTCCATAAGATGTTGATAGACTTAATTTTTGATAAGCAAATAAATATGAAAAAGATGCAGGTTTGTCCTACTTTTCACTTTTGTATTTTTTTCTCATAACAATGCAGTGCTGATAAATATCTGTATGCCAACAATGCTTAGCAACATTAAAGTGCTGGCATATAAGAGAAAGTTCATTTACAATACGCACACAACATTGTTTATTAGCAAAAAAGAGTTCAATGTTTCCAAAGGGGTGAACAAAACTGTATTGGTCAACTCAATTATGTCTAATAATAAAGCTTACATTTCCTAAAAAAAAAGGAGTTGTTGAAACAAGATAATCCCAGTGTATCTACACAAAACCTTTCTCAATGCATTGCGTTTCATCAATTTAGACAAATTGATTACGACTTGGGGGGATGATGTGTATCTTTAAATTGGTTATGGGGTCTTCTTTCAAACCTTCGATTATATTTTCCCTCTGGTAAGGTACACATCTAGGGAAGTGGATAAGCAAGTTCTTTTCATTTCTCTATACTTACACTATACTATTGTTATAAACATAGAGATGTATCTAAAAATTCTCTTTTGTGTTATAGATGGATACACCCAATCACCGTATAACGTGATGTAATTTACAACACTTCAATGGTACAAATGACCCTCGAAGTGAAGCTGGAAGCTATTGCAGAGAGTCTAAGTACTAAAGGTATGTGCTTTCCTGCTATGCCGGGTACAGAAAGGTTTCGGAAACACTTTGGTGCTAAGGGAAATGGGGCCACCATACTCGTACACAAATACAATACATACCACCTACATGTATTTATTTAAAAGGACGACAGTATAATATGCGTTTGTGTAAGTGAATTCATGTGCCAAAAGCGAACAACAATTCACAACACTTTAAATGTGGGATTGAGCTTCTTCAATGTGTATAGATATAACTATAGAGGTAGAGGTATATACCTTCTTTACTATCTAACCAGATTTTTCAATACTCCAGTTGATTATCTTCCTGTCAGGTGTCAGGAGAATAGAATGAAAAGATGAATCTAGTTGTTCAATTTGTTGTTTGTTGAAAATGTTGTTGAATTTGTTGTTCGGATGATTTAGTTAGATACAATTCTTCCTCTCCCATCATCCACACTAACTTATACAGGGTGTCCCTTAATTCGTCAAGAATATTTTAGGGTATGATTCTGGGGTATATTTTAAGAAAAAAATTGTTCTACAGTAAGGGCATATCTCCAATTTTGATATCATTTACCGGGAATTTAAGAAAAGTCTTACCTTGGGGTACCCTGATCCATGTTACCGGTAATTGCGCCGTAAGTGCTTATTTTTAGAAGAAATACCAGCCTTTGTAATTGCGTTTAAATGAATTTGATACCATGTCTCAGTCTTAAGATATCTAATTTTAAGCCTGTTTCATTTTTCTTTCCTATGCTAATTTTTTGACTTTGGGGTTAATTTTCTCCAAAAAATGTGTAATCAACATGATGTTTTAATAAATTTTTTGAATGTATGTAACAATACTTATACTTAAAATAAAATTCCCAAACAAGTTTGTCGAAAAACCCATAGATTTTATGATAATTTGGAACAGCGGCAGGTAAAATTAAAAAAAATGTTGTTTTAGCTTTAAGCTCGAAAAGCTATGAAGAAACGAAGTTTCTATCATACGTACTTACGGCGTAATCACCGGTAACATAGATCAGGGTACCCCGAAGTAAGACTTTTCTTAAATTTCCGATAAATGGTATCAAAATTGCAGATAGGCCCTAACTGTAAAAAAAATTTTTCTTAGAATATACCCCAGAATCATACCCTAAAATACTCTTGACGAATTAAGGGATACCCTGTATAGTATATAGATATATTTGGAGCAATAACAACGAGGTTTTACTTTTCTAGATGGGTATAAGATTGAACGGATATTTACGTGTTCGAAGATATTTTTCGATTTTGTGATTGAAAATGTTTTTTGTTTAAAATTACTCACAGTATACGAAAATATCTACATACTCGTACATGAGTGTTTACAAATGAATAATGTGTTTTTTTTTGTTTGTATTTCTCCAAGGAACGAAAGAGAATTGATATACATAGGTAACGGTTAAAGAAGAATGAGTTTAGGTACCTACTGTAGTGAGTCTTGAAATATTTACAAAAAAAAAAGAACTTCAATAGTGGGTATCATTCATAAAGCCCAGATTTTCAGTGCGAGAATTTCCTAGTTTTGGAGTAAACACGAGTCAATCTTTTGAATTTGGTGAGTTAACTCGAACTAAACTTTAATCTGGTCTCTGATAAACTAGGCCTAAGTCATTAAAAGGGCCTTTTTAAGATGCCTTAATAATGATATTAGGTATATAATATAGTTTTTAGAATTTAATAGGCTATTAACCTGTTTGGTGATACGAAATTAACATATTTAAGTCTAACTTCAAGGCTAATCTGCTGTTTTTCTCTACATAAATACCCATGTTAGGGCTTATTCTCAGATACAGCTCCAATAATTTTGATTACATTTTTAGTGTTTGTTGTTATGAACCAGAAAAAAAAAATATTAAATTTTCAAAAACCACTTGATATGTCAAAAACAATAACAATGATTTGAATTTAAAATTGATTTGAATAATTTTTTTTTTAGAAATCTTATGTTTTAGTAAAATCTAGGCCTGGCCATGAGACGAGACTCGGCGAGACTTTGGTAAGTCTCGTACCGGTCTCATTAAAATCGAAAATTTTCAGTTTTGTCTCGGTCTCGTGTAGGGCTGGCCACGAAACTCTGTAAGACTCTCATCTGGGTCTCGTTAAAATCGAAAATTTTCAGTCTAGTTTCGGTCTCGTAAAATTCAGTCTCGTCTTGATCTCAGTCTCGCCTTTTTCACGAGAAAATTTAAATTTGCATTCTCGTCCCGGTCTCGTCTTGGTCTCATCTTGGTCAGCAGACTTTTGGAATGAAATATTCTCAATATGTCAAAATATAATTTATCCTCCAGGACGGTGTTCGCATTCGACTGACTTTTCCGATTTTTTTTATTTAAAAAAAGAAAACGTCGACAAAATAATCCGCGAAAATTTAATTTTTTTTTTAAACTTGTGGATCTTTGTTGACGTTTTTTTTGTGTAAAGTCAAAAATGTAAAATGAGTCAGTCAAATGATAACACTGTCTATAGTTTTAATATGTGCAGAAGAAAATATCCAAATATCTATTAGCATTTTTAAGATGCCTTTTTCTTTAGTCTCCGAAAAATATGATTTCAGGATAACCTATTGATTATTGAAACGAAATAGTCTCGAAACGTCAAAATACAGTTTGTCCCCCATATAGTTTTATTATGTACAGAAAAATATAAATATTTAACTGAAATTGGATTTTTCAATTTATTAACCGGAGACCGAAGAGACTCTTGTTAAATTTCGGTCCAAATATACAGTATCGTCTCGTCTCGGTCTCGTTTCGGATGCCTAAAAGGCAGTCTCGTCTCTTCCCGTCTCGGTCTCGTCATTCGAGACCGTGTCTTTCCTCGTCTCGTGGCCAGCCCCAATGAAATCCGTCTGTTTTCACTGCCAGTTTGATTTTATGAACGCCCACTTTTCTTTTTTCTTGATTTCTCGGAGACTAATCTATTTTTATGGAACGACTTCGATGATATTTTCAAGACAAAAATTAAGCAGTGGTTGAAGTAAAATTCACTCACTGCCACGCCACGTTTTGTTATTTCTTGATTTTTCCATTTGGGTGAAATTTTCAGAATTTGTTTTTATACAAAAAAAAAACATTGATTCAGTAAATTGTGGCAACAGCTGCGCTCTAACGATATTGATGATATTTTTGTATTAAGGTAATGTTTTACTTTCCAACTTTATGTATAAACCGGAATCTAATTTATGTTTTCCCGATCCGAAGCTGGTAACCATGACCACCACTTGTGAATATTTGTGAGGGTACAACTAATATGGAATGTTCTATAGAAACCCCTACTTCACGTTAAAATCTCAATGGACTGTGATATAACGCAAAAAATAGGCCATTTTCGTCGACGATTTTGATGGTAGTCTAGCTTTCTAATACAGTCTTTTCACATTAAATTGAACCTTTTTCATATTAAATTAATCCTTTTGAAAATTGAATTGAGCCTTTTGCCACTGAAATGCATTCATTTCCAAATTAAATACAATCTCTTGCAAATGGAAATCACTTTTTTAAAGTCAAATTCACCTTTTCCAAACAAAGTTGTCTTACATTTAAGTGCAATTCGATTTGCAAATGGAATAATTCTGGTGGCATTAGTGTGAATTTCATTTGCAAAAAGGTGAAATCAATTTGCAAAAGGATTAAATCAATTTGCAAAAGGGTAAAGTTAATGTGCATAGACTACATATATATAATTGAGGAAGACTTTTTTCTCTGAGTTCCATAGGCTACATTGCTATTAGAAGCTTAAATCCGAATTTAACCACATGTAGGGCTACAACACTGTCTTGAATTAAAGTTATGTTCAATTTTCGCGAAACATCCTTAACCATTTTTGACAAAAAGAATAAAATACCCGATATTTTGCATACTTTGTATTTTTATATTTAACCTATTACAATTTTTTCAAAAGTTCTTAAAGCAAAAGAAAAATATTTTATAACAAAAATGTCAATCCTAGTTTTGTTGGGATTGAAAAGATAGCATCTATTTTTTTAAAATTGTAAAATTGAACCCTATTTTCTTGCCAAAAATCATTAATTACGAGTATAATTTTCAAATTAAACGATTCAAGTGTTGTATAGTCGACTTATCATCTAATGACATTGTAAATTAATTCATCACGAACTTAAGGGTTATGTAAATCTTTTTCATTAAAAAAAAATTAATTTGAATTTTATGCCCTCAAAGGTACGTGTTGAATCCAAATTTCACATAAAAGTCCAAAAATTATATATCTGTCATCCCTTAAAATTTAAGAATTTAAAAAAAACTATCAAAAATGAATGTCGAAAAATTGTGATTTTTAAAAATTTCCAATGCGAACAATCGTATAAATCAAAAATTTCTCAAACGTGGGTGAACATCTAACTACCCATTTTCGACTTTTAAACAGTCACATCTCAGTTCTTAGATTTTGTGTTATTTCTACAACTGGCCAATGTTTAGAAATCTATTGATCACAAAAGAAATAATTTTTCTACCCTGTCCTACCACCTGTTGAGAAAATACCAAAATCCTGATCATGTTCTCTAACCATGTGAAAAACAAGATTTCTTCCCCAATTACTTATTAAATCATGCTTTAAAATATGTATACTGGTCTGAACTCTGGACTACGAATTTCGTTTAATCACAAAACTTTAAATTATTTATAGATTAATTATAAATTACTAACTAAATTATGAATTAACGTTGTAAATAAAATTTTAATTAAATTCTAAATCATTCAAATAATGTTCTCAAATTTTCAACCAGGATCATTATGCTTGAAGTATGATACTCTAATAAAAGTTTTTGAAAATTTTGTACACACGAATTAAATCGAATTCTTGCAACCGATATTCGTAAATTATATCAAAAATGTGGGTATGAAGGTATTATTAAAATTGTCAAAATTACCATTTCATCCGTGTTTATTTGTCTTGAATCCCTGAAACAATCCCCTGAAAATCAAAACAAAAGGTACCTAAATAGAGTTATCGGCCAAACCCAGAACACAGCAGCGCATAAAATTATCTGAATTTTAAATATAATCATAAATTAAAAACCAAACAAAAAATAAAAGAAATACATACAAAATTTATTAACATCATTTCTGTCATCGTGTATTTTCATTTTCAAATACTAAAATTGTGATTAAAATATAGTACTAGCAGAAATCATTTACTATTGTTCTCTGCAATTCTGATTATATTATTAGATTCTCAGTCTAAAAATAAAAATTAAATAAAAGCCAAAATCATTTGGTCGCTTGTTTGGTTTTTCATATCAGTTTTTCGCCTACAAACAAACAAAATATCTATATGTATGTAATTCATTTTAAATGAACCAAAAATATATTGTTTGAGCAATTTTTCTTGTCATAACCAGATGATAGATTCGATTCGATCCGCAAAAACTCCCAAATCTCCAATGTATAACATCGTAAATTGTACAATAACGAAGCCGAAGCCCTAGTTGCCGGTTATGTCGTTTGGTTTTGGATTCTCGGTTGGACGCAGACAATTGAGCAAAAAATAAATAGGATTTATGTTATACTCGCGAATGAGGTTTTTATATATATGTTTGTATTGTATATTCGTCATTTTGCTAAATTAGTTCCTAATACTGTAAAATACGGGAGGACTCGTTATACTATTATCGACACAATTAGGCATGTTTTGGACAACAAAGCAATTAAATATTATTAGGGAATTTTTGAGTTATGTTGTGTGTACTATTACTATAAAGGCATTCAAAGTTGTTAGAAAAGGTACTTTTTCTGTAGTACACAGTTCTAAGAAAAATTGGTTATGGTGTTTGAAACGGAAACTTGCGGTTGAAATGGAAACAGTTTTTTAAAGAACATTTAAGAGAAAATTCGCTTCGCTTTTTAAAAGTTCGCAAGTATAACAGCTGAGAAAAGTGTGTTTCAACAAAAGAACAGTGGTCTGAAAAAGGTTTGAAGATTAAGATATGAGAAAAAAGCGAACACATTTGTACTTCATTTTACAGATTGAGTAAAAAAATAAATTGGGTGGCGCAACGGCTCGTGAAGAACGAGGGGCCTAGTGACTAACAACCCGCAACCATTCTTGTGTGCGTGTGTCGACAGGAATGGAAGTGACCTACAATTTTATGCAGAATCCGAACGGCTAGACGAGAAGCACTTATTCATGACAACTGATTCTCTTGGAGGATTTGTCAATTCCTCGCAAGAGGCAGTAGCCCTGAAAAAAAACTTGTTTTTTAAGTGGACGAGGCTGGGGAGTGAACCAAGACCTCCAGCGTGACAGTCCAGCGCACGGGCTGCTACAGATTGAGTTCCCACTCATATTCTGTTGCATGACTATTCAATCACACAAACTACAAAGCCTTTATTTAAATGTGAATGAAAGCACATGATATTAAGACATAATACCAAGTTTGTTTTTTTTTTTATCGGAACAACATGTTCACCCAGCCTTAAATGCTACAAAATTGACCAAGCGGTTTTAGCACAGTTTTAAGCTAGATAATCTCTTGCGATTTTTTATTTAACGCTGCGATTTAAATAAGTGGTATGATTTCTCATATCATACATTTTTTTAAAATATTTTTAAACGCGATTGAAAAATCGTGCGACTGAAGTCAAAAGTACGATTTTTTGTCGTTGCGATTGGTGCAGTGCATTAACGCCCACGGAATTATCCGCCGCGGGTGTTAGTTCCATTTTAAAAAGGAATTAACCCCCGCGGGTGTTAATTCCTTCTTAAAATGGAATTAACACCCGCGGGGGATAATTCCTTTTTCTGACGGGTTTAAATTTCAATTGAAAATGGAAATAAACCCCATCTGGCAGACTATGGTATCCAGTCAGTCTGCTTTGAAAGTTTTTATACTAAATAGTACTTTGGGCGGCCCGCTTCGCGGGTTCAAGGATTTTAACTCCCTTTTCGAGTTCTCTGTCCCGCTCACGCGACTCCGTCGCTCCGCTTAGGGTATGCTCATTCGCCTGGCAGGCGCCTATGTTGTCAGTCGGTCTGCTTTCAAAGTGTTTGTAGTAAACAGTGATTTGGGTAAAAGTATTTAAGAATCATATGTGTATGAAGTTTGGGTTTTAAAGCCAATTACAAAAAGCAAAAACACCCGCGGGTCTTAGTTCTTTTTTGTGATGGGCCTTATTACCAATTTAAAAAGGAATTAACACCCGCGGGGGTAAATTCCTTTTTATTTGGGAATTAACACCATCGGGGGATAATTCCGTGGGCGTTAATGCACTGCACCGTTGCGATTTAAAATAGATTTGTGATTTCGTGGTTTTGTGTGCTTTTCTTAAAAACTAAAGCATATGAACAAGCTAGTTTAGGCTGAAAAGCACTTTTTTTCATTGCCTTTTAAAAAGATGTTCGCAACACGGTGTATTTTTAATATATATATTTTCTAATATATATCTGTATATTTTTAAATATTTAAATATTATTTTCAGTAGATTCAATAAGACAACTATTTAAACGCATGTCTCATTTTGTTGGGGATGAACCATGCAACCGAAATCGCATAAGCGTTCCTACCCTGGAAAATCGCTTGTGTTTAGTGTATGCAGGTCCAATTTATTTTCCCTCAAAATAATCGTCAACAAGAATACAAATAAAAAAAACTGGACATAAGGCAAGTGAAGTTATGCTCATAAGTTTTTCCGACCACGATTTTGCAACATCTGCGGTGGCAAAAAATTAGGCTAGGAAAGCATTTGCTATGTATTAGTCGAGCGATTTTGTTCAGTAGCATGTGAAAAGCTTTCTTAAGCTGACGGTAAACATTTATACTAACCCCAATTTTTGTGTGGTTTATTGTTTATTTTATGTGTCGTTTTTTGTATTGTTGCGACTGTTTCGCTACAATTTCAAGCTGGTTTGGGAGCCTTAAAACCAACTTATCCTAATAATTTTGCAATTGAAAGCTACAGAAAACCTCGAGTAAAGTAAAACCACGAGACAGATAACCTCAAAGAAGGTCTTTTTAATCAACGCGATACATTCGTAATAACTGCGAAACTTTCGCATATCAGAATTAATTTGCATGGCAATTTTAAAAGTTCTCACTCTGACGTGATAATGCATGCATATTTGTAATTTGCTGCGACTACAATTTTTGAATAGCTGCGACAGAGATTCACATAAAAATGTCTATATTTTTAAGAAAAGGGATGTCTGAATTTTTAGTTATAAAATATAAACATTAGCTTAAGAACCATAAATCCAAAAAACATAAATCCAAAAGTCATACCACTTGTTCAAGTGCAAGTGCGTTCATACCTTAATTGGTACCAAGTCAACGCTACTCATTGGGAACGAAAATGAATATTTCTCTTGATTCAATTAATTAAAATAGCGGTATTCAAAGTGCCGACATGATAAAGACAATGCAACGCGTCATCAGATATATATTTATACATATTTCGCGCTTTTGGTTTTGGAGGGTCATTAAGCGTGTTTTTTCGTTTTATTTTTACTATTGAAAAATTTAATAACTTTTTGCTGAATATTGATTGGATTCAATGTCAATGTAAAGTCAGTCATTTAAGGATTTGTTTTGTGGTGATTTCAAATAGGTTATGTCGTTCATTTCCAACTATAGTTTTTGCTTTGCTAACTTGATCAGCAAAACTTCTATCTTTTTATCGAAATACATCCGACAAATTATTAAAAATCTTTAACCTCAAAGATTTTACAAAAAAAAAAATATAATGCAAATTATTGTTAGCTTAAAAAAAAAATTTTAAGTAAACCTTTAAAGTTTTGTTTGCAGAATTCTTATAGAAATGTAAAAACAAAATTCCTTAAACCTACAACTTGTAAAAAAGAGTTTTCTTTAATCAATCCACAAACGGATAGGGCAGCAGAAAAGAAAGGCCATTGAATTTGCAGTCCAGTAAAACTTTTGCTATATCTATCGGAGAGTCCTTTATTTTATTCCGGGACAAAAATTAATGCAGCTATTGAAAAACTTTCATCCAGCTTTGCTTTCATCTTCTTCCAGTATCCTTTTGTACTTTGTCGCTAAAAAAAGGGTTGCTGAAAAATTGCAATCAACTGCGGTTGGCCGCTGGAAAAGTGTCCTCAATATAGCCTTCTGTGTTTTATTTTTCACTTCGTGTCTTCTTCTACTTACTTTTTTCCTCGTTCTTACTTGGAATCCTAATCAACGGCTACCCTCGAAGGATAAGCGCAGTGTAGGGATATGGTAGAATGACAAACATCTTAACCCTATTACAAAAAAAAAAAAAAAAAAAAAAAAAAAAAAGGAGGACACTCTATTTTGCACACAAGTACAAATTCAAACAAACACATATATGAGACATAAATACATGTATAAAATACAAACACTTTGCGAAGCCACCATGGAAATTAATTTAAAGCTTACTGCCAACTTTTATAATTATTATTATTATTTGTTAAAATGATAATCGTGTCGAGCAGTTAATTAGAGCAGCTAATTGTATGCAAGCATACTATATACAAACTCATAAAAAGGACTCTCTCACACACATATGGGGGTTTAGGGTAGGGTTCTGGGTAAGGAGCTAAACACGAGGGAGATTCAACGAATGTTCGCCCCATTGCCTTATATTATATGTTTAGTCTAGTAAGTGGGGAGTAATTGGGTGATGGTATTTGTTAGAAGATGTGTCACTTCACTGGAAACTGCTGATACAGATAACAATGTCACCAATGCTAATGGTTATCGTAATGATGACGAGGACCGTGATAGTGCTGATGATGACAGCTCTTAACATTATTTTTTTTGTTTGCTAATGGTTTGCCTCGCTCAGTTGCTCTGCATTATTAACAATGAGCGAAAGAGATGAAATTATTAGATTGGATACTATACTTCTATAACACACGTGATGTAAAGTAGATATTATAATATGTACTTAACCTACTCCCGGCGAAGTCATCTTTCGCCTGGTTCTATTTTGAAAAAGAAAAAAAGTCAATGCGGGTATATTTTTATCATTCCATGTGTTGGTGGGTTGAATGAAACTACTCAAGCGCGGAAAGTTGTTTAATTTAAGTGTGGGGTAGAGATAAATATAACTTAGATATAGTGCTTTCCATAACATGAGGACCACTTCAATTTATGCGATGTCCAGAATCCAGATAAATGTAGGAAATTTTTTGAAGTGTCACCATCACCTGGAACTTCTTCATGTTTAACCAGAAAGCTGTCATATTAATATATAATTGAATGATCTCTATAATTCAAGTACATAATATCAACTTCGAAACAGGATAATTAATAGTTTAATTTAGATTTTTTAAAATTTATAAGTGCATAACAAATAAGGCTGGAAAGGAATATTGCCATCAGCACTGAATTTGAATAAAATGCTTCTGAATGCAGGCTCCAATGACAACAATAGAAAAACCTTTCCAACGCATACTGCACAGTGGGGCATGTTGGCTTTTTTGGTTGCAAAAATCATAGCTCGTAAATGAATAAAAATATCGTGAAGTTTTTTTGTCAGCTTTAAGGAAATTTCCAAAGCTATACATTTGGTGAATTTTAAGAAAAATAAAAATAAATATTTACAGGGTGTTTCAGAATTTTCTGCTAATGTACGACTTTCTCCCAATAGGAAATGGAAATTTTATCTCAAAAAATGTCAAAATTTATAACTGAAGTAAAAACAGGGTGATTTAAAGTCAAATAAAATCACAGTGGCGCATAAAAGTAAACAAACAATTATTTTTTTTTTTTTTTAAATATTTCTGCATGTGTATCTAAAACCTTTTTTTCATTTTAATATTATTTTTGTTGATTCTAAAAATATTGAAACTTTGACTACTTGTACCAGTCGAATACTTCGACCGATTTTAAAATTTCTTTTGGCTTTTGAAGCTTCCAATATTTTCAAATCCAGTATAAATGAATGGGTTTTGAATTTTAAGCACACTCGAAAATTTAATTGTGCAAGAACTTTGCAAAAAAGGTGGCACAGTGTGACGATACATAATATTATCCACTTCCGCTGAGTACTTACGGAGAAAAACGTACGACGAAGTTTGGCCGCCACGCATTAATATAAGATTATTTAAAAAAAAAGTCAACGTGGTTTATGTTCGAAGGCTATAACTTGAGTTCTAAAAAGCAAAATTTTAAAGGCTTATGTTTTAAAATTTAGGGTTTTGAATATAGTTTTTCTAAAAAATCTAAATCATCAAATATCCAATTCTTGTATCCTCTCCTCTCAGCTCTTCCATCCATTTCATCCCTCTTTAAACAAAATAAAATAGATTTATTTCGATTCGTGTTGGTACAAAGTTGGTTCGAGAGAACTAGAATATGAATCAATCAAGGAAATCCAAAAGCAATCGTTGTTGATCGAAATACAACAACCTATGTCGCTATGTCCCACACTTCCCTCTATATAAGTGTTTTTAAATGTTTTTTTTTTTTTTTTTTAACGCGGAGATAAGCAATAACAATAGAAAAATTGGTTTTGTTCATAAAGGAAACAAAATGGGGTAAAGGTTCTGCGAGTGTAGGTATATGTTTTTTTTATTGCTTAAATACCGAAACTTTAGTACTTAGGCCGTGTGTCAATTGCGTTAAAAGTGCGTTAAATTTGATTCCATGGCTAAATTTTGACATTACTGAGGTGAACACAGTCGTCAAAACTTAACCTGCTCAGGAGCTTGTTGCACATTACTTACACCATCGACCTATATTATACGTTGACTGCTAGGAGCCAACATCACGATGGTTCCCTTGATTAAAAAAAATCGATAAGCTAGTGGCAATTTGAAAATGACTTAGGCCTTATTTATTCACTCAAAGTTGAACATAACTTTGCGATTCTTACAATCAACTAGAGAAGTAGTTTTTGTTAACTCGAATTTGACGTTTTCAACTTTTGAATTTCAACTCTAGAGTAGATCAACGAAAAAGTAGAAGTTAAAGGCCTTCCATACTAGCCTACTGTGAATTAATACATGTCAAAGAAGTGGGAAACAAACTGTGTAGAATAGTGTGGAAACAAAATATGACAACCCAGCCTACACAACCCGACATTCTATCCCACACGATTTGACATTATATCCCACATTCTATCTATTTTTTTAGATTAAGGTAATGTATTAATATAAGCAAGTGTGGAAGCAAAATATGAAAAGTCATTTTTTTCCCACAAATTTGACAGTCGCGTGGAATTCTTTTCCACTTTCAATTTGACATGTTTTAATACACAGTGGGCTAGTGTGGAAAGGTTATTAGCGAGTAAACTTGGGTTTTTTAATCAATTTTGTTTATTCATTCATGATACTCAGTTGTGTAAACTTTTCGCTTTTGACTTCGAAAGGAAAAAAATCTTAAAATAAATAATAATTAAATAAAAATAGAGCTCTCTTTTAATTCAAATAATAAAATAAAAAATGTTTCGTGCAAATTACCTACTTCTGGGAGAATTGGGCGTCATCTTTTTGGAGCAGCGAAGATGATGCAGAGGAAGAAAATTTATCCCTTGAAAGGCGGCGATATAAAATGCTTCCCCGTGTTGGTATCGATAAATAGGACGACCATGATTTCGTTCTCGCCTCTCAAAAGCAACTACAATTATGGTTTTTTTTATTTAATAAAGGATTCATTGCCTTTTGACGAAAGACGTGACGGAAAATATCGGTTTCAAAAAACAGCAACAGGTTCTCGTCTGATCACCGAAATCAAGCATCTTCGGGCGCGGTTAGTAGTTAGATGGAGGACCGCTTGCGCATTGAATTTTTTTTTTTTTGACTCCGCACTTCAGATGGATTGAAAAATCCATTCCAATTATTCGGAATAAATAAATCGACAAAAATGGTTTATCCTAAGTATTTTATTGAATAAGGAAACACAATATTCTTATTCCAAATATTTTGAATATCTAAAATGAATAAAGATACATATTCACACTCAAATGCAAAATTATTCTAATGCAAACCAAAAAATGCGTCTTGTGTGTCATGCGTAACAAATGAGAATAACGATCGACTAGCAGTTCAGGAATACTAGTTTCATGACTGCCACTATCAAAATGCAATTTCCACGTTCAAGATCATAAATCCAAAGCAATTTGGACAGATTTGTGTTGTAATTCCTCTGAAAAAAACTATTGCAACAACAAATCAAGGTATCTCAACATTTTTGGTTAGGTTGACACCGTCTCGGATAGGTTCCTGTATCGCAAGGAACGTATGTTTTAAAATATTCCATTTAATGCAATTGACACAGCAAAACCCTCCAATTTTATTCACTGGGATCAAATTTCACCAAAATTTTAACGCAATTGACACACGGCCTTAGGGCTAAACAAAAAGATGAAATTTGATTTTTTTTTTAACAAATAGATATGACTTTATGCAAACAAAAATTTCAAAATCTTTTGATGGTTTTTTTTTTAATTAATTTAATACATAGAATTTTGCAAACATTTACAAAAAAAATGGAATGACAATTTAAAGCATTAATTAATATGCAGATTATAATTTATTTTCAAAAACTTTCATGAAACTATTTTTGAAAAAATGATTTTTTTTCAAATAAAAAATTTTTAAATTTTGTATATATGTATTTGAAAAATAAAGTGAAAAATATGAAAGATATTGTATTGAAAGTATTTTTTATTTAGAAGTACAAGTACACAAAATTCATGGAGCCGTTTTCGAGAAAAAAAAACTTTTGATGGCCTTAAAACATTCTTAGGGTAGGTATATTTATTTTGTAAGGAACATGATTTGTTCAAGCATTTTTTTAAATCTTTGGTGATGTACAATATTTAGGTACTGATTATACATTTTAGAAGTTTCTCCCATACACTAGATCAACTGAAATTTTTTTGAGAAAGTCAAAAACCAAAAAAATTGTTATAATAAAGATAAAAGGTACTAAAAATAAATATTTTTCAAAAATAAATATTCCTAAAAGTAACCTTTTCTATATAAGATCACTGAATTTTTCATCAAAATCGTTTAAGCCGTTTGAAAAAAAATAATGAGATCAACTTTTTTAAGTAGACAAAATAATATGGCAGGTACCTGTTTGTTTTCGGTCTAAAAACAATGTGTTGAAAAATTACCCAAAACACACTAGGGACAAAGTTTCAAAAACATCTTTTTTTTAGTTTAAACTTTAACAGCCTTATTTATTAGATTTCACTAATACTCTGTTCAACCTCGGAGTAGTTAAACCGAGTCGAAGCACTTACATCGGGTTTACGCCATGTCGAACTAATCCTTATTTAAAACAAATTTCTAAGCCGTTTTAGTTACGCCTGTTTGATGTCAAATATTTTATCAAAAAATCACCAATCTAAAATTCTGGTTATCATAAACATAAACAAACCTTAGCTGATTTCCATTTTTATTCATTTATTTTGGTAAGGAAATTAACAAATAGAAAATAAAATAAAAAAATGTTCTGAAAAGCTGGAATAGTTCTCAAAAGGTATGTAAATATATTAATATAATTACAACAGATACAAATTTATATTTTGGTTTATGTTCATAGATTCTTCTCCGACAACTAATCATCCCTCAGTATTAATGTAAAATAAATATCCATTTTATCGAAGTAACAAAACGAAAAAAATTGTTTGCACTCTTTGTAAATTTAACACAATGTCATGTCAAAATGACATTTAGATACTAAAACGGCTTTACTCCGGCTTTAAACCTCTTATGAACCAGTTTTAGCCTACTCCGACTCTATTCCTTGTATATTTTTTTTTTAAATAAGCTTTCCAGTCGTAAGTTTGTAAGGTCGGAGTAGCTTGACGGCGCCGCTAAACCGAGTTAATAAATAACGCTATAAGCGTTTAAGCTAAACAATTTAAACAAATTCAAGAATTACAATTTCAATGTTTTCAATACACCCAATCCACTTTAGAGCAAGCACGTGCTATTTGTTTTACACAAATTAATTCCTGGTAGTTTCGATTTAAAAAAAATTGGTCGGTTAGCAATTTTAAAGAATCTTATTAGGTGCTTCTACTATTATGAAAAATGACTCTAAAAATATCACATGCAAACTTTTTTTTATATAGTTAAGATTTAATAAATTAATTTTTTAGTTTCAGTGTAAAATAAACACATAAATATGTTGTAATTTTTCTATTGCTTCTTATCAATTTGTATAATATTATGAATAAATTCTCTAGCATCAATTTATTTTCATAATAAAATCTTATATCAAAATAGTTCACCATAAATTTGAACATAAATTTAAAATGAAAATTTCATATCCCTTATTCCTCTATATTAATTGGATTCTCCTCTACTAACAAATTAAGAACAATTAAGTCATAAAACGGTAACCAATTTTCATTCAATGTTTTCAATATTACATCTCTGATGTAAGGCGTGTGTATAAGAAAACTATATTTGAATTTACTAATAAATTTTCTCCACACCACCACAATCTATACACCAGAGTATAAGTACTATAGGTTCATAGTAAAACTTTTAAACTATAATATACAATGAACGAATTTTTATTACCACTCACTGTATATTCGGTACTATAGGTACCCGTAAATGCTTGGGATTTTGATTAAGTCTATGTTACGTAAGTTTGCTTCAACCCCAGCAGCAACCAACCCAAATCTAGTACAGCAGCCTCGTGTCGTTCATTAAAACCATGTTTCAACGCCGAACACAAAGGACACATCACGTAATCCAGCAATCTACCAAAAAAGCTTACTCCTGTCTGTTGTCGCTTATACAATATATTCGGATCCTTTTTATTGGAAAAGGTGTCTACACGTAGGTACACGTACAACGTACATCTACCATTTTCTTATCGAGCATAAGAATGAAAATACGAGCCCAAACCGCGCACTTTATGCACAACACAGATAGGTAGGAGGTGTAGGTGTAGCCTAGCTGGGTTGAGAGGTACATCAGTTTATCACGACACCGCGGTACATAAGGATAAAAGTTTGAGTAGCGTCCTTATAAATTGGTTTTTGAGAACTGTTTTTCGCATACTCATACCTTCCTTTACTTCTTATAGTAGTAGGTGGTACGTGAAGTATCTATATATATATATTTGTTCAACTATTTGGGAAGCATTAAGCTCCAGCTTTCTGCGAAAGTTGTTAAAATTGATGTCCTTTTTATTCAGGAATGTATGTTGCTATCGTTTTGTTTGGCACGTGTTTCTTTACAGAGATTGTGTCCTTAAATTTTAAGGCTTTAATTATAAGGAGTAGTCTTTGCAAAAAAAAAAATAAAAAAATTAAGGCAATCATTCGAATCGCACAAAGAGGAAGGAAATATTTTTCGATTCTCTTATTATAATTTGTAAACTTTTTAAGTTTTTGACAATTTATATCCTTTTCGGTCGTCTTTCGGGAGGATACGATAGCACTACACACAAACAAACAACGAACGTCTACTTTAGAAGAGAAAAGAGGCTTCTTCGCTTGGGTTTTAAATTTATTATGTTCCCTGCTCGAAGTAAAAATGGTCTTTTTGGGTAAAGCAAAGCTATATAAGTATACAAAACCTACACACACACACACTATTTTATCACAACAGCACCTAAAAAAGGAACGTAATTTCCGTGAAAAGGCAATCATTTTTATAAGTACAACAGAGCCTCTCCCAGCAAACCGGACGTACCGCCTGCCGCGCGCCGCACCAACTGCGCCGTCGTGTGTCTTTTTGTATTTTTAGTTTAGTAATAAGAATGCCATTGAAATTATTTAATTTTAATTAAAAAATCTTTTATTTTTGGACAAAATAAACGAAGCACGAAATAAAAGTGTCCTTGTAATGGATTTCCGCCTCTTATTTCCATTGTTAGTGTTCATTTTATTTTGCAAAAATAAAAGGTATTCAAAAAAGGTGCTATTTAGTATATCTTGGAGAACAGATATACCTACCTACAGAACGTTGAGAGAAAGGTGTAGTTTGCGATATCAAAATACACACCCGGATGATTAAAATAGGGTAATTAAAATTTCACGATTTACTTACTCAAGTGAAATCGTTATTTTCTCACTCCAGACACACCAACAAACAAACGGAAACTGAGCCATGAACAGTTTGCCAACAAATGATTTTGTTTTTCAACTTTTCAACAAAAAAAAAAAAAAAAAAAAAAAAAAACAATTATAATATCAATAATGTTTCTGGTACTAATTCAGAAAAGCGGGTAAAGATGAATATTAATTAAAATTGCACATTTTCATATTTAAATATAAACCAGTGTAGGAAGAAGAAGAGGAAACAACTTTTATTTAATATCTACAAATATTATCAGGCTGCGAAAAAAATAAAATGACTTGAGGTAACTGTAAAAAGTGTATTTAGTTATCTCATTGGTTGGAATTTTGCCCTTCAAATAATTAAATAAAATATTGATTGAAATCATCTGCTTAAAAGAGTCGTTTCCGAACTGTCGAAAACCGTTGTTTTTGTTTTCAGCCTTTTGATACCTTTATTTTCTCGCAAGCGATTTCGTCAATTTACTAAAAAATAAAACTATAAAAACACGAAGATGGTCTTCATTTTGGTATCTATTTTATTTTTTCCAAACAAATTTAATTGTAGATAATGTAACTATTGACTTTAACTTTTTTTTAATATTAAAATAGTATAACATTATCTGTTTAAATAAAAATAATAATTTCTAAGTTATCCGTAAAAGTAAACAGTCATAATTTTAGAAAAAATTAATAAAAAAAAATAACCATAATTTCTATTCAATAGAAACGCAACTTAACCTTGAACTATTGTTACAAAGAGGATTTTGAAAGTTTTGTAACTTTTTAAGAAATAAACATGTGCAGTTATTTAAAAAATAAATGTTTGGATGTGGTTTCTTAAAAAAAATGTTTTTCAATAATAGTTACGTCGCATGAGAATTGGTTTGTTCCATACGCCATTGGCACTTTCCGAGAAAAACGCATTTAAAGGTTTGCGTACTTGGTACTCCGAAACTGTGTGATAGGATTTTTTTTTTTTTTACTTGAAGTTATTCTTATGAGGATTTCACCTACCAATTTTCAAAGTGTTTTGCCAAGCCGTTAACAAGATGCGTTAATCAGCGTAAAAGTCCACTTTTTTGACTTGTGTCCCACCTCCTACATTTTGAAAATGAATTTTTTTTTCTATAGACGTGGAACACAAAAAAATGGATATGGCACAAAGCAGTTGTCATCAAATATATATGTGAAAGGCAAGAAAGCATGGAGTTGGATGATAAAATTTGAAAAGAAAATCGATAACATCTCTTTTTTCAATAAAGTTTTATTAAACAAATCCAATAATCAATACACTTAACATTCTTCTTAAAAAAAAAAAAAAAAAAAAAAAAAAAAAAACTAAAATTAAAGCAGTTTTACTGCTTTGTTGATTGCTTTGTTTACTTGTTTTTGACGTTCTTGGGATTTTGCTGTCACAACTACTGTCAGCTGAATAATTAAGATCAGCTCTTGATTCATCACCTTTTGGAAAAATAACAGTTAGCATAGAATGTGTTACCTTAAAATAACTGAGTAAGTTTTAAAAAATATCCCGATGACGAAGAGGAAGAACTAAGATCCTTGCGCAATAATTCGTCATCAAACATGCTTTATTTGAAAAAAAAAAAATATATATTTTATATCCTGCATTTATTTAAATAAATTGAAAAAAATAAGCAGGTACTTACTTAAGGATACCGCTGGCTACAGAACGAGGTTCATATAAAACAATGTCCTTTACAAAAAAAAACTCAAAATATCCGCGATCGCATGTCTTTTCATCTTGGCAGTCAACTTCAAGCCACATCTAGCTGATTTCATACAATCGTCTCCGAATATCTACACAACTGTAATGGAGGTCGCACAAGCCAATACTAAAATTTTGTTTGCGATCATTGCCCCACAGACATAGCATTTCTTTAACAAAAGTGCACGTAGGACAACCCAATTCCCAACTTTCTAAGTATTTTCTCTATCTCTTGTCGCCGTGATATGTACGTGAAACAAAACAATTCTCACAAGAAAACTGCGAAAAATTGTATGGAAAAGTTGTCCCAAACGCCAAAAAATGGTTGATTTTGGTGGATATGGAATAAAATTGTTCAATATCTCGAGATTGGAAAGACATAGCGCGAATTGGATCACAGATTTAGAAAGAGCATACAAAATTACCAAAGAATCTATTCCTAACTCAAAAACGACAAAAGTGGCGTATGGAACAAACCAATTCTCAGGCGACGAATAACCAAACAAAAATATAATAACTGCCGTTGTTCGTAAGAAAAAAAAATTAAATTAAGAAATTATAAATATTTAATAGTTTAAAAATCGATAAAAAAAAATATACATATATTTCCTTCAAACATACATTTTTGAAATCAATGATTTTTCGATTTTTTTTAGGTTGGCTTTATTATTGTTTCCTGTCTAAATTTGTTTATACATTTTTTTAAAACCATTCATTTTAATAAGAAATCTAATTTCCAACAAAAAGACATTTAAGGAAAATTCTCAAATTCGGCTTAGTTTTCGAGTTATACAAAAAATATTAAAAATAACCAGTGTGAATATACTCTTTTAGAAATTCATGGATGAATTTTGGACGAATTTTAAGTTGTAAGCAAATTTCGATTTTGAAAAGGCGTTCGACAGTGTCAATAGAGAATTTATTTGGCTATCTTTGCGCAGGAGGGGCATCCCAGATAAATTGATTGCTATTATCAAGGCTACATATGATGGATCCAAGTGTCACGTTTTGCACAAAGTCAGAGGAGTTTGAAATCCAAAGTAGAGGTAGGCAAGGCTGTATACTGTCACCAATACTGTTCCTGTTGGTGATAAGTGACGTACTGCACGCAGCTTTGTCAAATGGAAATGGAGGAATTCAGTGGACTCTGCAATCTCACCTCAAACATCTGGACTACGCGACGTATGCTTACTCTCTCATAGGATCATGGATCTCCATCAAATGACAACAAGGGTGGAGAGAGAAGCAGAAATCGTAGGGCTTAAGATCAACTCAGCAAAAACTAAAAGGATCAGTCGTGGAACTTCCTCATCAATCGAAGTAAATATTTCTGGACAACCGGTAGAGATGGTAGAGGGTTTCCAATATCTTGGGAGTATTGCCTCTACGGGTGGCGGAACTGAACTGGACGTAAACATCCGAATCAGAAAAGCAAAGGCTGCGTTCGGAATGCTGTCCAAAATATGGAGAAACAACTCTTTTAGCTTAAAGACCAAGCTACGACTGTTCCGCTCCAATGTTGAATCCGTTCTGCTTTACGGCTGCAGCACTTGGAAAGTCACTGACACTGTCACTAAAAAGCTGCAAACCTTCGTTAATAGATGTCTACGAAACATCTTGAGGATTTTCTGGCCCAACCGTATCTCCAATGCCGAACTTCATGCAAGAACGGGTCAGGAGCCCATAGACTCCATTATACGAAGAAGAAAGTGGCAGTGGATTGGCCATACGCTTCGAAAAGGCGATCGGTGCATTACATCGCAAGCAATGCAGTGAAACCCACTCACACAGGAGGGAAGACAAGTGGGCCGGCCTAGAAGTACATGGCGAAGAACGGTCGAACAGGAATCGGCACGACTGGGGAAAAGTTGGAGAGAGCTGAAATATATTTCAAGAAATGGTACACGATGCCGCGTAGGTGTAGTAGATGCCCTATGTCCCGTAAGGGAAACATCACGGACGTAATAGGTCCGAGGACCTAAGTAAGTAAGTAAGTAAGATTCGACAAATATATTTAATAATACATAAATATCCGTGAACACAATTGTTCCTTACCAAAATCCTATATGTTTCCTATTCAATAGCCTTTAAGAAAACAATCGAATCTATATATACATACATACCTATTTTTTTTTTTTTAATTTATAAACGAATAATCTATGTTTATCAACCCAGCTGACAGCTTTTTCACGCCTATTGCGATTTGAGATTGATAGTTGATAAATATTGAAATTCGATGTTAAACCACCCAACCGAAAAAAGTGTTGGTCATTGGGAATAATGCAGACCGTTGTGAATTATAAAAAAGTTGACAAATATCAATAAATAGTTGATCACATTTTCAGTAAATTGAGTTTAAAAATCCAAAATATCAATATTTGTCAACTATCAATCAACAATCGCAAATCGCAATAGAGATGATTGTCACTATAGTATTTGATAATAGGTGAGTTTTGTTTGTCCAGAAGTCAATACTATACAGTCTTAAAAAATATTTTAATATTACCTACAAAACAACAACACTATTCTGAACACAAAATATTCGATTGAGTCTAATGAAAAATAAAACAAAATGCTATAGCAATGAGGCTATCGTAAGCCAAGGTATATATACTACAGGTAATATCATTAGCGTTTTCATTTTTGTTCAGTTCTGCGCATTTGTCACAATGAAAGAAAAATGGCTGATTTCAGTTCGGTTTTGTGTTCTGTCGGGTTTCATGTTCATACGGGCCAATTAATCAGTGCTAAGCACCTATGTAAGTTAAAATAAAAATGTAATTAAAAAAAAAGAAAAACTAAATAAAGTGTATTACTAACAACAATTGCGATGGATACAATATCCATAATTAATCGTTAATAGGCTCTTTTTAAAGCTCGAACTTTGAACTTTAAATTAAGTGTAAAATCATAAAAAACCGTTTGACAGTTTTCGCGCAATCGTTTTAAAAAATCAACACAAAACTTAGCTTTTTTACAATTTTCACGAATTTGTTATTTTTTTGTTTACCTTTCAGTTGTCATTACTGTCAGTTTTCATTTTGACACAAAAACCTACTCTGAAAGCAGCCATCTTGAAATTTGACAAGTTGCGCGTGATAATATACCTTAGATATGTGTACGGTGATCGTAAGCCTGGTTGAATATCCAGTCTTACGGTTCACGTACACTGAAAACGAATAATCGGCCGATTTCGGTTCGGAACTATTTGGACGAATGTGTCGGACGTTTGCCTTCATACGCTCCTGCCGTTCGCGACCGATTCCCGTTTTTAACGATGTCGATTTTGTATTTCTTCTTTTTGTTAAATTGTTTTTCAGGAAACAGCAACACACAATTCCATCACTGAAGAAACTTCTGCACATAGTTGTTGTAACAAGTTCTTCTTTATACAAAAACATTTTTGTAACAAGTCAGCCGTAAGAAGTAGTGAGATCTAAAAGTACGCCAAATTCTAAGTTTAATAATGTTAAATAACAAATATTTCAAGTAGAGTAATATGGAAGAACCTTAAAATTATCAGAGAAATCTGTTATTTCATGATACTGACTTTAATTGAGTTGGTTTACAAGTCAAGTTTTCATTTAAAAATTGTGTAGTTAGGTTATAAAAGAAAACTTGTCAAGTAAATCAACTCAATTTAATCATTAAGTAACAGATTTCTCTGATATTTTTGAGGTTCTTCCATATTACAATTGTTAAAATATTTGATATTTAACATTATTTAACTTAGAACTTGGCGTTCTTTAAGAATCTTACTACTTTTTACGGCTGACTTGTAACGCAAATGTTTTTTTATATATAAGAACTTGGCGACTTTTTTTAACTTTTATGTTTTTGATGTGATTTCACTACTGTTTGCAAAGATTCTTTTTATCAAGAAAAGTGAGAAGAATAAACGCCCAATGAAACTTCATAAGGAAAAGTAAGTTTTTAATGTATGCCTTTTGTATGTACAGCTGTGAACACGAAAATACCAGTAGTTTTATAAAAATTAAGCAATTTTTTAATACTCTTAGCTCTGAACTCACTCACTAAAAATGAAGGCACTCAGCTTAAGAGAAAATATTAAGCATGATAAAAAAAGAGAAAACAACAGGAAAAAATTCCTGATAATAGAAAAACAGTTACGTTTGCTATTGTAGATCTTATTTCGTATGCACATTAAAATAGCAGTGGTCTGTAGTAATTTAACATTTTTTTGGATTAATTGAAAAATTGTCTAAAAAATAAGATTAAAATAAGTGAGTTTCTTTAGAAAATATTTTTAACCAGGACTGGGCTTTTACAATAACTGTTTTCTTTTTGTATCAACAAAAGTGGGTCGTGGTAAGCATTGCACCGGTGAGCAACGAAGTTTTTTATACTGTCGCTACGCAGAGAACGGAAATATTATACCGAAATCCAGCGTATTTGTTCATGCTCCGCCAAAATGATAGCCAACGCTATAAAATTCATTTAAAAATCTGAAAACAGAGGTGGAATAAGAAAAACAACATGCCAGGATGAAAGAAGGATTGTGAGATCAGCCAAACTAGATCCAAAAATGTCGGCTATACAAATCAGAAAAGAGCTAAATTTGGAAGTGAGTGATATGACCGTTCGAAGAAGACCATTGGAAGCAAAATTACCAGCACGTAGCCCAAGAAAAACGCCTTTACTTACAAAAAATCATAAGGAAAAACGTTCACTAGAAAATTTGCCTCCTTTTCTGTGGAAAAATGGCGAAATATTTTATGGACGGATGAGTCCAAAACTGTTCTGTATGGTGACTGGTTCCCGGCAATTTGTTAGACGTCCTCCGAACACCGAATACCTACCACAAAAGACAAGGAAAACCGTCCAACACGATGGGTAAAGTTTTTTCAATATTTATTTTATTTTCTACCTGCTGCTATTTTCGTGTTCACCACTGTACCTACTACAAGTCCTATCCCTCTCCTTATTTTCATAAGTTGGAAGTGCTCAATTGAAATGCTTATAATTGCTAAGAAGTGGATGGATGAAACCAAATTTCACCATTTTACGACAGTCAGGAGTTCTCTACATAGTTGATAAAAATTCTGAGAAAATGGGCGGGTGCCACGCCCCTGAATATATAATTTCAAATTTTCCAATATCTTCTTTGTATTGACCACATGGTCTACCAATCTCCTAAATTTTATTATTTTACAACAATCCGAATCTGAGAAAGTGGGCGGATACCCTCTGAATGTAAAATCACAAAAATTGAAATTTTGCATTTGTTTGCCCTTTTAGCTCTACCGTTCTACCAAATTTCATCATTCCACGACAATCTGAAGTGCTCCTCATAACTGATATCAATTCTATTCAAATAGGTGGGTCCCTGCGTGTAAAATCTAAAATTTTAAAATTTTGCCTTCGCCGGCACTTTGAGGCACACCGCTGTATTAAATTTGATCATTCTACGACAATCAGAAGTCCTCCAAATAATTTATATTAATTCTATGACAATGGACGGGTACCACGTCCCCTGAATGGAAAATCATAAATTTTCGATTTTTTCCTTTGTATGCAACCACAAGGCCTACCGTTGTGCGAAATAACAATTGCTCCACAATTTTGATGAGCTATCAGTGAGTGAGTGAGTTACGGTATTTGCGATTATTGCAGTCTTATATCTCGGGAACCACTTATGCTAAAGAATTGACATTTGGTGTGTTGCCTAAGTCCGGTGAGCTTAGCAAATGCTGCGAGTTTGAAGTTTCTGACTTTGTTGGTACTGAAGTAAGAGGGGGGGAGGGGTCAAAAACAGCCTGAGTTTGATCCTGTGAAAAGGTTGTAGTGCCAGAACTTGGCTGGGCACTACCATGCCCTTTGTTTTGACAAGTTAGTTTTGTAATATTGTATAATTTAAAAACTTGAACTACAAAACAATGTGATATATATATTATGAACGAGGGACCAAATAATACATTTTATTGTAACCGACCATCAGCTAATTTACTTAATTTCTGTTGCCATCGATTCTAAATGGACATTTCTTTGTTGTATCTATTGATAAAACCTAGCAACTAATCGTATTAAAAATAAAATAAATTAATCCCTTAAAATTTCCTTGTTCCAAAATATTAATTTAACTTAATACAATTATATAATCTGCATCCTATAAAATAATTAAAAAAAGAAAAAATTGAAACAAATTAATCCTACAGACAAAGACAAGTAGATACACGAGTGTGTACTTTGTGGATTAAAAGGACCAAAAGCAGAAGAGATTTAAACCGAGAATCCGATTTGCAGTCCATTATATATACATACACTATAATCCTCTTCTTTCGTCATCTCAATTCAATCGATGCGTTTCGTTCATTCATCCCGATGATAGAAATAGAATACGCAAAATCTAAATAGATCCATTGAGGGATGCGTCCTCTGGTGTCCTACTGTCAAGTGTCATCCTATAACGCTCTAACTATCCGTACGTGCAACCATCCTCGCCTCACAGCTCACATCACACATATAAAGCTCAACTTGAGGAGACTTAAAGGACGTTATATCTTATATGGGATAATGAAATACTGTACGATGAACAAAGAAACTTCAATTTCCATGACCAAAATACTTATAGAGTGTCTTCCATCTCTTAACACCTTAATACCAACGAACAAGTTAAACATCCCTCTCGATGTCGTCGACATATAATCACGTAGGTAAGACCATCCCATACATACATATATAATCGTATCGTAGGTATAGAAGAGTTTATTAAGAGCTAAAGGATTTGAATGGTTTCGAAGATATCCGTGAATTGAAGTGACTAATCGATGCACAGTCTGCATGATAATTTTACTGCTGATGATGCTGATTGCTGCAGCAGTAATACACTGTTTTCCAACATCCCTTCCAATAAGGATTTTAATTAATTTTGCATTTCCTACAATTTGGCCTGCTTGAGCTTTCCTATACTTTATACAAGAATGGAATGTTGAAAAGATCGATATGCGAGAGGTGCCCATAAGTCCTGAGAAGAAGTCTAAGTGGAACATGATGCAGAAGCAGACAGTGTATAACTTACGGTTTCATTGTACCGTGAGAGTCTTTTCCGCTCTCAGCTCAGAAGATATTTCCGTATTAACAACCCCAATTCAATCAGTCAAGTCGATAGGTTAATATCGTGTCAAAAATTGAATTAATCCCCTTTTGGAAGTACATATCTATCTATAAATGCCAATGGTGGGAGCGGAAAATTATTGAATATCTACACGCGACACGAGAGCCACTCGCTCATTCCCGGTTGGGAAACATTCAAGTGTCATCGGCTTTTAACAATTGTCATCGAGTACTCTGAAGAGGAATGCCTACTCAAATGGACAGAGCTGGCTCAATCGTCATCGCCTGTCTATTGTCCATCGCCGGCCGGCCGAAAATTTTTGCACACCACAATTCAAGCGTCAGGCAGGATTCTCAATCAATCGTTCGTTTTGGCTTCATAGGTAGTTATGTGTAGGTTGGAATGATTTCTGTCCTCTTGTTTCAAGAGCCTTAAGTCAAAAATTCATTGATGACGGGGACGTTTTGAATTCTAGAAACCGAATCCATCATACTACATAATATCAAAACCAGCCTTGAGTGCGAAAATAAATTGTAAATTCAAGAACAAAAGGCCTTTTTGAATATGCCTTGCCTATCCTAGCCATGGGTATTGGGGTATGGGAAGGGTACCTACGTATGATATCTTTATGATGGATGGAAATTGTTGAAGAACATAATTGAAGAATAATTTGAATTAAAAAACGTACGTACCTGGAATATTGGCAAATGTGGTTTTTGTAAGTATCACAAAAACAAGAAACACCAGCTCCAGGGATTTGAAGAGTTCGGTTAGATTTTGCGTTGTTCGAGATATGATTGAATAGCTTTTGCGATAAGTTGTTGCAGTTTTGACTGCAATTTTCGATTTGTTAGTTTTGGTTGTTGTTGTTTTAGTTGTTGTGGCGAACGATGATCGCGACCGGCTTAATGCCTGACACCACCGGTAAGACCCAGGGTCCGCACACACGCCCATGCCTCTGGTCCCATAGTCAATGCCGCTAACGGATCGTCCTCATTGCAGCGGCGTCACCTGGAAATAATATAAGAAAAGGTTTGATTTAAGTAAATGTAAATTTGTGTTTATGTTTTCAAAAGTTGTTCGTAGAATAAAATGCGTCAAATATTGGGTCATTTATCTCGAAGATTTAATAAAACATTAAGACCTTTAATTTGGGCAAAACTAAATAATAAATATTGGAACTTGATCTATACATGCTATATCAGAAAGTTTTACCAAGCATTTGCGACCGTTTAGAGAAAGCAAGGTTCCCACTTTTTATTTTAGGTTCAGGTTAAATGGTTACAAAATTATTTTAAGCTGAACATTTTTTGTAAATTTTTACGTACAGTAGAAATACTTTAAAAAATAGTCAGTAGGTAGCTTTTCACATGGTTAAGAGATTCATATTAGTCAAAAACTATTTAGGTATCATCAGCTTTTACAAAATACCCTGTGTTCTGTGTTCTTGGAAATATCCCTGAAGTTGCTTTTGAACTGTCATACACACTACACAGCTCAAAACTCCGTTGAGTACTCTGAATACTCATAACTAATTTTATCGAGAGCTATGTAGGTACTTGTGAAACTCTGTTTTTCAAAATTCTGCGAACACTAAAAAAAATTCCAAAATGTTGAAAAAGTATACGCTCTTTGTTTTGTATTATAGGTACGCACAATTTTAAAAAGCAGAATTTTGTAAAGCTGAATTTTTTAAGTTGAATTTTGAAAAAAAATGTGTTTTGAACCTGGCAAAATTTCGCCTTCCCGTACACAACCTTCCCGTATTCAAGATTGACATCAAAGGTTTATTTGTACCAATTGCCAAAATAGTTAATGAAACAAAATAAAGTTTAGCTATTTTGATTATTTTATTTTTCTATGACATTCTGTGAAAAATGGTCGTATCGAGATGAAACAAAAATCAAAGTAAATATTCTAAGATTTTCATTTTCTTGGGAAATTTTGTTTGAGTTAGTCAAATGAGTCTGCTTTAATTATATTTTTTTGACTTACGATATTTTTTTAAGATATTTTGGCACCAAATTAAAAAAGGTATTTCCTCTTTGATTACCCATTTCTTAGCAAATTTAAGGGCATGTTTTTAAAATTTGAATAAGTTCTTTACAAGTTTCTTTTAAAACTTAAGAAAGATTAGTTTTTTTTTATCCATTGTTTGCAAAAAAAGGAATAATTCCAATAAAACTGAATTTATAAAATAGTTTTTTTTTTTTTGATTTTATTTTTAATTCAAGTCTGAGAATTATGTAATCGAACTAATTCCAAACTTTTAAAAAAATGGGAACACTGGATCGCACAAGCTTTTTATCATAGCTAACAACTTTAACGTAGCTAGAAATTGATGATGTAAAAGTACTATAGGTTCCAAAATATTATGATAGCATTAAAAAAATTAAATACATTATTTAAATTACTATGAATTTATTATTTTAATGGCTTTGAGAGTAAGAGCTCAAAATCAAGTATGCGATCTGATTTGATGATAAATATGAATTTATGAAAAAAAATAAGAAATTGTTGGAGCAGTTTTCTGAAAAATTAATTTTGTATATATAAAATTTTTCGCTCTTTTTTAAAAATAAAAAATCTAGTATGCCAACATTTCGTATTTAATAAAATACAATTTTATACAGAATAAAAAAAAAATTCAGTACCCTGTTTTCAAGATACTGTATTTTCAAAAAAAATTATCAATTTTTTTTTAAGATTCAAAAATATTTTTTTTGAAAAATTGTATATGCAAAATTATTTGAATTGTAGACTCTTGTATAATTTTGGTTTAAATCGGAGCAGCCGTCAACAAGAGCCGTCAACAAGAAACATCGGTTTTATGACGGTACCGTTATTAACCGTTATTGGTAAAATTTTTTAAAATAATAGTAAACGCACATCTATTTATCAAAATTCTTGGAGCCGTTTTCGAGAAAAATATTTTTTTTTTCTTAACGGGCTTTAAACTTTTGTATGGAAGGTATTCAAGTCAAGCAAAAGTATTCTACAAAATAATAAAAAAAACTATCTTACACCTAGTTTTGAAAATATTGACTTATTCGTTTTCAAAATATTTAGTTTTCAAACCAAAAAAAAATTATTTGTTTTTTTAATTTTCAAAATTTGTTTGAAATTAATTTGCAACTTAACTGTTTTGGAGTAAATTAAAAACCTAAAAAATGTTTGTACTGGATGTACCCAAAATATTTATTTTATAAAAATAAAAAAATTATTAAAAAGTAGCATTTCCTTACTTAATTTATTTGAATTTTTTTTAACAAAATCCTCGGAACCGTTTTTGAGGCAAATATTATTTTCCTTTTTGTCGAAAAAAAATATTATAGCGGGTGCCCCGTTATTTTTGGTCCTAAAAAAAAATTAAAAAAAACGTCTGAGCATCACTATACCAAGTTTGAAGAAAATCCCTCCAGCCGTTTAGCCTATATGGGCGGGGAAACACAGAATTGCGGGACCCACTTTTTTCAAGTTCTTATTAAGTCGTTTTTAATAAGTCTTGTGCGATTAATTGATTGGAATATAACACCATAGGAAAGGAAATAAGAAAACAGGTGGCACATACCTATGCGGGGAATTTTTAAATAAAGGGTTTTTCAACAAAGACGCTACAAAAGTAAAGTTACAGTGACAGCAAACGACGCCATATTTCTTGCCGCTCTTTTGACATTTCTCTTCAGTTAGTTTGCCATTTCATGACGGAAAGACAAACGACCCAACAACGAGTCAAAATTATTAAAATTTACTACCAAAATTCGGAGTCAGTGGGCTCAACGTTAAGAGCGCTACGTCCAATTTATGGTCGTCACGATCGTCCTAGCAGATCAACAATTGAGCGTCTAGTGGAAAAATTTGAATCCACAGGCACAGTACAAAATGTTCCCGTGCCAGTGAGATAAAGAAGTGCCCGTAGTGTCGAGAATATTGCTG
This sequence comes from Melangyna quadrimaculata, assembly GCA_949320155.1. Lineage (NCBI taxonomy): Eukaryota > Metazoa > Arthropoda > Insecta > Diptera > Syrphidae > Melangyna > Melangyna quadrimaculata. The sequence goes on along the minus strand of OX439485.1, from coordinate 178,728,610 downwards.
CCGCTGAGGCTTCAGTTGCAGAAAGCTCAAATGTGTCTCTCACACGTCGTTCTCAAGCGTTGGGCATCTCTGTGACGTCGTTGTGGCGAATTTTGCGAAAAGATCTTGACGCAAGAACTTAAGCCGCTTGACCACCAGAAGCGTCGTGTGTTCGTGAATTGGGCTGAGCAACAACTTGAAAATAATTCGGATTTTCATCGAAAAATCATCTTCAGCGATGAGGCTCATTTCTCGCTGAATGGCTTCGTCAATAAACAAAATATGCGGTATTGGTCTGGCAGCAATCCACACGTACTCCAAGAGTCATCATTGCATCCCGAAAAAATTACGGTTTGGTGTGGTTTATGGGCCGGCGGCGTCATTGGGCCGTACTTCTTCCGTGATGATCAAGACCGGCACGTTACTGTGAATGGGGATCACTACCGTTCAATAATAACCGAATATTTTTGGCCCCAATTGGATGATATGGACTTTGAGGACATTTGGTTCCAATAGGACGGCGCCACACAGCGAATGTCACAATCAACTTATTGGAAACCAAGTTTGGAGAACGTGTTATCTCGTGCGATTTGACGCCGTTAGACCATTTCCTGTGGGGCTACGTCAAGTCTATGGTCTATGCCAACAAGCCATCAGCGACGATTGATGAACTTCGTACGAATATCGATCGTGAAATTGCATCAGAATCGGTTGATTTATGCTTGAAAACCGTCGGAAATTGGGTTCAGCGTCTGGACGTCTGCAAGCATGCCCGTGGTGGCCATGCAAAAGAAATCGAGTTCCATACATAATGGCATCAAACGTACTTTCACATGAATAAAAAATTTCTTTTGTAGCGCTCTTATTGAAAAACCTGATATATTGGTAGTCAGAATGCTGGAAAAAGTGACTTTTTGTGTAAGTTCTGAGAGTTTTTGATTTGTTCCTATCTAAAGGAATAGCAAAACAAATTTTTAATTTAGTGCTTGCTAAAAATGGGATATAGGGGCATATTAAATTCAATTCTTTGCATTTTATAAATTCAAATGTTTCAGTTCCTTACAGTTATTATGAAATTTTACGAAAAATACAGGATTATGATGATTGACCTAATATTCTTGTTCCTTTTTTCATTTATTTATTTTACATTCCAATTTTATTTTTGATGTTATTGAGTTACCTATTGTTTTGGAAGTTTTGATGGAGAATTTAATTTCAATTCGACCACAGATCGAATTCTAAATGTATACGACTACACCACAAAAGGACGAACATAGGTATGTATAAGGTATAGGTATAGGTATAGGTACCCATCATATTTGACTATAGATAACTATTATAACGAGGAATCCATACAAGGATATATTATAGTCAATTTCTCATGCACACAGTAAACACGCACACACAGAAGCACAGGCAGGCACACACAATTCATACAAACAGCCTCTGGGAAATTAATCTCGGTAGAGATTATTTGATTTTCCATTTCCGTTTGCATCACTCTGACAGTGTCCATCCGGCCATGGGTTTTGTGTGTCAGATACTCTCGTAACTACTCTCTCGTACCTATGCATACATACTTCATCATGACTTACGAGTGCAGAACATATACCTGCTATAAGGATAAAACATTCCACCTGCCGCATTGGATCAAGTTAATTATTTGAGAAATCCTCACCAGGGAATGCAATTGTCCTGACTTTATATGTAGTTCTATCCCCCTCAACCGCCATCTCCCCCCTATATCTTTTTCACCCTTCAGGAACCTTCCTCCACATTGCATTTATGTTACAAAAACCATCAGGGCTACATAGTGGAGGGGGACAAATGCATAAGCAGCTTTATGACGTGCGCATTATGCAGTTCATAGATTGCCGTTTTAGAAGCAGTAATGGACGACTCTATATGGAAGTCAACCTGCTGCCAGTGCACTCATCTATAAACATAGTCTCCATCTATATTTACATATTTTAGTATAGTTTATGAAGCTATGAAATGGTGTCATATATAGGAACATAATCATGGAACCGTACTCTACAATCTATTGAAATGGAACGAGGAAGGAAGGAAGCTGCAACTATAATTAGGATAGCGATAGTGGTGTAGTGGGTGCTTGGGTTTGCTCTGTGGTAGAATTCACATTTCATTGCTTAAATCATTCATATCGATCGGGACATCCACCCAGCGCAGCACCAGCGAGTGAAAGTTACAGAGAGAAACAAAAACAAGCTTATTGAATAGCCAGGAAGGAACTTTACTGATGCAGTTGAATGAAACAACATTAAACATAATTAATTAATTTTCGGATTAGCCGCGTTATTTAAAATAAGAGTGCGATTTTGTACTCACCCCGAACGTTTCGCATCAAATTACATTGAGCGTGGTCACCGGGAAACTGCTGATGAAATGTTATGCATTAGATTGGCTACGCAGGTTGTAGCGGTGCGTAGACGGTTCTATCTCATGAAGTTGTTGTTGTTGAGGTGCAGGTTGTTGGGAGCAAACAATACTCACTACATCGCAGGGTGTTTTAAGTTTGATTTGGGATGCCCGTGAGGTGTTAATGAGTGGGTCCCATGAACGAGAAAGTTTAAAACTGTCGTCCCGATTGAAATTTTGGTGGCGCTTAATTTCAATCGCCTCGCGTACCAAACGTGGGATGTAATGGGTTTCTTGCGCTAAAACCTTGGCTTGGTCGAAATGAATCCAGTGATGTTCATCTGGATTGTCCAAGATGTGTTCGCAAATTGCCGACTTTTCCCGCTGATTTTTGCTTACTTGTTTACTTGTAAGCAAAAATCAGCGGGAAAAGTCGGCAATTTGCGAACACATCTTGGACAATCCAGATGAACATCACTGGATTCATTTCGACCAAGCCAAGGTTTTAGCGCAAGAAACCCATTACATCCCACGTTTGGTACGCGAGGCGATTGAAATTAAGCGCCACCAAAATTTCAATCGGGACGACAGTTTTAAACTTTCTCGTTCATGGGACCCACTCATTAACACCTCACGGGCATCCCAAATCAAACTTAAAACACCCTGCGATGTAGTGAGTATTGTTTGCTCCCAACAACCTGCACCTCAACAACAACAACTTCATGAGATAGAACCGTCTACGCACCGCTACAACCTGCGTAGCCAATCTAATGCATAACATTTCATCAGCAGTTTCCCGGTGACCACGCTCAATGTAATTTGATGCGAAACGTTCGGGGTGAGTACAAAATCGCACTCTTATTTTAAATAACGCGGCTAATCCGAAAATTAATTAATTATGTCTATAAACAACCGTGAAAACCTTAAAAGTTATATGAAACAACATTGTTTTGGGTCCTTTCAACTTAAGGAATATTTAAAGTTTAAATGATGAGAACCATCATCTATAAAGCTGAAAGGAATATTGTTCTCCTTTGAAAAAGGCTAAGGTAAGCATGTATGTATGTATGTAGACTGTGTGCCCATTTACAAACAAGTAAACTCATGAATTCTAAAACTTTTCCACTAGAAAATCTTCTATTGATGAAATAAAATAGAGCGAGAGAGAGGGCAGATTGAAAATGATATATCACCATCCTTTTTTCAACTAATTCAATCTGGTCTTGATGAAAATCTAAGGTAATTTTTAGACTTATACTGTTTAATAAAAACAAAATCGACCATAAATTACTTAATGAGCGTTGTTGACCCGAATTTCTGTAGAATTGTGAATTAATGGTACAATGTACCTACTCATTTCGGACGGAAAAGCTGGCGGAGATACTTAAATTCTAAATTGTTTTTTTATTAAAAATTGAAGAGTGCCCAGAATACTACCTTTTGGGACCTTAGATTTCAAAATGACCTAATATTTACGATCCAATAAGTATGATACCATCCAGTGAAAGAAGTCAGAAGGAATTCCCAAATTCTTGATACAAAATGATATAATTTTGTGTATTTCTTGTTGCTAAGAGGCATATTTGACCTCAAGGATTATGCCATATACCTATCGTGGTTTTTTGGAAAATATCACAATCCGGTTTTTATTTTTTTAAGGATTAACTTATAGCTAAGCTGTTAAATAAAATCTTATTTTTATCAAAAATGGCTTAACTGATTCAAAATCTAATAGCATTTTATGTATATTGGTAAATTTCAATACTCAATATTTTTAAAATGGATTGGGCAATTTATTTTTTTAAACTTCTTTTAATTTTTGTAAAACTTACGAAAACTTGTTCTTAGAACCAACTAGCACCCACTACAGACTATACAATTGTTACAAATCCGTAAGAAGAATCTTATTTTCTCGAAATCTACTACTAAAATTTTGATTAAATTCGATTTAATGCTTTTATTAGTAGTTAGGTGGTTACTTTTCCAAAATAGGTTATTAGTGGTATTCTTGGTAGAATCATTTAAGTTTTTGATTTGTTCGAAAACGGATCAGTTTATTTTGTTAATTTTTTTATGGAGAACCTTCTTAAAATTTGTATTAGGTTAACATACCAAAATGTTATAAAACTTGTTCTTTTAAATACAATTTTTTTTAATTGGCTTGTTAATTTTGTTTGAAACTTAGTATTTACAGCCATATTATTGACCAGTTTCAAAACTAGTTTTACGGAAAAACTAGTTCAATAGAAGTTTCGAGTATAAAGTTTTGGACAATTTTTTTTAAATTTAATTTGTAATTGCATATTAATAGATAATGTAAATTAGCTTTACAATGTTGTTCCATAAAATGTTTACAAATTAAAAATTATTCCTTTTTTTTTCAAAAAATCGTTTGATTTTTGTTTGTGTAAATTTATACTTATTTGAATTTAATTGAGATTTATTTTTCTCACAATTTTATTTGTATCTGGATCTGTATCTTTGGCGGCGGATTTTTAATTTAAAGTTCATATGTGATTCCCTAAGTAGTAGCCCGTAGCGTAATGGTTAGTGCGTTCGACTGTCACGGAGGTCTGGGATCGCTTCCCAGCCTTGTTCACCTAAAAACTAAAACAGTTTTTTTTCAGGGCTACTGCCTCTTGCGAGGAATTGACAAATCCTCCAAGAGTATCACTTGTCACGAATAAGTGCTTCTCGTCTAGCCGTTCGGATTCGGCATAAAATTGTAGGTCCCTTCCATTCCTGTCGAAAGGCGCACACAGGAATGGTTGCGAGTTGTTAGTCACTAGGCCCTGGTTCTTCATGAGCCGTTGTGCCACCCGATTTATTTATTTACTTATGTGATTCTCTAAAGAGTAAATTGAAAAAGTTGTGCCTTTAGAAAAACGCTATTTATCTCAAAAACGGCTTTAACGATTTTGATGAAAAAATTACAGATCACTAATAAGAATGCGGTCTATATTTTGGTTTCTACAATAATTTATGAACAACAGTTATTTTAGCCTTTGTTTTTAATTTTATTTTTATTTTTTTATTAAAAAGAAAACTATTTGTGAAAATTCAATATTTTAAAAAATTGATAATTTTAATTTTGTTTAAAATTGAATTTTATTTTTAAAAATAGTTATTTTTTTATATAAAAACTAAGTTTATAAGAAAATCGCTTTATCGATTTTTGATTATTTTTTTTATAAATTCATTTTCATCAATCAAGTCATACATACATACTTTATTTTGAGCTTTAGGTATTTTAAATGTTTTTTTTACCTGTTTAAATAACAAACATTTCTTGTTTTAAAACTGTGTTTTGATGGATATCATATATCATTGAACCAATATTATTACAGATCTTCAATTACAACCTAGACCTACGTCTACCTATTGGAGTAAGTTCGTGCGATCCAGTGGTGCATTTAAATTTTCTTGAAAAGCTGATATTTCAAAAAGCGTCATAAGACGGTTATGAACCTTTCTGAAATGCAATTTTATTTTAAACGTTAGTTTTTGTTCTTAAAAATATTTTTATAAAAATTATATAATTAAAAAATAATTTAAAAAAATCGCTTCAACAAAATTTAAAATCATATTAATGGTCTAGAGAAAAATGGCTTGGGCCAATTTGTTTTTTGTTCAAACATCCTCAATATCTAAGTTTGAATCAAAAAATAATTGTAAGAACGCGACCATGTATCGTGTGTTTCAATTTGTCTTAGAAACAATTTTGGTGAGGACTGATGATGAAAACCTTATCAAAAATATTGTTTTTTTTTTTTTGTTTGCAATTTTCGCAGCCAAAAGAAAATTTTCGAAGATAATGTGTCATAAATCAGGAATGAAAATGAAACAAAACTATTTTACATATCCCTATTATTTTGAAAAAGAAAAACAAATATTACAAACCAAAAAAGAGGTGTTTGAAGTTTAACCGTGTAAAAGGACAGCTGAATCAATAATTTCTTAAATAAAAGGAAACCAGTAAAAATAAGGCTAACGAAAAAAGGTACGTAGATGAGAATTCATATAATATTTTTGTAGTTTTTAAGTAAAACTAAAGCGAAACTTTTATAGAAATTAGAGCATCATGGTAAATATACAAATTATTCTAAGAATCATTTATTTTTTCGTTCCCCCCAGGAGAGCTGAAATGACATGTAACCAACTGTACCTGATCAAAGAACAACATTTCGGAGAAAACTTTTGTAGCTTCTCTAGAGCTAATGTGTTACATAATTTTGAAAACGATAATTGTGTTACCCTGCCACAAAACATAATGTTCTTTCTTGGAATTTCATAATTTGTACCTAGTGCTGTACCAACTTAGTATATACTTATTTACGTGTAAGTATACGTTTTTGCATTTGCATAATGTTGCAGGACCTCTCATGCCTCGTGCTGATAATCATGTATAACCTTTTTATATTGCAATACAATTTCTAGAAAACTGCAGAATTTTGTATTTGTGTTTGTATCCCTATTACATTTATTTAAGTAAGTTTATTATTTATTTCCATTTAAAATATACCTACGTAAGCTGATAACATACGAACATGCATGTTTTTCCCATTTCTCAAGAAAATTTAATTCACTTAAAAAGGAGCGACAATGGTGATTATAAAGTAAAAAAAAAAAAACTCAGAAGCATGCAAGAAACTACAACTACACAAGGTAAGGTATATACTGTATAGGAACTGAACTCCTCCTACAGAAGGCTTAAGTTAACAAAGGGAGAAATACAAAAAAAAAAACAATACTGAATTTTTTTTAACAAAAAGGACGAACAAATTGCGGGAGCAATTAAGCCCCGACAGAGGACAAAATATGCTGCTGCTGTAATTTATTTTTGCAAGGTATACATATGTATATATATATTTGTTTGTATTTTGTGTGCTTTTGTTGTAATCAAATGTAAAGGATTGTGACTTCAGCCAGGACCTTGGGATTAATTAAGATTTCTTTTGTACTTTATCATGATTTTTTTTTCTATTTTTTTCTTGTTCTCTAGTAACATATTCCATAATCGTGTGACTCTTTTAGACACGTGAGTAATCTTTGTGAGTCATATCAAAGAAGAAAAAAAAAAGAACTCTACAAAGGGCATTTGGAATAATTCCAATTATAAGAGTATATGAATGTATATTATGTATGTAGGTTTAATCCTTTGAGTCATTAGAGCTTTTGTGGGATATATTTTTCAAGCTGGATGTGCAAGAAAAAAAAATTAATACGAAAGATTAAAATCAGCATTCAAGTTGAAAAATTAATCAGCAAGATATCGGATGGCATTATTGGAGCTCGCATTAAAATTACAGCCTGGGGTTTTGATTTCGATTTCTTTTGCTTGCAAAATTATAGCTTAGAGTTTTTTTTTGAATTTCTCTTAACGACATGTTAATTGATTAGAGAGCGTTGATATTCTTTTTTTAAAGAAAAGAATTCAAATTTAAAACAAAGCTTGATTTAAAACTGCGAAGACTCAAAAAGTTTAATACTTATCTGAGAATTTAAAATATGACGTTTTAGAAAAACGACTGGATCGCACAAAACTTGCTCTCGTAGCTAACAACTTTAACGAAGCTTGAAATAGTCAACGTACATATGTATTGGTTCCATAACATTATGATATAATTAAAAAAAAAAGTTTTAAAAACAATTAATTATAACTATGAATTATTATAAATTAGTTATTTTAATAGCTAAAACAGAAAGAGCTAAAAAAAAGTATGCCATCTGATTTGTTTAATAAATATGAATTTATGAAAAAAAAAATTCAAAAATCGTTAGAGCGGTTTTTTTTTTTAAATTAATTTTTTATATATAAAAATTCTTGAACATTTTTTAAAATAAAATCTGGTATGCCAACTTTTAGAATTTAATAAAATACAATTTTTCACAGAATTAAAAAAAAAATCATTGGCCCGTTTTCAAGACATTGAATTTTCAAAAAAAAAAAATTCAATATTTTTTAAAAATCCAAAAATTATTTTTTCGAAAATTTTTATATGCGAAATTGTTAAAATTGTAAGCGACCTTTTGTATAAAAATTTTGGTTGAAATCGGTGAAGTAGTTAAGGAGAAATTTGAAAAGCAAAAAATCGGTTGTATGACAGGTACCGTTAATAACCGTTATACACATTTTTTTTTTCTACCAAAATATTTATTTTAGTAATTTTAGTACCTCGTATTTTTTTTTTTGAATATCGTTAGAGCCGTTTTTGAAATAAATCAATTTTTATATATTGGCTGTATGACAGGTACCGTTAGTTTTTGAGCTAAAAAAAAAAATTTCAATTTCCCTCTAGGGAATCACATAAGAACCTTAAGTCCAAAGTTTGAAGAAAATCGCTTCAGCCGTTTAAGCTGCAGGTCAAGGTACAGACAGACGGACAGGCGGACAGACGGACAGACGGACAGACGGACACACGGACATACGGACAGACAGACAGACAGACAGACAGAATTGCGAGACCTACTTTTTTCGCGTTCTCTATCATCGAAATGTTAGGGAAAATTATCATCTCGAATTTTTTTTTTGTATGAATCCTAAACTTGCCCTATATCACGTATATCGCAAGTAAAATTGGTTATTTTAGCTCCCGTATTAAGGGAAACTACACCATGGAATAAGAATGTTTTTCTAATGGAGCAGTAAGCAATTGCATACATACATGGTGTAGATTTCTTAAACACAAAATAAAATATAGTATAAAAAATAACTATTTTTTCTTTATGAATACGGGTGCTATTGTTTTTTAAATTATTTGTTTTTCAATTAACATAATGCCAAAAAACACTATATGATTATATCACCGAAAATGTGAGTTCAGAAGTAAGGTGGCTGCGTCCTGAATTACTAATTGATTTAAAAAAAAAACTAATTGTTACAAAATTTACTATAGTTGTTCTAGTATTTTGTATTGTTGTATAGAAACAAAGATATAGAAATTACGTATACTTCGAATATTGACTTTTAAACAACTCTCAGTTTTTGAAACATCAATCAGGTTTTAAAGTTTTCTTTAAATAAAAAAAAATTCTTATAAAAATATATAATATTATTGATCAGTTAAATACTTCCTGAGATTACCCCGGACAAACAAAGAAAATATAAATTTTTCTTTATGACATGAATTTTCTCAACTTGTTGCTGCGAGCTTTATAGTTTTTGTATCGAGATATACTTTTACACCATTAGCGTTGACAATAAAACTAAAATATGCTTAAAAATTTATTATTTTTTGATTTTTTTTAAGTATTTGTTTTTGTAAAATTTTAAAATTTTGTATTATTTTTATTTTGTTTAAATGATTGTGTGCAAAATTGGAAAAGAATAATTAAAAAAAAATAAATTAGGTGGCACAACGGCTCGTGAAGAACCAGGGCCAAGTGACTAACAACTCGCAACCATTCCTGTGTCCGCCTGTCGACAGGAATGGAAGAAAAGAATAATTTGTGAATCTTTTTATGATACATTCGGGAGTAGCCAAAATAGGCACAAAGTTTAATAAAAATCATTTAGTCGTTTTCGAGAAATGTTGAAAAACTGAATGAGTATGCGTAAGATGCACATTTTAGATGAGCTTAAACAAAAAGTCGTATCTCATTTCCAATGAATCTCTTCTTTAAAGCAAATCAATTAAAACATTTTGGCTCTATTAAGATGAACACAATGGACCCATAAACACACGTACAGAGCTTAAATACCAAGGAGAAAAATTTGTCTAAGGGTTCAAAAGTGTTCTTGTAAAAATAAATTGAAACGTAACATTTAATGAAATAAAGATAGACTTCCCGATATCAAAATGGTCGACTATCATCCTTTATTAGTGGAAATTGGTTATTTAAGGGAGCTTTGACAGGTAACCCCAGACTGTGTAGGTAAAGCCATCAAAAGTTAATAAATTAATTTATCTAATTTTCGACTGCAAGACTTAACACAGGCTGTTTTCTCTAAACATCCTGCTTACGAAAGATTTAAATTATTTATCCTTAAAACAAACAACAACAACATAATCCTTAATGAAAAACGATTTTATACAACAACACACACAACAATAAAAATTGACTTCATCGTTTAATTTAATTTTTGTATGCTATAGGTAGGTACCGGTACCTATACCATATAAGGTACTTTGTTTTGGTGAGCTTAAGTATCAGAGCAGTGAAAGAGAGTTCTATGAATCCCGCTTCAACCCAGCCAGCCAATAAACTTAGAAAAATTCAATTTTCCATCTTCGTTTTCTTTGGGCTTCTTGGAATTTTTGTCCACCTAGAAGAAGATGGAAGGACTTTTGCCGCACGAAGGGTGTTTGGAGGAGAGTAAATTAATGTGAAATCTTTCAGAGCAGAAAATTGCCTTACGAAGAAGTAAAAGAAACAGAGATAGAGAGAGAGAGGGGGTGAGAGGGCCAATTTTATTAGGGTAATAAATTACTATGAACGAGTACACTTATTACATATACTCTGTACGACAAACAGTGACCTTCTTTAAAGGACATGATACACCTCTCTCTTCTGTTTTCTGTACATGCACGCATACTAGTATTCCAGCACACTTAGAAAATCATGAAAAGTTGTTATAAACACGGCAAAATATTATAATCCTGCCTCTAGGAATTTTCTTTTTTTTATTTACCAGTCTAAGGAACAACCATTTACAGCTATATGTAACTACAACTATATCTCCTAACATTACTATAGAGGTACTTTATATTTCGTCCTTTTCGTGTTCTTGGCAACATAGCTGGATCATATACTCCATTAGAGTTGAGCAATGTTGCTGATGGAAAAGTCAGAAAAGCACAAGAAAACAGGAAAAAAAGGAACAAAAAAGGACGAAAATATCCATTTATAGCGGGACTTAACATGCCAATTTGAAGTTGTTTATTAGTTCGGTTGTTTTAAGACACAAGGTGAACGAGCTGGATAAGACCGGAGCCGAACTTTTCAAATAAACTAGATAAGTAGGTACCTCGCTCGCTATAGGTTAGATATACATCTATTACATACCTACCTAAGATTGAAATGGCGGGTGTAAGTATACAATATGTACAAACACACACATAGATGCCTCCCTCTAATACATGTAAGAATGTCGGTTCTGAATTTATGGTTAATACTCCAATTTATAACATCATGTAATCGAAAAAGTTTCATTTCGAAAACATTTTCTCCAACATATATTTATTATAAGGGTTTTTTTTATTTCTTTTTTTGTCGATGATGGTACAAAATATTTTTCTATGAAGGATTCATTTATGTAAAAAAGTTCTCATGTTATATGTGCAACACTCTTTTACTCCTTTATGGATAAAGGATAAATAATAATATTAGTCTGTGGGATTGGATGTTGAGATTATGGTGGATATACTCGTACGTTTGATATGGGAAAGACGCCTCGAGTGCAATTTTTATGCAGATTTTCTTTGATGTTTTTGCAAGAAAATTGCATATAAATAATATTGGTTTGGTATACCTACCTACTTACTATGAGTGTTTTTATGTGTATGTAAATTTATTTTCTGCATCATACTGATGTGGATGTCATATGAAAAATTGTTGCAAGAGTTGAGCTTATTTCTATGTCCGTTTATGATTTGTTTAATGCTTCGGGCTATATTATGAAGAGCACAATTTTGTCAGGGATATTGGTTTGTGCATTTATAACCTTTTTGAGAATATTTAATGCGTCTTGTAAAAATGTGGAAACTAAAGATAAAGTATAGTTTCAGGCAAAATGTTGCAAGAATTCATAGTAAATATTAATAATGAAAAATGTTTACTTGGTAAATATTTTGGATAAACGGCTTCATGGTTAATATGTCTAGCATATTGTGCCACTTTGTAAGCTTTTTTCTCTCGGACAACATTATGTATCTTTGTATTTTTTGTATTGTATTCAAAGAACTGTCATGATATTCATACATTTGGGACCCTAAAGCCTCAGGTGTCCCTCTATCAATCTGGAAAATGTAACATTTTTCTCCTAATAGTCCAGCAAAAAAAGATATTCACTTCGAAAAAATTCCGACAAAGCTGAATTTAGGTGGAGAGCTTCATTTTTTTGACCTTAACATTTCCTGAGTACCTTAAATTTGGAGTGGAGCTACAAATTTTAGGTGGGGGGGGGGTAAGGGCGGTCCAAAGTTTAATTTATAAAAGCAGATAAATAGTTGCATCTTCAACTGAAACCTCTGATTTCTCAAAAATAACTGTGAAATTCGGTGGTTGTATGTGCAAAAAATTGAATTTTGGACCTTTATAATTTAAGAAGAGAAAGGCGTATAGAGGCCGTTAATATGTCATTTTGTAGACAATTGTACTGCCTATAAGTAATGTTTATAAATCATTTTGTGAAAAAATCAAATCAAAAAAATAAAAGAAATTACAGTGTATTACAAGTGTATTTTACCCTCTTTAACCCCCCCCCCCTCCCCTTAATCTTTTAGCGCCGCTCTAAATCAAGGGTACTTTGAAGAAATGTTTATGACAACACAAATTAAGCTCTCCACCAAAACTCAGCTTCATCAGATTTTTTTCGAAGAAGGGACATTTTTTTATCTCATTTTCCTTGGCTATAAAGAATTGCATATAATAAAAAGAACACCAAATTTTAAAAAAGAGAAGATAAGCTTTTGTCTTTTAACAACAAAATGATTTTTCGAACATAAATGCAGGAAATTAATTAATAGGCGTGCTTTTTCTATAATCTATGTTCATATATAGGCTTAAACAAAAATCTTATTAATTATAATAACCTGGACTAAATATGAATATCTGTCAAGGCATGTGATGTTTTATAGAATTAAGTTTTTGCAAAAACTAAGGAAACACAGAAGAAATAAGCCCTGTTAATATGAAGAACAACAAAAGCGTAGTTGCTATGTCTTTAATTATTTTTAATTTAATTGAAGTCCTAAGAATGCTCTGAGTTGCTGTTCTTTTGTATTATTAAACTCTTTTTTTTAAGAACGAATAGTTTAGCAGACAAGAAAACAATTTTAATTATAAAAAGTATCAAAATATTACCAAATAGAACAAAATTGATAGTTTTCCCATTTTTATGAAAGAAACAAATGGCAAATCTCCATTTTTTATTTTGAAAGTTTGGATTTTGAAAGTTTGGAGGTATAATCACTTCTGTTAATTGAAAAATACCTGTTTACTGAAAAGAGGTTGTTTGCATTTGTTAAATTGTATAATTTTCAGTAGTACACTTATTGTAAATTTTGTAAATCAATGTAAATAAAATATAAATTAAATTTTATAACAAAACTAAGTTTAAATGTATTTTATTATATCTTTGATTTTATTTTTAAAAATATTCAAACTAGTATCACAACTTTTTAAAATTTATATTGGTAATTGCTACGCATTTCGGAGTGTATCTACTCCATCATCGAGTTATTCGCCTGATGATGGAGTATATACACTCCGAAACGCGTAGCAATTACCAATACAAGTTTTAAACAGTTGTGATATACTAATTGAAATATTTTTAAAAATAACATCCAAAATAAAATAATATCATTTAAACTTAGTTTTGTTATAAATTTACACCCGTATTCATAAACAAAAAATAGTTATTTTAGCTCGCGCGTTTAGAAAACTACACCAGGGAGTACGAATTTTCTGGGCTCAAACTAAAGGCAATTGCTTACTGCTCCATTTGAGTCCGGAACATTCTGATTCCATGGTGTAGTTTTTCTAAACACGGGAGCTAAAATAACTATTTTTTCTTTATGAATAAGGGTCTTAATTTTTTGTTTTATTTATCATTGATTTACAAAATTTACAATAATACCACACAACTTGGAGACAAAAAACCAAAATGCAGTACACTTATGTCACTTCTTGAACACACGAGGTTCAAAAAAAAAATTTCATAAGCTACTGTACCAAAATGACTGGGTCCAGAGTTAAAGGCTCAAAAAGAGCCTGATTATTTTGGTGGATAGTTAAATCAAAAACAGTAATTTTTTAGTCTTACATAGCCTTTACCCTACGTAATTAAAAACTCGCTAAAATGATATAGTTTGCCAAACACCTAAATTCCAACAGATTTCTCAGAGAGCAAAACATTATTTAGAGAGATTTGAATTGCATTTTAAAGCAGAAGATTTATTATTTCAGAAATCGTTTACAAGTTAATTTAAAACAAAAAAATTGAGTTATTGTAAATAATACCTCCAAAGTAGCGAAAACTATAAAATATTTCCATTTAATGGCCTGATGAAATTTTGAGCTTAGATTAAGGTTTAACTTTATAAAAACCCTCAAAAAAGGATAAACTGGATTTCTATTACAAACATTTTGCAGTTCAGGATTACTAATTTAAGCCTTATGTAATAATGTTTAAAAATGCATTTGGTAGGAAACGTGAAAGTTTAACGGGTGATCATATCTGCTTGAGTATCTTACTTAAAATGGCACTATAGTTCAACCTCAAGGTCAAACTATGGCCCCATTTAGCTGTTTCCAACGCCAAGTTGGTAAATGTTCCTTTTCACTTGCGTACGCACTGTATACTCGCACTGACTCACTGTTTGTACCTATTCTATATAAAATTTTTTTATCAGGCAGAATAATTGGCCTCCATTCACTCTCAGTTGTTGCACTTTTACTTTTTATTTGTCCAGGTTAAAGTAAATCTTTCCCTACACAAAAAGGACCAAAAATATTCAAGAGCATTTTTCTCTCAAAACAAACCATGCTTCCCAACGTAAAACAGGAATGGGATGATAAGTGCTTTTTAAAATTAGTTTCTCGAAAGAGGGCTTTTAATTGGCTTAAGAAACCAAACTAGTATTTATTCTAAAGATTTATTCTTCGTTTAATCTCAAACTGGATTGCTTCTGCGTTAAGAACCCAAGATTACTCGCATAGTTTAAGCACCTTTTGGTATCTTTCTGTCCAAGATACCGATACGAAATCCTTTCTTGATGTCGGCTTAAACTTAATATTTCCCGCACTGCCTGTAAGACCATTCATCACTGCTTCTTTCTGAATGTAAATAAATGAAAATGTCACTGACATAACGCTGCATGCTTCCGATTTTGTCAATATCGCCACCGAGGTACACACGAGATATAGCACCGACTATTTTACAGTTTTGTTCTCCTCGAATCTTAAAAGTTTTTTCTCAAAATATTTCAATAATTTGCCCTCATGGCTTAGACATTATGACATTAAGAGGTATTATACTAGTCTAAGGCCAAATATTTCGTGTAACCAGATTCTTAAGCTGAAAAGGTTTAAAAACATAAATCAACTTATCAAAGTGGTCACTTTCGAAAAACAATTGTTTGCCCCTTTTGCCCCTCTGTGTTTCACTTCACTCCACTAAGGCAACAGAATGTCATTCCTATCCATTTTCTACAACCAGTTTCGTACCTGCCACTATAGTTCAGGTAAAACTTTAAATAACTTCAGTCTACTAAGCATGAACATTATATATACTAGCTGACACAACAGACGTTGTGTTGTCCAAATTTCATTTTAATTGTTTTCTGATCGTTTTTGTGAATTCCTGAAAAGCTAATAAAATTCACTGTGAATGCGAGTCATTAAGCTTCATAAATGTTAATATTTAATTCTACAACAGTGCCTCCTAGCGGTCAATTGTTTTGTGTAAACGATTTCATCGAGACTGAATTGTGCATACAAAAATGTATTAGATGTTGTTTAAAATTCAATAAATAAAAAAATACGTATACGCCCCAGTGAACGACTGGGGAGGTACCTGACTAGTTCAACAATCCAAGAATCTTAAGTTAAAAATTATACCTACCTGACTCAAGTTTGCTGTTTATAAAAATGGGAGAATTTCCTTCACATTTTACTTAGCTCAAAACGATGCAGAGTCATTTCATTTATATGACTATAATGGCACTTTAACTTCTTTTCAATATCATATGTTTGTCCTTAATTAGTGTTGATCATTGGTCTCTGTCCATCACAATGCTGAATGCCTTTATTCCAAATTTTACATAATTGCTTCTTTGTGTTTCTTAATACTGTCAAAATTGTTAAATACACAACAAAGCTTGCATCAGAAACAAACGCAAAATTTAACAAATACCTACTCTTGTTTTACTCAAATTTCATTCCAAATGAATCCATCATCATTCTTGCATCACAATATGCAATCAAAAAGTAATCGATTTTATTTACCGATGTTCAATATAAATGCATTTCAATTCATTGAACTTAATTTCTTCACTAAATTCCTCTTCTCCTTGTATTTTTGAGTGAGTGGAGATTCTTTTGCGTTACAAACTTTGAATTGTCTCTATAATATCAGGATGTTCGACACGATGATATTCCTTTATATTTTTGATCACTGAATTGCATGCGCAACCATTCAACCACACCTACATATAATATCCGCATATCATAAAGACATCTTATGTTTATTTTTTGTTTCAACAGAAAAAAAAAAAATTGGAATAAAAGAACCATAACCGGGGTGTTGAAAGTTTCTTTCATTGCTAAAGTGCTTTCGCCTCTTTGTTTCGTTTGTTCAACTATTTTTCCAATACAGAAGCTCATACAAAAATAAAAAAAAAAACAAAATGAAAACAATCTTGCAAGTGAATCCTTTTTTCAAGATTGTTTCCTTTCAATTGCTTTCCATGTATTTTTTTGTTGTATCATTCTTCGATTTTTGCTTTGTATTTTTTTTTTGTTTTGTTGTATTTTGTCGAATTTTCGCAAAAATTCTACCAAAGCCTTTTGTCTCACTTGACAAGGCATTGAAATATCCTTATATCGTTGCATTTACCCCAAGACCACTGCACATATACACACACCCCGCACTGCACTTTGGCATTGCCATGCACTGCACATCAGATAAAGAAAAGGATGTTTTTTTTTAGTTTTTGATACAAAAGCAACACTGTGAAATTTTCTGGAAGATTGCAATTTCCTTTCTTTCAAATTCTTTATTTTTTTATTTTTTTTTTTTCGGTAGGAATCTATTTTGTATTTTGTCATCGGCTATATGTGGATAACCGTCTGGTGTTTCAAACGAGTTTATATTATGTATATCCTTTTTTCCTTCTTCCTTAAAAAACCACATCATCGTTGTCGTCCCCGATCAATTTCTTTAATTAAATCCGTCAATTTTCAAAGTTCATTCGTGCATAGTCCTTTGGGAAAATTTAAAGAAAATCGAAAATAAATATAGAAAAGCAGTCCTGATGATGTGTGTGTGTGAGTGCTTTTTTCTTTTTTGTGTATTCCTCACACATGGCTTAGTACAGAACGAGACAAGAGGACTCCTTGAGCTTGAGCTTCAACATACAGCATCAATACAATAAACTCGTACTGATCTATATATGAGGAGTGTTTGAAATTGCAATTTTATAATTGAAATATTTCAAAGCAACTTCTGCCTTTTTTTTCTCTCCATCGTCATCATCGACGTCGTCGAACGGCGGCTGTCTATTCTATGGAAGCGGACGGGATGCTCATTGTTTTTGAATTTGTGTTTTTTTTTTGTTCTTATAAATATCAAAGGATCAATATAAGGTAGCAATACTTTTCTTCAAAGACATGTCGATGAAAAAAGATTGCGAATTGATGATTAATTGCAATTTGAACGTTATACCTACTACCTATTCTGTGTTACTTTATAGGTTTCATGTTCAATATCCTTCCAAAGGATGCAATGTACAAGTAATAGAAGGGAAAAAAAAATAAATAGAGAAAAAATATAACATGGTCCAAGAAAAATCCAAATGCCAGTTGGAAAATTGATGACGACCTCAGGTTTTCATTTAGTTTCTCAACACTCTCGAGGATCTATACTATATTGCTTTTCCTTGATGGTGTTTGTTTTTTTTTTCTATTTCTTTTTTAATGTAAGTTTTTGTAGATACCGTTATTGTTACGTACATATAGTTTAGGTATGCCATAGAAGGAAACCGTATTGTTATTGTCAGCATTATCTTTTCCTCGCGAATACTCAATGCTTTTTTTTACTATTTTTTTTTGCAAAACTCGAATTTTGTTTCTTCCTGGTGAAAGAAAGCACTTTGAGCAATTAAAAATATTCGAAACAGTTGTGCTGTCAGTGTGTTTTTTTTCTACATAGAGAATGAAACTGAAAAAAAAAGTCTTAGCATATTGTGATGGTGTATAGTATATGGCAATATGTATCGATAAATTCAATCTGGCATGGTTGGCATCCAGAACAATATTAATTCCGCAGGTTTATCTATAGTGAAGGATCTATTTGCAGGGAAATACCACTAGAATATAGTATCGATTTTTATTTCCTTAATGGATGGAGGAAATTCTATTTTAGTTTTCCTTTCTTCTATTTTTTTTTTTCTTTTGGAAAATTGCTTCTGCTTAGCTTATCCTGAATTTGAGTGTTTAAATTCAATTTTTAGATACAATTTGCAACTATGAATAAATTTAGCAGGATATACATAGAATTTTGTGAATGTGAAATTCAATTCACTTGTATTCTATAATCGTTCATGTATTTCGATAACCTACTTTATTTAATTTATTTCAGACACGCATCGAGAAAAAATGCTAAGGATTGCCAATAATATCTATCAATACCTTGCTTTTAAATGAATGCCTTCCGAATGGCTTACACATGGAGTTATTGCACTTTTATTTTTGTATAAAATGGCAGTCTTTCAGGGGTTTATTTACATGTAAATATTGGTGCTCCAGGACCGTTGGATCATTTACAATTGATTACACCTCGCTTCTCTTTAAACTCTCTGAATGTTTTCTTCTCTCTTTTTACTTTTTATTGGATGGCTTCTTTTGATACCTTTAATTTGATATAAATTTCAGTACAATAGGGTCATTGGGTTATTCTCAATTTGTAATATCTCATTTTTGATGGGAACATAAGGGTTTTTAATTTGACATATGTCATAGTTTTTTTTTTTGTTTTCAAATATTCATTTATTGATAACTTTCATTTTGATATATATGTCTTACTCAGTGAAAAATAATATGTCAGCGTCTCCTAATTGTTAACACATTTTGAGAGCTTTTATTTACATATATTGTTGATTTTATTCGTGTTTCAAATGACATCTTTGAGGCATTTATTTTGATATGCGCTAAGGTTCTTTGAATTCTCCCAATCGCAAATACCTCGTATGTGACTCAAAAATCTGAGGAAGGTTTAAACTAAAATACATTTCACTTTTAATTTGTATATCGGGTGGCAATTTTGCAGGCCTTGATTTTGATATGGACTTTAGTACGTTAAGGCTCTTGAATTGTTTCAAATTCCCAATACCTCGCATTGAATTCAGAGCACAGTGGCTTGGACTTACAGATATTGCTTCTTTTTTTGTATTAACGTTGTAAGTTTTGAAATCTTAATATGTGCATCGGCTTCGAAATGAATGACATGGTCCTCAGCTCGAGTCTAATAACTTCCAACTTGATTTTAATTTGAAATGCTCTAGAGGGATGGAGATATTGTACTTTTATATTTATATTGGTGTGCTTTTTGTGTAATACTTTATTTTAGAATGCATACAAATGGACTAGTAGTAGTAGTAGCCCGTAGCGTAATGGTTAGTGCGTTCGACTGTCACGCTGGAGGTCTGGGATCGCTTCCCAGCCTCGTCCACCTCGTTTTCAGGGCTACTGCCTCTTGCGAGGAATTGACAAATCCTCCAAGAGTATCACTTGTCACGAATAAGTGCTTCTCGTCTAGCCGTTCGGATTTGGCATAAAATTGTAGGTCCCTTCCATTCCTGTCAAAAGGCGCACACAGAAATGGTTGCGAGTTGTTAGTCACTAGGCCCTGGTTCTTCATGAGCCGTTGTGCCACCCGATTTTTTTTTTATTTATTTACAAATGGACTTGATTAGTTTTTGTTTCTACAATAGCTTATATATCCTCAATAAATAAAAACGAAAAGAAATATTTCACTTTTTTTTGGGAATCAGGTGATCTTTTGATAGGTGTTTATTTCTTAGATATGCGTAGTAATGGGTCTTTGGATTGTTCTCAACACCTCATGTTTACTTTTGATTCAAAACAACAGAATTAAAATCTGGAGATTATCACCTTTTTTGTTTCTAATAGATACGCGAGAATCCCCAGATAGTGACCATTTAAGAATAACTCATTTTTGATTTAAAATACTCTGGTGGTATTTGATTTGGAGATATAGTGCTTTTCCGTTTTTGGATTAGATTTCTATTTTCTAGGCTTTAATTTCAATGTGCATATTGATATGCTTAAGTCATGGGTTTATCCAAAGTATCTGATACCTCCTTTATGATTGAAAACATAAATTTGGAGATATTTTACTTTTTCTCTGTGCAATGAATGGTACACCTTCATTTATATATTAAAAGTATAATAACAGGCCACCAGTGGAATGTGAATAGTTTAAATGTCTGTATAATTTGTCAACATCCCTGTTGAAAGACCAAATCTCTACCAAAGTCTGATATGAGAAAAAGCACATCTTTATAATTGTTGCTGTTGTTTAACTTTTTTCAATATACAAACCGTTAGGATTTAACAAATCATGACCTTTTTTTATAAATAACAAAATTTGAAGCTTAAATTTAATGATCTTCGCATTTGAACTATAAAAGTCCAAAACAATGAAATCCTAAAATGTAAGTGATGCAAATATAAAATTTTATATTTTCCTTTGCATTTTGAATTCCTTTTCTCGGTAAATTCTACTTTATTTTTATTTGTGTTTATATTGCAAAATATATGACAAGATTGTGGGGGTATTAAAGTCTAACCAAACTTGCCACAGCTTTCGGTGCAAGATATAAATGAATTGTCAGGACCAACTGAACCACAGGACATATGATGCGATGACGACGACGCCAACATCCTCAGTTCTTCTTAGATCTAAAATTCAGCAAGGGTCAGGATATGAAGAATACCGACCAAGTTTTAATAATTTTTTTCTGTTCGAAGCTTTTGTTTTCTCAATTTGTTTCCATCATTTATTTAAGCAAGGCAAAGAGGAGAGCCAGCAAAAAAAAGGATAGAAGGACACAAGCTGTGATACACAGAGTGAAAAGGAAATGATGTGTTTTTTTTCTTATGTATTAGTGCATAATAAATTATTACCATTAAAGATACACCGGAAGTGTTTGGAATTATGTAGGGCAACATTTTGTACCTACTATACCTGTTCATTTTATCCATCCTTCCTCCTGCTCCCACACTGCACCAGTCGTCCTTTCAAAATTAGTTGTATGAGCATAATGGGAGGAGTAGAGAAAAATAATTCAAAGGAAGTGAATATGAAAAAAATAAAAACATTGTAATGTCCTTTAAAACACATCCGTTTTGCTGTATCATGGCTTTTTCTCTATACAGAGAATTTTTATTATTATTTTCATACATACACCTTCACAGCATCCAGTGCTGTCACTATTCCACACAGTACAAAGCAAAACAAAAAAAATATTATTGTGGGATAAAAGAAACCGAGGGATTTTCTCGTTTTAATTAATGGTTTTTTCCTTTTTTATGACACCTAGAACGCAGTCGACTGAAAAGGATAATGGGTTTTTATGGATTTCGTGAGATTTGCTTTTAGGCAACAAAACCCACGACGCACGGCGATGACGATGTCATCGGCGGCCGGCTCGGTGCAGAGTGAAGTGGTATGGTGGAGAGGAGCTTGATGATGGAATAAGACGAAGTGAAGCCGATAATTATTGTCAATTGCACATCACTTTCTTTTGTATGACAAAATACATCAAAGACGGAAGTGAGGTGGTTAATATCCTTTTTTTCTCAACTTTTTCCTTTTCTTTACTTCTTTCTTCTTTTTCTTATCATTGTAGGAAGTATGTGTGTATGGATATATTAGAAGGGTGGGAACTAAGTGATGTCAAAAAAAGGGTTCTTTTCTTGAATATTGTATTATTATCCTTTTTTGTTGTTGTTGCTTTTTTGTTTGCGGGGAGACCTTTTTAGCTTGGATTAGGTTTGTTGTAGTTTGTTGCCTGCACACACCCAAACCCTATTGTGATTTTGGGGGATTTTGTGTTGTATACCTAAATATTGTATTATATTGATCAAGAAAAGTCCTTCAACCAAAAAAATAAATTGTATTAGATATTTATCATGGCAGGTATAGGTGAGAGTTTTTTTTTTTTTTGTAAGGAAAAAAGATTCAAATATATATGTGTATATTTATACCTATTTTTAATGTCAACGAAAAAGGTGTTGAAATGAAATAATCTTTGTACCTAAAATATTTTTGTGAGCCAATACTTTTGTATTTGAATAATGAATTTTCTTCTTTTTTTTTCGAGTTTTTTGTTATTTTATTGAGTCAATTTTAAAGAGAAACAAATATCATTTGTGGTATAAATGGTAGGTACCTACATTCTACAATTTTACTATCAAAATCTTAGCTGCAAACCTACCATAATATCTGCAAGGGACCTATTGCCTAGGAAATAATTCCTGAAACCAAAAATTACTTACAATTCAAAAGTTAGAAAAACGTTCTCGAAAAAGACTCGAATGATTTTGATACAAAATTGGCTGTGTTCCTTAGTTAGTACAACCTACTTTCAAATACAAAACTATTTTATTTTGCATTTTTACCAACATTTCTTCCCACTTAAGGTACCTACATTCTTTTGACTTTCGCATTATTGGATGAACTGATTAAAATAATTTAATTAAAATTTAAAAGTACAAGTAGTGATCTGAACTTCAGAATTTAACACTTTCGGTACGGATGTGGTACAAGACAAAGAACATTTATATGGACTTGTACCACATCCGTACCAAAAGGGTTAATGCGTTTCGCCCATATATTATTTGTTATGATTACATTTTTTAGATTTTCTTGAATTTCCTTTTTTAACTTCCCATTGGAAGTTATTGTAATTCGTGTGATTTGTCGAATTGAAAATGTTGACATATCTTCACGTTTTGAGGTCTCTAGAATCAGAATCCGTCGTTTTTTAGCAAGATGTCTGTATGTGTGAATGTACGTACGTTCGGGGTCCTTTTTTCTTCCACCAAATCTCGCGAACGCATAAAGATATCGACCTCGGATGAACTTTATTTTACAGATAATGTTGTCATAACGAGCTGAAAAGGTTTTTTAACAAATTCAATAAACCGTTTTTTTATTACAGCAATTTAAAAAGGAGCTGTAAAATGTCATTTATCTGGAATATCTCGAGAACGGAATAAGATATTCACTTCAGACTAAATTTAATTTACACACAATACCAAATAAGTAGCCCGTAGCGTAATGGTTAGTGCGTTCGACTGTCACGCTGAAGGTCCGGGTTCGCTTCCCAGCCGCGTCCACCTAAAAACTAAAAAGTTTTTTTCAGGGCTACTGCCTCTTGCGAGGAATTGATAAATCCTCCAAGAGTATCACTTGTCACGAATAAGTGCTTCTCGTCTAGCCGTTGGGATTCGGCATAAAATTGTAGGTCCCTTCCATTCCTGTCGACAGGCGCACACAGGATCTATTTTTCTTTTACAAAATTATAATGACGTAGTCAACAACTGATATTTTTTTCTTAAATTCAATAAACATTTTTTTAGAGCAACAAAACTGGAACAAAAACTATTAAAAATTCTTAACAAATATTTTTCAACTCAAATATTTTGAAAAAAAAGCAATGATATCGATTTCAAATTTCTATCAGAAATATATACCTAAACCACCTAAATGTTGTGTAATTTTGAGATTTTTAAAACCAACCTTTAAAAAGCTAAAAATCAGAATGTTGCAAGAAAAAACTTTTCAAAAATGTTTTAATTTGAAAAATTCTTACACTCAAAATCGCTACAAAATCGAAATTTTGCATATGACACTTAATTTGCCTTTTTATATTCTTTGAAACCATGTTTTTTTTAAAGTACACTCCCCTGATTTTTGGTATTTTTTTTAGCCAATAGTCTGTTTTGAAATAATTGGCTTAAATAATTAATACCTCCATACAGAGAAGAGTTAGGAAAAATAGTTTTATAAGTAAGATTCTTAGAATTTTGTAAGCCATTTACAAACAAATAAAAAATGTTTACTATTATAAAAAGCTAAAGTACAAAATATAGGTATAGGTAATGTCAAATTTTTCCCTGTATACCTATACCTACCTATATACTGATTATCCAAAAACCCAAAGTTATTATACTATAAAATATAAAATTATATAATATATGCTTTACCAACCACCACTTAAGTAAATATGTACACATGTATATGGGTTTCAAGTGCACCAATGCGAAGTTTCTAGTGGGGGTCGACCCCAGACTCATTTTTCGATTTTATTTTGTAAGTGATTAAGAGAACGATAAGGACTTTCCTCATCTTTTTTGTTTTCGTTTTGGTGTAAGTACATGTACATGTACAATGTTCATATTTGTTTGTATGATTATCAAGAATTACATTCAAATTTTGAAAACAAAAAAACATAATAATGGATTATGGCTTGTATCATCAGTCCAGAGATCAAGCGAAGACTTACTCTTGCCAGCCGCTGTTTCTTCGGTCTAAGAATAAGGCATTTAAGTAGTAAGGCCCTCTCTCAGAGAACCAAGGAGACTTTATATAACACAAGTGGGGAACGACATCAAACAACTCGGTGTGCGCAACTGAAAGCGGCTAGGAAGGGACAGAGCTGTCTGGAGGGGCTTGTTAGTTGAAGCCGAAGCCTATCGCGGGCTGTGAGCGCCATCTAAAGTGAAGTAAGTAAGTATCATCAGGAAGCCACATCCTTATTACTATAAAATGTATCTGTTTTGGTGCTTCAATCCATCTTTTTAACGTAGTTTTTGTCCATAAGCTTTTGATGGGGATCTTATCCAAGTAAGCATCCATGAGCATTCCAAATATAAATTTGCTTTGTATTTAGGAACTGCTTTAACTTTTATTATATAGAGAGCTTATGGTCTTTTTAACTGATAGAGAGGAAGTCAATTACTATAAACAATATATTGAACACTCAGGCTTATATTTTTTCATTGAATTTTTATAACTCTTTTTAAACATTTAACTAAAATTCAAAGTTATTTGTTTTTATTTTTTTTATATTATTGTTTTTATAATGAAAAAAAGTACGTCAATTTTTTACTATCCAACCTCCAACAACACTCGTGCTGTGTTTTAAACGTTTTAGGGGAAGTAATAACCCCATAAGTGCGCACATAATATCAACAAAAAAAAAAAAAAAATACGAGGTATTATAAATACTAAAATAATATTTTAGAGGAAAAAAAAAATTATTAATAATACGGTTATTAACGGTAGGTACCTGCCGTAAAACCGATTTTTTTGGTTTTCAAGTTCCTTACAATTTCAACAACTTTCCATAAATAGTTTTAATAATTTTGCATAAACAATTTTTCGAAAAAATAATTTTTGGATTTTTAAGAATATATTGAATTTTTTTTTGTTTTCGAAAATTCAATATCTGAAAAACAGGTTAATGATTGTTTTTTTTTTAATTTTGTGCAAAATTGTATTTTATTAAATACTAAAAGTTGGCATACCAAATTTTATTTTCAAAAATGTTCAGGAACTTTTATATATACAAAATTAATTTTGAAGAAAACCGCTCTAACGATTTTTGAATTTTTTTTCATATATTCATATTTATAAAACAAATCAGATGGCATACTTTTTTTTAGCTCTATCTGTTTTAGCTATTAAAATAACAAATTTATATTATTTTTTAGTACAAATTTATGTTTTAAATTGTTTTTAAAACTTTTTTTTTAATGATGTCATAATGTTATGGAACCAATACATTATGCACATTGTCAATTTCAAGCTACGTTATAGTCGCTTACTACGAGAGCAAGTTTTATGCGATTCAGTCGTGTCCATTTTAAAATTTTTTTTTTAAGTTTTGGATCAAGTTTAGAAAACCTGTAGATTATTTTTAGTTTATTTTAAATTAACAAGTACTTTTTAACATCGTTAAACGCTTGAGAACCGTTTTTGGACACATTTTGTAATAAACAGTTTTTTTATTTAAACATTCAATTTTCAAGTATTGTTAGGATTGATAAAAATTAACTTCATTTTATTTAAATAATAAATTTGCACAAACCAATTTAAAAAAGTCATCAACCTGTTTTTGAAATATCGATTTTGCAAAATATAAATATAAAACTTTGTTGAATTGTTTTTAAGAAAACGTCGAAAATGTCAAAAAACGATGCAGCTTCAGGCTTAGAGAAATTCTTAAAAAATCATCTGAGACCAAACAGACATACAGAATTGACAAACACATATTTATCGTACGCCAACATTCAGTTCTCAAATATATTTGTCAGTCAATTTTAATCTCAATAAGATACATTACTCCAAAATCAAATCAAATCTTTACAAACAAAATACAATCAAGTTTAAAATAATCTTCAACAGCCTGCTTCAATTTTTTCCAAATTCGTTTTTCTTTAATCCATCACTTGTGTTATTAATTGATAGTTAATTTGTGTTAAAATATAAATAAATGGCACAACAAAATAATCCATGAAAGCCACCCCCCCACCCTCCTCGTAGCTGAACCCATTACTGGTCAATTTTTGTCATCGTTATACAAATTAGGGTAGGTTCGGGCATTATGGCGCAGTTGGCATTATGGCGCACCTCGCAAATACCACACTTCCAAAAGTCCGATTAAAACAAGAACGATGCAAAAACTTGCGTCTTCATTGAACACGTGCCGGGTTAAGATCGTAAGTTGATAGGACTAGTTTAGTACAACAAAACAAAAGTAAACAGAAGAAAATAAAGCGGTTCTGGGTGGCACTGTAATTTCGCTTTGTTTTTGACTGTGTGTATCTCAGTAACCATACAGCGCACATGTTTGATGTGAATATTAGAAAGCAGAGTACAGTTTTGGCTTTCTTGTGTAATGGGAAATATTTATACAAAGTAAAGTAAAGTACAACATTAAAAACCAAAAGGCTATAAGATCGCTAAACAAAGGAAAAAAGCGACGGCACGTTAACACGTTAAAATCCAGCCAGCCGACGACTCTGATGGGCCTGAAGATTTTGACGCAAATGTTTCCGCCGCCAGTTGTGGTGAAGATTATACAACGACAATAAAAGACGAATGGATGCAGTGTGTCCTTTATGGTCAGTGGTCCCACTATTCATGTGCTACTTTTAAAAGACTTGTGATGGATGTGGAGGTTCGAATCAGAAAGAAAAAGCTGATGGCCATATTGCCCTTAGGGGTTCGCCATATTGCTCACAGGTAGGGCATTATGGTTTTTTTTAAACTATTTTTTAATTAATTTATTTTTTCTTAAAAAATATGATTTGCTATCTGTTTTTATTTTTTGTATGTTCCGTTCCTCTTAAGTTTAATAAATATTGTTGATTGAATAAGAAAAAAATGAAGTTAAGTGCGCCATAATGCCCGAACTTACCCTATTCAAAAAATAAAAGTTCAAAAAGTTAATATTGATCAAAGGTTAAATTTTTATTATACAAACAAAAAATGCTTCGTCCCTGTTATATTATCATGATCCCATTATAATAAAAACTAAATGTTAATTTCGATTATGGAAGTAGACTTTTATTTCTTATCGCCCCTTATTAAGATTCAATACTAATTCAGAGATACGTCTAAATCTTAGGCCTTCGAAACTAATTTTCCCACCCCTTTCACCATAAGAAAGCAACAAAACAGATTATGTTGTAACATAAATATAATCATAATATTATATTCTTACTTTGTCATAGAAGATAATACAGAAAAAAATACAACAACAAAAAATCCCATGAGTGCTTGGGATGATAATAAAATAACATTTTCGTTTCGTTAAAACAATTTAGCAAACAGTAAATTTCAAATTTGCAAATATTCCATTTTACTATGTAAGAATTCAAAATTAACGGATATCTGTCCGAAGTTTTCACGTTTTCTAAAACAAACAAAGAAAAAAACTCATGTATACCCATGGATCGATCTATATCTATATACTTCTCATACTATACTACCCCAAGGATATCCCTACAAACAATAGTAAAAATATAGCGAAAAAGTTTAACTTGAAGTTATTTTTTGTTTTATATATATTTTTTTTGTTGCTCTGTGCTGCTCTAGAAGGGAGCTGCTCGTATAAGAAAAATAAGACAAACAAAAAAAAAAAAAACATAACCTTGTTTCAAATAAAAACAAAAGTTAACAACTATGTGCATAGTTGGTTGGAAATGAAAACTTATAACTCCCATTATTTATTTTCCTTTTAGTTTCAGGTTTTCTTTCCTGCACTTTCATACAAGGACGAACGATTACTTGTACCAACCATAACCGATGCGATGTGCTCCCTGCTGATATGTGAGCTAAAACTTTGGATAAAGTTCAGAAAGCAAATATAGATCCTCTTCTGATGCTTCATATCCTTTTAGTGCGGAGTGAAAAGAATGAAGGGGATTTTTGTATTAGTATTTTTTCAACTTATTCTTTCCAGTAGTTGTGTCAAGCTCTTAAGGTCGTCCTTTTTGGTGATGGTGCGGTGAAGTTTTCTTCACGCCCGCCCCATCATGATTATTCTTTTTATTGTTTAAGGATAGTTTTGGTATAAGCTCCTTAAGTGGAACATATCCGCCATTTTGCCTCCTTGTAAAGTATAATGTACCTATTCATAGAAAAGCAGAGATAGCGAGGGCGCTATCATCGCATAGTTTTGGTTTATCTTTATATGCTACCACACTGAACACTCTCACCTGTGGCTAGTTGAACAGGCGATATCCTGTTATGTTTATGTTCCCCTCCCCTGCTCTGTGGATGCAAAAGTTTTACAATATTTTTTTTACAACAGACAGGATATCTTTAGAATTTTTTTATCTTGTTTGCTTTTACTTTCTTTTTAAAGTTTATCACCCGTTATCCTGTTATCAATACGAAGAGTATCCTGAGTCAAACATAGCGGAGTTTTTGGTATTGATAGAAGCAGGTCGTTTTTGTTTATTGTATATTGACCAATAACTGGAACGGAAAAGAATTATAAAAGAAACAGAGCTATTATAGGTAGGTAGGTGTATATGTATGTGTGTTTATTGTCCTTTTTATTTGTTTTCAATATTTGGAAAATTGCCAAATGGGGGAAGAGATAACGTCAGATAAGAAATAAATATTTTTCATTTTTTCTTCAGTTTCGTCATAGTACCCGCAGTAGTATGTGTTTAAGCGCAAGAGAAAATCTATAAGGAAAGCATTGCTCCCAATATAATAATATTGGATTTTTTTTTAGGATATTGAGATCGAGGACAAACAAAAATGAGATAGGATGTTATAATAATTTATTTTTTTTTGTGGTTAAGCCAACTTTGAGAGAAATATTTTTTCGTAGTTGGTCTGGACTTTTTTGATGTATAAATAAAAAATATGTGTGCTATTACTTGCGGTTTTTGTTTTGGTGAGATAAAATATATAATGGGTAAAATAAAAATCAATGAAATTTTAAGTTTCTTTAAAGGGGTCTCGGATTATTGCCTATCCTAAAATAACTGAAATTTGAACTGAACAAAAAAACAGTCTTGGTTTTCGACCATTTTTCTCTTGGTGAAATCATCCAAAACAAGACAACGGTTGTTCATAATTATATTAACAGAAATTGGTGCAAAATTCAATATTCGAGTTAGAGCTAATCATATTTGCTTTTTAATAATCGATTAAGCTTATTCCTTCTAAAACTTTGCTGCCGAGGGTTATACCTCTTATCCCTAAATTAAACTGTTCGGAATGGGCTGAAATTGTAAAGGGTCCCTTCTGTCCCTGCCGACCATAAAAAAGATACACAGGGAAATGGTCGAAACAGTAAAACTCACTAAATCTATAGTTATCCACGAGCTTTAGTGTCACGAACTAATTCATTTTTACCTATTAAATCTGTAAGACCAATGAAGGTCAAAAACTTTCTATTAAATAAAATGCACGACTGTATGGCTGTAACTTTTGACTGCGGTATCGCATCATCTTCAAAAATATATCAAAATAATGGAAATTTAATGTTCAAAAATTCTCATTTAAAAAGTAATTCACGTAAGTTTCCTCGGGAACGTACAAAATTTGTAATTGCAAAAAAATTAAAAATTAAATGACATAACCTTGAAAATATTGCCTGCACCGAAAAAAAAATATAGATATAAACGAAAGATGGTTAAATTGACTACAAACTGGGCCTTACAGTTTTTCCTCTAAGATGAATAGTTTCGCAGATATAGGTCCATTCGCATTTTCCAACATGGTGGATTTCGCCAGTGTCATGGCGTCCCGAATAACCGGATATAAGCTTTTTTAATAGCCCTCTTTCATTTATAAGGAAATCAGCTTACCAATATTTCATTCCGCGAAAAAGTCAATCTTTATTGTACTTTATCGGCTCAATTGATTTAGCAGCAAATTTTTTAAATGCTCTAACCTAGGACTGGGATATCGCACCATCTTCAAGAATATATGAAAATTTGTTAAACTTTGTGGTCTACAATTTGTATCACGACAACAATTTACGTAATTTTCTTACGAAGTGAGAAAAATGTGAAAAAGTATATAATATATATAATATATATTGTCCACGCGGAAAAATGTTTTGATGAAAAATAAAAGATAATTTTATTTACAGCAAATTTGATTCTGACAACTTTTTACTTCAACCCGATAATTTCGGAGATATAGATCAATTCGCGTTTTCCAAAATGGCGGATTTCCCCAAGGGGATGGCGTCCCTAAAAACTATAAAAAAAACTCAGCCATCCTGTATTTCGTTCCACAAAAAAGTCTAATTTTCCTGTGCTATAAACGCTGGAAAAATATTTTTATATTCAGGGTGCCGCACAGCCACCGGCCCAGATGAAAACTATATGGGTATTATTTTTATTTAATTTTCTTTTTTCTTATTTCATTATTCATGACCCGGGCCCGGATTTCTTTGCAAATGCATAATTTCTTTGGAAAGCCTTACAAGCAACAGAATCAGATAGTTTTTCGAATTAAGAAATTTGCTTTAAAATGGCATTTAATCGTTAGTGCATATTTTTTGCATATTTTGATATAAATGCATATTTTGGCTTATTAAGCATATTTTAACAATGAATGCATATTTTTCCTGCATATTTCAAGAAAATAAACTTTGGCTTTTATAAGTTCAAACTATGCGTTTCAAAGTGAGACTATTTTAAAATTAGAGGGTTGGAACAAATAAAAATAGAAAAAAATTTTCTTAAAAAAACGAAGGATATAAATTAAAAATATCTGCACATCCTTAAATGGGAATAAAGAACAGTGCTTCAATACATGAGATTGTTTCATTAAAAAATGCTCCACTAACGTCTGTTAACGTGGAGAGGTCATTTTCCTTGTACAAAAGTTTTTGAAAACTTCAGAAAAAATGTTATGCTAACAAATTTTTCTTACGAAAATAATGCACATATTAAACCTACCTGAATTTTATGTTTTATGTGAATTTTATTTATCTACTTTTTGCTGTGAAAACTTTATATGAATAAAAGACTGCATTTTTTTTGTATTTAAATGGATTTTTTATGAGATATTTTGGATTTTTGATGGCATATTTAGTTATTTTAAGTGCATATTTTAGGCGCATATTTTGTGTGTTTTTAGAGCATGAGAATCCGGGCCCTATTCATGACGAAAATTGTTGATCCGCTTATTTATTACTGAGCTGTAGTATAATATTTGTAAGTTAACGAGATGTGGCCAAAACTAATGATTTTTGTTTTAAACAAAAAATTAAGCTTAAAAAGGTCTCTCTAGCACAGTCATGTTCTCCAGGAGTTTGTCGTTGATTAAAAGTGGTTTTCTGTTATACAGATTCTTTTTTTTTTTTTTTTTTTAATATAGAATTTTGCCATTTCAGAAAACAGAATTTTAAACTAACATATTTTTGGATATACAAATATTTCGTTAAACAGAATTTTAAAATGCAGAATTTTGAATTA
Organism: Melangyna quadrimaculata; assembly: GCA_949320155.1. Lineage (NCBI taxonomy): Eukaryota > Metazoa > Arthropoda > Insecta > Diptera > Syrphidae > Melangyna > Melangyna quadrimaculata. The sequence goes on along the minus strand of OX439485.1, from coordinate 178,696,321 downwards.
TAGAGTTTTTAGGGTTACTGTATATGTCTAGAATTCCTTCTCGCTTCCTTAACAGAATTTTTTTTAAACAAAATCGTACTAGCTGTTTTTGAAAAAATAAGCACTGCAAAGCTGAGTCTAATTGTCAGTCATAAAATAAAGATGTTCAAATCATTATTTTCGACTTGATATGTTCTTAAAATCATTAACCAGCTTAAATGGAAATTTCATTAAGTTGATGAATATTTCATAACAATGATTCAATCAATAACACCCTTACAATATATTCGCACATCATTATAACACATACCTCCATTTTTAACATTAAAAACCTTTCAAAAACTTAAATTGCTTATTAAAATGTAATGCATCCCAAAGGTAGTCAGTTGTATCAATAATCCCTAAATTCCCGTTCACACAACATAAAGCAAGCCCATTAAACACACTCATAGTAGATGCCAAAATAAAAAAAGACCTCTTTCAAAACATAAAAATTTTCTAAAAATACAAAATAAACTTTAAGATAAATTACCCTGTGTTAACATTAATAAAAAATAAGCTTATAACATTCTTTTTTTTTTTCTACTTTTATTGTTGTTATATTTTATAAAGTAGAGAATACAAAATGTACAAAGTACATTTTTCTTTACTATAAACCAGCACATCATAAACAACAAAAAAAAGCATTAAACACAAAAAAGAAGTATAAATCAGTCAGGTAAATAAATATATAGAGCTTGCAACAAATAAATATAACAAAAAAAAAGAAGAGGGTGAATATAAAAGAAAATAAAGGACCCTTACCCATTGGCAAATTGCCCAAAGGGATTTTGCGAATGGCCAGAAAGACCTTCAGAGAGAAGTCCAGAGAGCACACCACCATCGGAGTTATACACAATCATCCGTTGATTGATTGCGAAAAATGCGACGAAAGGATAACAACATAATATCAGAAAAAAAAGAAATAAAAATTGAACAGGTCGAGCGGACAGCAACAAAATAAAAAATCCCCCTCAACCCCATCAACCCCTCTCCCCACAAACACCTGGTATTTTTCATCATTTTATTCTTTTGACTTTGATTTTTATTTAACCATTTTTTTTTTATTTTCTACTTTTTTTTAGCGCCACCCTGGTCTGGTATCTATGTCCAATTTTAGTGTGTAAAGGATAGGTACTGAGGGGGGCTTGTGTGTTCATGACACCTCTTCTTTTTCTTTTTTTATTGTTGGGATGCTTAGATGAAGGTTTCTGCTTTGCTTTGATTGACAACCTTTATTTTATTTTTTGGTTTGGGTTGCCTTTCATCCCCAACCATCCATCGTCATCGTTCAAAAACTTTTTTGATGACTCTTAAAAGTTTTATAATAGCCAAACATCTGTATCCATATAAAAAAGAAAAAAAAGTAAAAGGTTAATGGTAAAATGATTTCAAAAGAGTTTAGTTCATTTAAATTAAAAAATTGCTCTTTGAAAAACTTTTTATATGTATGCATATATTCGGGTCGCTGTGTCTATTATAAAAACAGACACACAGTTTGAAAAGTCATTTTAGATAGAAGGCCAGTTAAACAAGTTTTACTTTCCGAGCGCAACAGCACCATCAGTTGACTCTATAACAATATTTATGACATGTTATAGATCGGAGGAGAGCTGGATGGACAGACACCAGGCCCTGCCGCAGAGCAAGGCAATCTGTGAATTTGGGCTTAGTTCCATTCCAAATTGAGAAGAGAAGAAAAAAAAGATAAAGATACAAAAGATGAAAAGAAAAACTATCTGTAACTTGGACACAGGTAGAAATGATGGCCCTTTTTTGAGTGGGCCTGGGTATAGACTATGAACAAAAACAAAACAAAAAAAAACTCAAACTGAAATAAATAAAAACAAATCGTATAGCTAGTTAAGGTGATTTCGGGAGTTAGGTATATATAGTTACCAAAAACCAAATAGGCAAAGTCACATGACAACAACAATGAAAAAAGAAGAATTTTGGGGTGTGTCTAATGCTGATGCTGAAGCCGAATCCGAACCAAATCTAATTTGACCGGAGATTTTATAAAGTCATATTAGGAAGATGTGAATTTTGTTGAAGGTTTTTCCAGGTAATAATGTTGCAACAACTAACAACTACCTACCTATTATACTTTTACCTTTTTCGTGGGTTTTCTGTAATGCGTATAACCTTTTTTTTTGTTGGGGTACCTAACTCTCGTAACCTATCTACCTACATTTAGATGAAAACAAAAATTAACAATTACAGCAAAATATTTTGTGTTTTTCAACACATTATGACGAAAAAGGTGTAGGTAGTTAAGGTCTACCTATACTGGACGTTGGAAATAAGTTAAGTCAATTATAAAATTATCTACAAACTACCAACAAGATGGGGTTTATTTTGAGGAATTTAAATTTTTGCAATAAAAATTGTACCATTGAAGTTGTGTGCTAGTTCATAGATTGTTATTAATATTTGTGGGTTTTCTTGGTTTTTTTGGTCACTCTTCTTTTTTATAAACATAAAAAAATTGTTCAAAAAATGTATTATAATCATAGATTGTTGTTGTTGTTTAATTTGAAGTTTTTTTTTTGTATTATATAAAAGGCCCTGTAAATAGTCTAGATACCTACAGTAGAGCAATTTTTTCCATTTCCGAGGTTTTGTACTTAAATGTTGTGAAACTTTTCATAAAACTTTAATTTCACACATAGCTTCGGCAAAATATTGTATGCTGATTTTAAATTAACTAAAGGTATCTATGTGAAAGTAAAAATTTCAGTGACAAAAATTCCTGAAAAAACGATCACTTCATTTAATGAAAAAACAAAATTTCAAAAAGCAGCTAAATGTACATAAAGGTACAACAGTAATGCAAAATATGAACCTATCAAGTCTTCATCTTAACATTTTTGCCCCAGATATGTATATGAGAAGTTTAAAATTGATTTCAGGAAGAGTTCTAATTTATGACCATCTGATTGAAAACAATGGCGAAAAAATATTGAATAATTTGCTCCAATTGTATTTTTATGATCGATCAAACATTTGTTATCAAACCAAATACCTCCCAATATATTTTCCTTACCTTGAGGCTACACGAGCCAGTACTGGTAATATGTGAATATATGCTGTCACGTTCAGCTTTTACTAGGACAGCCTATTTAGGATTCTAAATACACATTTTTATTGAATTTGCTTTGGAATCGGACTTCGATCTTTTCTAACTTAAAAATGACGACGAATTCTGCATTAAGTGTTGCGATGATGAACGCATAATACTGCCAATGCGTTGACGGGTGTATTGACAGACTTTACTGTCGCGTCAAAGTAACATGGATTTTTTCTCATTTTAAAAATAATTTAAAAAATAATTTGATTTTTTGGAGGTTTTTTAATCCATCATCATCGTAGCCATCCTTTAATGGAATTTGACAGTTAATACGTTGACAGATAGGTAATAAACTAAATTACGTGGCACGAGGAATATTTCAGTCCACAGTGTCACCCAACGGCGCTAAAATAGCCTTTTCCCACACACAAAATTCAGATATCTTTAACTTTATCAATGCATCCCCGTAGCAATCTTTTAATTTATTTTGGCAGTCTATGGCTTGACAAATTGGTAACAGAATGTTTCAAATGTCACCCGAAATTCCTAAAACTCTCATTTTTCCCAAGCAAAAAATATACTCTCAAAATATGAGGTTTTTTAAGAGATTTTGTATTATTCATCATACTATGATTCTTCAATCATATTTGACAGTTGTCTATTTTGGAAATGTGAACATTTCTTGGTTCTCCTCTCATTAAAAGTTGTGGTAGAAAGAATATTTAATTTTTCATTAAATTTCCAAGGAAAAGCTACATCTATAACGTTTTATATACATGTCTGAACGAGGCCACTGTCTTCTCTACTGGCTTCCCAACTGGTTTCGAAAATGGCAGCCAGTTGACGAGCAAGTTGATCAGGTTTGTAAGTGTTAGTAAGAAAATTTAAATGTATTGTAACTGGTAAGCCAGTACTGGCTCGTTTGGCCTCAGGTTTAGCAAAACTGAGACATTGAACTGTGGATTCCTTTAACTGTTGTATATAATATTTTATACATATTTCTGAATTTCTGAGATGAGAACTGTCCAATTTTACTAAAAATGGCACCTAGTTTGTAATTCTGGAAATTTTTTCTCGACATTCTAAAAATGTTTTGTTTATGAAATTTTAAATACAGTGGCGCAAAATTGTTGTGGTACAATTTTAAGTTATTTTTCGTATGATACTATGTTTAAAATTGTATTTGCTAATTTTAAACGAATAAAGCATCGTACTAACTCAGAACATTTTAATAAATATTTTATCTTTTTAAGTATCGTAATTTTGTATCGTACAAATCCACATGACACTTTGACATTTATAAATGTCGAAAATGAGTATGTTTGCAAATTTTTGTACGACCTGTATGTTTTAGACATGTTCAGCTAGGGTTTGTTGATAAAATTAATTTAGTATGATACAAGTTAAACAGTGTTTAAAATTTCGAACATTTTAGTAAGCTGATTTAAAATTAGAAAAATGTTAAGTAGTAGCAAACAAATATTACTAGGCTGTTTAAAATGTTGCGCCAGTTTTATCATGAAACATTGACAATGTTGATATGTTGTAAGAAAATCCTTATTTCTTAAACATAAAAATGGCAAAGATTTATTCAGTAGTCTCCAAGCAATCGACTTTTAAATCTCAAATTATGATTTATTTATTTCAAAAATCAAAGTACATAATCTTGACTTGTTAATAACTTTCTCTAATTTGTAACCACCAGTTTCACAGTGGAAGTTTAAAATCCACTTTTGGTTTAAACTTCAGCTCAATAATTTATTTAGTTTCACAGTTTCGTTTAAACCTTGAACTGAGTTCAGTTTGTAGTTAAGTTAAACGTCAGCATTGTTCCGTTTAAACCTTAGTTCAACATTTGGGGACCACTATACATAATACATTATGCAATTTATTTAATTATTTTTCATAACCAATTCCATCAGCAAATCTATGTCTGCTTTAATAATAATTCTAACTATTTTAACTATATGCCTGTAAGACCTCAGGTCTTTTAAATGCAATGCTAGGCACTAGTTAGAAGGAATAGAAGGAAATGAAAGATTTTTGTTGGCATAGTGGATTGAGAATTTGATGTTAATTATCTCATGACGGGTAACATCCAGTTGAAACTGGGGATTATAGAAAAGAATGCTACCTAGACTGGGGCTCGAACCCACACGTCCAGGTTGGCAGTCAAACACTATATCCACTGTGCCTATTGAAAAGTTGTTATTTCTCTTTTTTTTCACATTTATAGTTTTTTTTTTTTTATTTTATTTTTTATATTTGCTGGTGTCACTTAAAAAAAAATGTCGATATATTATCAACAACCCAAAATAATTGTTGCTGTTGTGTGTGTTCTTTGAGAAAGAATAGACAAGGAAAGCTACGTACTGTTTCCAATACATCACTCGGCGATGCAAAAACCTTTTAATTCCTTCTTTTTGTAGGCTATAGGTCAATAAATTATAATTATTAATAAAAGGTCACACCCATAATTAAAGAAGCAAGAACCTACAATGCTGCTAAATCGTTTTCATAAAATCTATAGTTAATCGAATTTCAACTGACCTGAAGATCAAGTTCCGTCCAGTTTCAGGACAAGTTAAACAAAAAATTTAAACTACGTTTAAGGTTCAGCTAATCTTAAGTTTAAACTTCCACTATCAAACTGGGGGTAAGATTTTCATGCGATCTATGATCATTCCGAAGGTTTTTGTCACCCTCAGTTTGAATCTGGAGTTAAATTTGTTGCATCAGTTCATGTTTAAAAAGAAACCAAATTTTTCCCAGTATCTATATTACAAAAAATGTTTGTTAAAAATTAAATTTTCTTTAAAACATCTGTTGTTTACTCCCCAAGTAATAAATTTAAATTGCGTTTTAAACTCCATTAATTTTTCTTTTTAATTTTTCTTTAACCACGGAGAAATCTTTGGTCACTTTTAAATATTCCAATTATACTAATTTTAAAGAATATTGAATTTTTAATTTTTTAAAAACATTTAAAATTAAAGCAAACACAATTCAGTTACCTAAACGTTTAATTGGAAAAATATGTTCTACTTTTAAGTTTTTTTATGAATGAAATACACATCATTATAATCCAATACAAAAATCATAAATGTTTCAGCTAATTTTTAAAAATATGTAGATACCTAGCAGTAGCGTACGCAGGATTTTGTTTGGGGGGGGGGGGGCGGCTCAGTCTCAATGTTGGTGTAATTTGTTTAAGGTATCACAAAAAAGCAAACAAAATTGAAGCCCTTCGAATTATCAACCCCCAGAAATTTAATTTCAATAGAAAAAAAAAGAACAACATAAAAAATTCTCCCTATACTTATGAAATGAATTTTACCTTTCTTTCTTTGTAAACAAATCTTTATTGTAAGAATCAAATTTGACAAAAATCCACTGTATGAACTCGATTTAAACAACGTCAACGGTAATAGCGGTAGTTGAAAAGAGTATTCACATTTTAATAAACAAACATTTCCGCTTTTTCTTTAAATAAGCTCATTTTTAGAGAGTGAATAGCAACTCAGCAAAATGTTTACACGCAAAACAATAACAAAACAAATTATTTTTGAGATTTTTTTTTTGTGTTTTCCGTGTAAAACTTTTACTTAGTTTCTAGTCACTCTCTCAAAAAACACGGCTAATAACATTTATTAGGCCTGTTCATTTAATTTGAGTTTCTGTGATTTTTAGTCCAAAGTCCTATCAGGTTCATATAAAAGAAATGAAATTGATAAAACTTGGGAACGAAATGCACAGAAAATCGCAGAAATTCAGGGTAAAGGAACAGACATTATTATAATTTAAAGTAGTAGAAGCAGTAGCTATACAATGAAAGAAATGGTAACATTTTTCAAGGGAATTCTCATAAAACAAATTATTATTGGGGCGTTTCATAGTGGTTCCGCTAAACTTATGTTTTACTTAAGTACAGTTTTAATAAGATCAATTATAACAATTTATTCCAATTCGATTTCTATACTTATCAAAACAGAAGTTTATTAAATTATTGAACTTTAAACATATTGGGGCGTATTCATAGTCATTTTAGACCTGGGTCTAAGTTAAACATAGCTTTGGTTGAATTTTCGGACGTTGATTCTATTTTTTTAAGTTTATCATTTCAAAATATTTGAAGCTATTTGTGTAGTATACCCAGTTAAATATCTTATAAAAATATAAAACCAACAATTTGTAATTAAAATCGGTCTATATTCATTGAGCCAAAATTGTCTTAAACTGTAGTTTAGTTAAACCTGGGTATATCTGTGACTATAAATATGCCCCATTGCATTGAAAAAAAAAACTAAAATAAATGTTTAGGTTATATTTTAAGTTTAAATTAATCATTATAGTTTAAGACGACTATGAATACGGCCCATTAACTTTAAAAAAAGAGTTTGAGAAGATTGTCTACCTCTGATGCAAGTTAAAGGCAGTTTTTTGAAATTTCATCAATTGACTCTACAGCTTCCTTAATGCCTTATGTCGTAGCATAAGAAATAACAACAACAAATATTTTTTGAATATTTGATACGTTCACTGAGCGCGAAGATAATGGTTCAAGCATAACCAAAGCATTTCACCACACTAAAAAGCAATAAAAAAAGAGAAGATACTAAGAGAATGTATTATCTTAATAAGTGCACTACATTTTTTGTTATTTCATTCCGGCTTTTTTTTTTAAAAGGGGAAGAGAAGGAAAAAATTAAATGTGTGAAATCATTTTGCGAATTTTGACTGTTTGCAAGGGAATTTTGTTTGGGTTTCTATGAATACTGCGATACGCTTGAAATGTCAAACAAAATCTAGATTACGTGTGGTATGAAGTAATGATTTCAATACGACATCCATGTATATAGTATTTTTCTTTAATTAAAATTGAAAATACTGCTAAAGTTTAAAATTAACAAAAATATAATTTGAACTAAAAATAATAAAAACCTTACTTCGATGATATCTGAAATCTTAGCACAGTATATCATATTGCTTGGGGGGGGGGGGGGGGGATCAAGCACCTTATGCCCTAGTTTCCTTTATATATTTATGAATTTTTATGAAATAAATTTGCAACCTAACTACAGACATTTTTTAAAATCTCGCAGCAGTAAGTTTTAAAAAGACAAAAAGACACTATTTGAGATTTAAAAAAAAAAAAACAACAATTTTGTCGCTTAAGTATATTTGACAAAATTGCTGATGAGATGTTAAGTTTTTTTTTTTTTTTTAATAATATTCCGTAAATGAAATAATGTTAAGCAATTTTGAGATTGCATAATAAACTCAATAATATTGTTAATATATGTTTTGGGTCTAATTAAAATGACAGCTCCCAAAATCTATTTATTAAAAGATTAAACCTAGAAAGAGCCTATACATCCCAAATGCTATCTCCCATATTACATGTTTTATTAATTTCACCGTTAAATGTAAATACTTATGAATTGTGAAAAATCTTGCCTATCTCAATTTAAAAAAGAATTTATGTTCCCAGCAATAATTGATAAGAAATAATTAGAACTCAACTTAGAGCCCTTGGGATCACTATGTTAAACGATAACATAAATACTCCATAAATTACATAATTTATGCATCAAAAGATTTCTTTTATTTATGTCAAGCTTAATCTTTTTTCTTGCCTGATATTTTGAAGAAAGTCAACATAAAGAAATTTCAACACTTGTAGCTATTATAAAATGTACCTTTACCAATATTATTAATACATTTTTGTTTATTATGATGTACATTTTTGTTTAACTACGTATGGCTGTGTTCTTAAAACAATTTTGTAAAATAATTTAATGCTTGATCACGTCATCGTTGGAGAAAATGATCAAACTCTTCTGATTCTGTAATGTATTTTGATTTTTCTTTAAAGCCTATTACTGCTGATGCGAAACGAAAAATCCCATACTAAAATGACACAACGAAATCATAAACGGAAAATTTCGTTCTACTTTTCGTTTTGCAGTACGCAGTTCAATGAGCGAAATCGATAATTGTAGCAGTAATTGGAGAAGTCTACACCCTTTTTTCGCACAGAATTAATTGACCAGACCATTAATTGTGCGCGGAAAAATGACATTAGAGTATCAGTCGTGTTTTTTTTTATTTATTTTTTCTTTCATTACAGCATGGCTTTCTGTGATTGTTTTCGCTTTGTGCTTGTTTTCTTTTTTGTTTTTAATTGGTGACACTTTCAAAGAGAATTTTGTTCGATGTGGTTTCCTTAAGCATTTCGCTGTCGTGTTGGAGACTAAAGAAAAATTTCGTTTCGAATCTGCAGCATACTAGACTTAAAGATGAACACAAAAAAAAAAAATCGGGTGACACAACGGCTCATGAAGATCCAGGGCCTAGTGACTAACAACTCGCAACCATTCCTGTGTGCGCCTTTCGACAGGAATGGAAGGGACCTTCAATTGTATGCCGAATCCGAACGGCTAGACAAGAAGCACTTATTCGTGACAGGTGATACTCTTGGAGGATTTGTCAATTTCTCGCAAGAGGCAGTAACCCTGAAAAAAAACTTTTTAGTTTTTAGGTGGACGAGGCTGGGAAGCGATCCCAGACCTCCAGCGTGACGCACTAACCATTACGCTACGGGCTACACAATAAATCTTAATAAATAAATATTTGGGCCCCTTATTTTATTTTTAATGGTTTCTGTAAATTCTTATTTATTATGATTTTTGATTCTAGCACTCAACAATTTAGGAGTTTTCAAATATAAAACAATACCAATTGACAGAAGGTATTAACTTATTTAATCTGAACTATGTTTGTCATTAATTGGCAGTCTAACCAGTTGATTGCAAGGGCGTAGATCTAATATAGCAACAAATATTTTTCATTTAAAATGAGTACTCGTACTCGTACTATGAAAAATGAGCTAAATCGGCTCAGCCATTTTCACCCACGAGAAACATTTAATTTGTACATATTTAAATTGATTTGTATGTTTTGTGTGACTTTAAACAAAGTATACGAAAACCTATTGAAGGAGCCTTCGCTCAATTCGTTTAGCTTAAGAAAAGTTTTATTGATAAATTGTGTCGTAAGGATATATTGTTTAGTAATAGTCAAAACATTAATCGTGTTAGGTATTTGAAAGCGACATATTCGAAATAGAATTTCTGCTTTAGAAAAATGTAACCAGCAGCTTCATGAGTTATGGTACTTTCATATGAGAGTGTAAGTAAAACGTTTGTATTTACATTAATAACCCTGTATTTTAATCCTGAGTGGGCTTTCAGTATATTTTGATTTTTTTTTTTAAATAAGAGGTTGGTCTGTAAAAAAATGTTTTGTTAATATTTTATAGATACGCATTGGGAAATTATAGAATAGTTAAATTTTGTATTCTTATATACAAAATCTTAAGCTAAGGTTCATTCTGTTAGTTTTTTTAGAGACCTGAAGAAGAACGTAACCACGTTCGAAACGTTACGTCGCCGGCCGTCGTCTTATTTAAAAAAAAAAATCAACATACACCTAAAGCCACTTAATCAACAGCCATGTTTTTTGAGTAAAGCAACTCAGCAAATTTTCTGATTAGAATGACAAACATTTTTAATAAGGCCCAGTCCATCAAGCTTTAAAATGGTGGTAATTAGTGGAATTAAGCATTTTCTGTTTTTTTTTTACCACTCAGCAATAAACAGACAAAAAAAGTTATCGTTTGATTGTAGTAAAAAGCTGGAAATTCAAATGCTCTTTTAGTAAATCTACAGCTGCTTCTACCTACCTTACAAAATATTTTAATTGCAAGACCAATAATGAAATGCTGTATTTTAAGATAATATACTATTAATACCTATAAGTTCTTGTACATTTTCAAATTCATCTATCGAACCGTTTTTCTGGAAAGATTATTAGAATCTTCAAAAAAAAAAATTTAATATCGATCTTATAAGGTCGATTTTTATAATCTAAACAAAAGTTGCCTGATCAAAATATCGAACAGATCTGGATCGATTTTTTAAGAGTCAATTTACAAAATATCGACAGTGATCGACATTATAAAAATCGACATTTTGACAGTAGAGGTCTAAATTTTGATCGGATCATATGGTTTAACCGATCTTTTTGCTGTCGAGCTTATAGAGTCCATATTTAAAAAGTTGACACATAACGAAAAAAATTAAGTATTTATTCAAGTGAAATAAGGCCATTACAAAATACTGTTTTGTTCTCCATATTCTGGGGAAATATTTAATATTCTCGCCTTGTTTTCCAGGCCGTCGAAATTTGCTAATGACAATTTTTTTTTTAGGTCGATACAAAAATGATGGCTAAGAGTCGACATTTTAACCAGTCGACTATTTTTTGACCATCATTCGTACTTAACCAGAAACAGTTTTTTTTTTTTTCAATTTTTTGAAATTACTTTTACAATATTTAAGATGGAAGTCTTTTAAAAGTTTTTAATAATAAACTATTTTAAGAGTAATGAACGTAAGTAAATAGAGAATTCCTTATTAGAGCCTACAAATTTAAAGTTCTTTAAGCAAATAGAATACATAGCTCATTTTCATGATGCTTATAATTTTTTTTTTCTGGAACTGGTCAGAAGACGTTAATAAGTCTCGGTTTTTTTTAGAATTGCGATTTTTTTGGTAAGAAATATCGATCAAGAGTTTAAATCGTGAAGCTGCTAAATATTAAAATTATGTTTATTTTCAATATTCGTCTGTTAAAAACAACTAGAACCTCAACAAAATTACTGTCAAACCGCTACTGTCTTGTCTAGGATGCTTTGGAGGTAACATATGTGCCTGAAACAAGGACGAGACTGAGATTTCAGCTCCTGTCCTTTCCAGCCCTTTCTTTTTCAGACTTGAATTACCAAATTTACCAATATCATTATTAGTTGACAGTTCCACATCTTACAACTTTTTATTTTAATATTTCCATAAAGTCTATTTAACCGAAGTTTTTTTTACGATATAGTCTATTAAGACATAATAATTTAAAGGGAATCTGACTGATACAAAAACTATTTCCACATGTGTTCTTAAGTGATTTGCAATTTCCTTAACATTTTGAACTAGAATCTGAACGATCAGCTGCTTCCTTTTTTTTCAAGAGCCAGTTGAAATCATAAGTATAATTTTAATTCTTCCAAGAATGGAGCTCCATTTTCAGTTTTCGACATTATATCAGGGACATGTTTTTAATTTGGAAATTGGAATGAATTTGATAAATGTTTGCTATTTGGTTATAAAATTTTGTTAATTGAAACTTCTTCCTTCCAAAGCTCGAGATAAATACCAGAAATTCAATAAAAATTATAAGAAGTTAAAGGTAATTATGCAAAACCTGAAATATAAAAAACTCAAAGATTTTTTTTTTTTTTTTCTTTTGTTCTAATGACTTTTTTTCTCGAAATGTAAATCTCTTTTCTCGAAACTCAATCAACAGTAAACCTTTGAAATTAAAGAAGTCAAAACGATCAAATAATAATTTTATCTATTTTAAAGCAAACACTTCCTACAAGAAATAAGTTCAAAATTCTTTTTTGACGAACCCTAAGGATATTGCTTTATTGCAATAACAATTTCCTTTCATTAAAACAAAACAAAAGGGAAATCCTTCATTATTCTAAATCACACACATCATTCTTCACTTATGAACATGAGCTGTCATCGTCGCAATTAAAAACTAAACAAACAGACAAAAAAAATATACATATCGTAGACAAAACCATTACAATTATTGTTTCATTGTCCTGTTTTCCTTTACATTGTTCTCTCTTATACAAAACTAACCAAAAACAAGTAAAAATGACACAACAAAAGAAAATTGTTGCAACAATACAAAACTATGAATAAAACAAAAAAAAAAATATGCAAAAAATATGTAATCCTACCTTTGTTTCATATTCATATCCACTCTTATAGAAAATCAGCTTTGTTGTTGGATTGTTGGTTGAAAATTTGTTCCTGTGTAGTTGGATTTTTTGATGTTGATTTTTTTTTTTTAACTCAAAGATGAATTTTAGGACGATGCGATGGGGAGTACTCACTCTAAAAGTTATAGGTGTGTAGGGCGTGTGTCTTTCTTTATTTCCGAACAATAAAAATCGAACAAAACCAGGAAACACACTCGATAAAAAATATATTAAACACTCTCTTTTTATTAAAAAAAAAAAAAAAACAAAACTGAAAAAAAATATATGCGATAAATATTTTTGCGAAGAAAAATGGAGGATTCTTTAACTTCCTTTTTACAATTTTTCTTTTCAACTTTCACTCACGTCGTCGCTCGTAGCTCGTCGTTTTTCTATGTTACTTTATTATGTAGGTTGTAAAGTTGTATAGGTATGATGGAATAAATTGATTTTTTTTTCTTTTCTATTTTCATCAAGGAAGCACACACTTAACTAGTATATATTTTCAATCACATTAAAAAGGATATTTTTTTTTGTTTTTGCGTTGTTTATCCTACACTCAAATTTCCCGAATAGGTCAAAGTTCAAGGGTTTTTAAAGAAATCGGTAAGCACTTTAAGTTGAAAAACTCTGAAATACAAAAAGAACGATGGATTTTGTTAGCTGATGGAGCTGATGTGAAAAATCCTTAAAGCACAACCAACCACACACTCACACACACACTCTACACACTTTTGACACAACACACCCAGCCAATTTGACATTTGTGATGGAAAAATAACACGTTTTCAATTTTTTGTATATTTTTTTCTGCGAAAAGGAGATTTTTGTTTTTGAATTAAGGTTCATCCCTTGGGAGCTAAATGATTTTTCTTTCCAAAGGATGTCAAAGGATATCCTTAATTTTCGTCTTCTACGATTTTATATATGAATAATCATGAAGACTCCCTGAGAAAAATATCAATAATTAAAAAAAACAAGACACACGAATATTATACACACAAAACTGTGTACAGAAATAATCAGGACACAGGAATTTAACAGGAAAATTCACCACACTGCGCTGTGCTGCCTAGACCTCCAACTAGGATATAGAATGATGAACGTAAAACGACAAAAAAAAATTTTCACAACTTTAATATGTGTGCTGTGTGTTCCTTGAAATGTATATTCGTTTAAATCCAGCAGATCACAGGCAGAAAATTGTGTTTGCCAGCCAACAGCCCCAAAATATCCTTTCTGGACACAAAAATTTCCTATATCCCTCTATTGGAATTTGGCCCCAAAAACTAGATCCACTCTCAAAAGACCATCGCATATCGGGAACAAAATTCAGACATAATATACATATATCCTTTTTATGGATGAACATTTTCAGGGGAGCACAAGCTTAATTTATTTTGAAAATGGAATCAGTGGTGAATTTCATGAGACCCGAACCGAACAACCCCCTTTGACAGTCCAACACTATAATATTGCCATAACCATCCGACAGAGGCACACTCAATGTCAAATGATTGGGGTGGGTTGTGTTGGTTCGATGATGATGGGCTGTGAAGGAGCACAGAGTTGGACAGAGGGTGGTTGTTTCGACATCGTGTGTCGAATATCCTGCCAAAAATTTCTTTCGTTCAGATGAGGGTATTTTCGGGTGGCTGGTGTGGTGGTGATGGTGGTGTTGGCTGCTGTTGTGGGGTGGTGGGCGAAAATGGTGAACAAGAACAAATGTGACGTTGGTGTGGTGGTGGCTCTGGGAAAATTTTCACATTTTCGACGTGTGCACCCGCGCGGGTGTGGTCTTCTAAGGATATTTTTTTTTTCTTTCATTCAACTATTTATGATAATCCTGCAGAGTTAATATTGAAAGTTTTTTTGTCGAATTTTATCAAAACACTAATTGTCACTTAAAAACAATTTATCAAGGATTTTTTTGTTTACAAAGTTAATTTTGTTTTTTATATAAATATTATTTTTTCACACACATAAACACACATTTTTATGAAGAAAATAACCTGCAAGGATATACCTAAATGTAGGTATACAATTTAAATCTATTTCAGGTTTCACAAAGTAAATAATTTTATAATCCTTGGAAGAGGACACACTAAAATTCGTAAAACAGAATCATAAAATATAAAAGGACCTTTTATTTTTTTTTTTTGTTTAAAATAGAATTGTCGTTTTTCACGGCTCTATATGCTGAGTTATGAGGGGGAGAGTGTTAAAATATATATTACTTTTTTTTTATTATGATTAGTAAAATACTTCAACCGCGATGGAGTCCCGTACGAACAGACGTTTAATATAACGGCACAACACAACTGAGAGCTGAAATCAGAGAGCCCACACAAGAACCCGTATAATATGCTTGGCTCGCTGTCGTGACACAGACACATTTCTGTATGGGAAATTTCGAACCAGGCACGAAAATTTCAGTGATTCTCCTTTATTTGGTTGTTGTTGTTAACCCTCGATTGTTCTTCCAGATTCCACAGGGAAAATATCTTTTTTATTTGGCTGCTGAGATGAGATGGAAAATGAGAGCAAGAGAGTAGTGTTGAGAGATTTAGATTTTCCGGTTTTGTTGATTTTTTTTTTTGAATTTTGTGGGTGAAGTGTAAAATAAGAAGTGATGAAAAATGAGATGACCCTTACGAATAGAGGCAGAAGAATACACGTGCGCACATGATATAGAGAAGCTGGACCTCAAACAAAAAAGTCAAAAAACCACTTGATTCAGACCTTTTAGTCAGGCTTTTCTTATGGAAGACGAGATCTTGTTTTTTGAGGAATTCTTCACGAATGCATGATAATTATTGTTATGATGATACTCTCACTAGTGCGCCTGGTCATTCAAAACGGGACCAACAAAAGGGTTAATTGACATTTTTGTGAACCTGTTTTGTCATTTTTTTGTTGTTGTTTCGTTTGATTTTAATGTTTGTGCGCACCATGTTGTGTGTTATGTGAGTTGAAGGTAAACAGACACAATTGGGGTGTAGGTACTCTTCGTTGTCGTCGGTCGACGTGATGTGAACTTCCTCTCTACGCACCAGCAGAATGTGTGTGTTTTGTTGTTGTTGTAGTTGAGAAGAAATTTAAATTCACCACGACCTTTATTATGTTTTGTTTTTTTTTTTGGGAATATACACAACCAGCAGGTTTTGGGCTACAACAAAAATAGAATTCTTCCCACGATTCATTCATTCATGCAATAGGAGGCGATGAAGCGGGCTATAGAATGGGTCATTATCACAATTTATTTGTATTTGCAATTTTCAGAGTTAGGAGAGTGGAAAATTATAATTAGGAGATATTTTCTTGTTAGACAAAAAGTAGACATTTATTTTTTGTTGTTTTGTTTTAGAATTCCCCAATACAACGCCCACCAATAAATTTTTATATCTATTTCCACGATACAAATTTTCCCTCTGACAAAAACATCATGTGAAACTTTTTGCAAAGGAGAGTACCTAAATTTTTGAAGAGAAGATGGTATAATAGAGTGAGTGTTTTTTTATGGTACCTGCAGTGTGAGAATTCCCAGGCAGGATTATCACTAGTAGAGGCAGTGTGGTATGTGTGCAGAGAAAAGGTATTTAAATGGGAAATATTCAGTTTCACATGTTACAAGGAGTGAGTTGATTTTATTTTTTTATTTTTGTCGATAGAGTTTAATTGAGTGAGTATTATATTCATGTGGGTAAAGTGTTGTCGAGATAATTTCTTTTTTTTTGTAAGAACCTACCTGCACCATACCTTTTCGCTATTACCTACTTAAATGTACCTTTACATATTATTAAAGTAAAAGTATTTATTTTTCAGAAATAAACTAATCTTAATAGATTTTTGCTTAATATACAAAAGAGTTGACCAACGAACTTTATTTTAATTGAAGGATGCTTTTTAATCTTACCGTTTTTTTTTTTAATTTTCTGTATGAACAAATTTTTCATAACCAACAAAATAAAATAAAACTTTCTAAATCTCACACTGCGAGTCAAATTAAAAATGAATTAACAGTGAGTAAATTTAAAGTAATTAAGAAAAAAAATATTTTGGGTATACAGCTGAGGACAGCATTTGGTTAAAACAAATTTGAGATTTAAAAGTTGAGCGAGTGCGATAGGTAAAAATATGGTTAAGTGAAATTATACTCATAAATGATGAGAAAATTTAGAAAAAAAAACAAAAAATTAAAAGATTTTACGAAAGGGTATATGCCTAGTAGGGTGTTTATAATTATAAACTCTGGAATTCTAATATCTTTTAGGTACTTTCAAAATTCACATTAAAGATGAAATTAAAATTCTTAATTTACAGTTTTCATTTAAACTAATGTACCTAGTATTTTTGACAGGCATAAGGACCTTGAAGTTTATAGTGCTTGAGTTTTAACCAATGTTGGCGATACTTATGTACCAATATTGTGCAAAACTGGTAAATTTAAGTTAAGGATTTAAGCTGAGGAGAATAAAAATATATTATGTTTGTGCTTTAAAAATTTAAAATGAATTTTTAGGTCAATAATTGAACTTTCAGGTTGTGGGATGGTTTTTGTCTATTTTCAAACAAATCATATTTCTTGAAATCGATAAAATAAGAGATTTTGAAGATTAAAAAACATTTTGGAGGGAAAAAATACTTTTTTCAGACTAAAATTAAATAAAGTAAAAAAAAAACGCCTGAAGAAATAACGAGTTTTATTTTCTGTTTAAGATAAAAAAAAAAAATATTTAAATTTTTTTTGCAGACAAAAATTGGTTCGTTAAACTAAATATTTTATGAATGAGTTCATGACTTTTTTTTAAATATTGGTTTTTGTCGTATAAAAATAAATATTTTAATACGACGACGTATCAATTTTTATTAATTTTTTTTTTTAGTTTTATAAAAATAGGGACCGTACAAGAATATTTTATTTTATAGTCAATAGTTTTTTAAGTGTTTGATACTCCATATTTAACTATTTATTTTTATATATAAAAAACAATAGGTAAGACGAATCAGTAATTCTTTCTTAAAAATTTTAAACTTACGAGCAAAAATTAATCATTAGGTTATTTTTTGGATGAGTACATTTGTGCCAATTTTTTACCAGCAAATCTTTTTTGGTCTGTCTTATTAAAAATTTCCTATTTTTACTTGCGATATGAAGGTACTATATGGCAAGTTACGAGTTTCGTACAAGAAATCGAACTAGAGATAATAATTTTTGCAAAACATAACCATAATAGAGAACGCGAATAAAGTAAGTCTCGAAATTCTCTCTGTTCGCGCACCTACAGTCTTAAAGGCTGAATGGATTTTCCTTAAACTTAGTACTTACCTGATATGAGTAATATGCCCATAAGTTTTTTGATATTTTGTTAGGACCAAAAACAACTCTAAGGCTAAGCGCGCATATGCAACTTTCAGTCACGAAATAGTTTGGTTGCTAAAATTAATCCCACGTTTTTATATGCTCACATGCAGAATCACCCCAATGATCACCCCAAATGAGTTGCTCTGCTTGTGTGGTTAGATATTAATCGCCGCAGATGAGCTTTAGTCAGGAAGCACAGTTATCCGAATTTTAAAAAATTATTTTTCAACCGAGATAAATTCTTTAAAAAAATTATAACTTCGATTATATTAATCAGATCTTCAATGTTAAGATCTTTAAACAAAGAAAAAATGTCAGGCTACAAATTTTTGGGAAGGGACAAGAAATTTCGTACTATAATGGTGTTAAAAGACCTCATTAATTTTATTTTCCATTACATTTTTGCATTAAACCTTGAAAAAATGCCGATTGAGTTATATTTGTCGGATATTTAAAAACGAAGTACTCAATTAAAACTAAAATGTCATGGTATATTGGTGTGTAAAAATATTTGCAAAGTGTGTGCGCTTAGCCTAACTGAGATATAAATTTTATTACCCAAAAAGAAAAATATTATTTAATTCAAAAATGGCTACAAGGATTTTCTTCAAAAAAATTCAAATAATTGAAATAGCGAAAGGTTACTTTTTGTTAATTTCTTTTTTCAAAAATGTTTAGTTTTGGTACCGCTTGTTGAAACATTTTGTTGGTCTTTGATTTTCCCGTAAAATAAAAATTTATTTCCCAAAAACCGGTTTATGGAAGAAGCCGGAAAATAACCGGAGAAACGTCGGAAAAGCATGAATTAGTTGTTTAATTAATTGCATAATTTCCCACTGATTATTAAGCGGAATTATTCAAACAAATAAAATTGTTTGAAATTAAATGTATATGTATATTAAAATAATTGCTTTAAATTCGCGTTCCAAACGCAAATTTTTTCTTCAAAATGTTTTCAAAATTGTATGTGTAGATAAATATCTACTCTATATACTACATATATGTATGTATACAAAATTATTTTATTAAAAAAAAAACGATCTAACCTAATTTCAAGAAATCCCGAATTGATTAATAAATACAAAAAATGTATTAATAATATTTTCCTCATTATTATTACCCAGCTGTGAGGTAAAAAAAAATAATTTAAATGATAAATGTACATCAAAAGCTTTCTATCGACATTTTTATATTCGTGCTTTAAATAATTTTCTTATATAAATCATGACCAGCATCAATAAAATTTGTTGTCATAAGTACCAACCCATCACACTTTTAGTAGATAACAATTTGACTAAAATCATACTGAACTCAACCAGAAGTTCAAAGTGTCCTACTCAATTTGTCTTTTAACTCAAATCGATGTATACATACATTATGTATATGTTATTCTTTTTAAAGATTTTGCTCAACAAAATCAAATCCTTCGTCGAGATTGCGTATTAAAAATTTCCTTTCAAAAAACTCTGGTGTTCTCTTTTGACTTTCTCCCACTCTCTCAAAATTTTATAAATTCCAAGAAGTCCTTTTTATCTGGGAATACTGGAAAAAAGTCCTTTTCATTGGAAGGACAACAAATACAAACAAAAAGCAATAAAAATAAAATATCCTTCTATTCATGGCGCAAGGTGTGTACCTATATCTAGAACTACCTGTCATATATCATCCCTTAATACAAAAGGGATGAGTTCCAAGTAGAACGAATATTTACCCTCGAAACAATCTTAGCGTACTATATTCAATGTGGCAAACATTTTGTACGTACAAATTCGTAGATGATTTCTATCGTTTAAGTTTTTCAGAAAAAAATAAAAACAAAACGAACGACAAAAATATAAATTATTCGTGCTTTAAATGCTGCAAATTATGCTTTAAATAACAAATGCAAAAATTAATTCATAATTTAATAAAGTAAAATTGCTTACAAAATTATTTACTGATGGTAACTTGGGAAGCGATGACATCGTTTGTGCATCATCTCATTAGAGGAGTTTTCATCATTTCCATTCATCCAATATAAGGGTTGAGGTATAGATAGGTTTAGTTATTGGCCTACTTTAGAATGATAAGCACAAGGAAGCGATGGTTGTACTATAAGTACGTCAGATAGATGCAAATAGGGATAGATTCTTTGCGATGTCAACAGTAGAATAGGAAAAAGGAACACAACGGAAATAAGGGAAGGAGGTTGTAATTCCATTGTTACAAGGGTTGTTATAGCAGACAGCATTATGATCTAACATGTTGTATACAGTATACATGCGTGTGTGGTAGGTATGGGTACACATTTTTGCCACTCAACTTATACTCGCTTTTTTTTCGCTTTATTGACAATTTAAAGTAGGTAGTTGGGTATACGAAAAAAAAATCCCACTGAGATGAGGAACGAGAGAAGTATGTACCATTCTCGTGTTTTTTTTTTTCTTGGTAAAAAATAGAAACCCCTTGTTATTTTGGTTTAATAAAGTCGCGTGAAGTCGAAAACTGGGAAGTTAATAAAAAATAGTAAGTTTATTCTGACCTAATAAAATTTGTCCTTAAGTACAATAATAAATTATATATGACACAAACTAGATTTTGCCATCAAAGCAAGATACGAAGTACTATGGCTGATTTGCTCAAATAGTCAAAAATATTATTCATATTAATTTTTTGTACGAGATCAAAAATAGATCTTAAATACCCTTATTTTTAAATTAATTTAAAAGAAGACTGAAGGACATAAGTTTTATAGGAATGTGTTTGATTAGCTATATTTTCAAATTTCGAAAAAAAAATAGAGGTTGTACTACGATATGAGTTATCCAGCCGTTTCCTTTTAATATTTTTAAAAAATCGTGAAGAACGAATATTGCATACTAATGGATAAGCTTTTAGCTATAATAAGGCAAATGAAGTTTCTGAAAAGGCAACCCAGAAATCAATCAATAGGAGCTATGAGCTGATTTCTATAACAGAACGAGCACCTAATGCAACTCTTTTTTTTTAACTTTTTGGTTTTAATATTTATTGGTTTAGGAATAATAGCTTTTTGGTTTTAATATTTATTGGTTTAGGAATAATAGTTTCTAGGGTAAGCTTATGATAAGCTATTGTATCCTCCGTCTTTTTAAAAATAGAGTACCAACTGATGACTAAAGTCAACCAATACCAAAACAACTAGAAGGGGAATTTTTTTTTCATGTAGTTTTGGTTCAAAAATACACTTGGAAGATTGTATTTTGAAATAATATAATTGATCGATTGCATATCGTCACCTGAGTGCAGATTATGTTTAACTTTTGAAAATAGCTAAGGTCATTGGTGCCTAGCTTGCTATGAAACATGAAAATTTGTATTAATTTCTTATTTACCCTGTGCAAATACCCTTAACCTTACTGTGTCCTAATATTTAATTCATTCGAAGAAACGTTTAGTTCACTATTCACAAGAAATACATTTTTGCCAAGATGTTTTTAAAGTGAAAAATCCAAATTGCCTTGTTCGTGCATTAAGGGGATGATATATATTTTTGAAGAACTATATGTAACTTAGGGAGGTCCTTATAAAGGTCACTGTCTTATTTTGAATGACGCACCCCCCTATTTTTTTCTAAATAAATAAAAAAAAATATTTAGTAAAATTTTAGCTCATTATATTAACGTTAACCTGGCCCCCAAGACGTCTGAAGTTTTATATAAATTCATATTTGAAAAATCTTAACTTTGTTAATGATTGATAAAAAAAAATTTTGGAACACATGTAGTCACTTTTGTCACATTTATAAAAATTATTGTAAGCAGTTAATAAAAATAGACTTGTACAACGCAGGTCCGTTTAATAATTAAGTTTCCGATACATTTTTGAAGTTTTTTTTTGTACAATTTTACTTTGAGTGAATTCACAATTTAAAAAAAATTTTTTTAAAGTGAGCAAGAATGTTATAATAATTTTTTATTAAAAGGCAAACTTATATCATTATTTTTTGTATTCAAGAACACAGCTAACTAAATGTTTAAAACCTTACCACCTGAATAATCTAATGCCTTTTTGAAATTAACGCAACGGTTTTATTATTTAAATTCAAAGGATATAGTTATATCAATAAAAAGCACTTTTTCTAATTAGTATTATGTGAAGCCTCATTGGAAGAAATTCAAATAAATTGGCCTTTCATCCAAAACTTGTCTAATTTATTTACAATTTATATGAAATATTCAAGACTTTAAGTGAGAAAATTAATCATCCAGCCTTCAATCCCATGGTAGATCCTAAATGACTTATATTATTTATTGAAAATGCAACCTCATCTTGTTCTTTCAATTGATTGAATACCCCATAGTGGCAATCCAATATGTATACCATCAAGGATTCTATAGTAAGTATATAGTTCAACCTTGTACAATCTGTTTACACTATATATAGCTGCCCCTGCAATGAGTTTCTGATGTATATACATACTTATATAATCTTAAATGGTTTTGCTTTTAAGCTTTTATGAATGACATATTGGGTAAAACAAAAATAAATATGGAAAGAAGCTGAAGAAGCCAACCCCTTTTATTTTTGTATTTCATATTGAAGTGACGTAATACACCATCAGGGGTTTAGTTGATGGAAATGTATCTCATAACCAATAATAATACCCTTGATCTAATAAACCTTCTGCCAAAAATAGCTATTCCATTCAACGGCGGCAACGAACGCTGCCGGAGCGGAGTATGGAGCTGCCCTAAATCACAGTGAGTAATCGTTTTTCTATTCAACTATGCTCGTACCTCCCCTTCCTCGTTCTCGTCATCGTAATAATATGTTTTCTTGCCACCATATGTATGGGCCGTTTAAAAGGACATAAAATAGATATATATATACGAGTATACGACAGGGTATATAGCAACAGCTTGAACTTCATAATATTGTACAAATAAATATTTCAAGCTGTTGAAGGTATACCGTATAGCTAAATGATATTTTGTCATTTTTATTTCGTAAATAGGCCAAGCGCCGAGATATTTTGTTAGAGAACAAACTTTCCTAAAAGCGACGAGAAATGCTTCAATTTAATTATTTGATTTTACACCGACTCAAGAAAAGTCCATAATAACTTTTGAAGATTTTGTCAAATTTTCCAAAAATTACATTCTGTGTATCATGGTCAGTTGACGATATTCATTGGACTTTTACGTCACTTCAAACACACAAAAAAAAAAAACATTAATTTCATACTTTTTTTTTTGTTTGTCGCGCTGAAAGAATGATAAAATTGGCAAATCCAAGATTTAGATAAGCTTCTTATACAAAAAGTAAAATGTCCCTTAATCCGTAAGCAAGGTAACATCACCAAAAGTTTAAAATTGGCTCAATTCACAATGCTCTGAGTCCTTAATGACAAAGTTAACAAAAAAAAAACTTTTTTAAGTAGATACTTTCCTCTAATTTACTTACCTACTGTTCAAGGACATAAAATGTCCTGCAGAGTACCATTACTTTTGATGAACATTCCTTTCGTTTTTTCTATGTTTTTTTTTTTTTTTTCATTTTTTTGGTGGGTAATGTTGTCCCATTACCAGTCTTATTTTATTTATAAACTCTCTGCCATCTCGCTGTGTGGATAGAGTATAGACAGTAGAGGTAAGGATATTATACACAGAGAAAAGCTAGTAAGAGAGGGGTCAAAATGAATGTGAGAAATAGGACAATCCCCAATTTAAAGGATTTATAAGGTTTCAAAGCGCAAAGCCTTGCCCATTGTTGTCAGCGACGTCGACGACAACAACAGCAGCAAAAATGGGACCGGGACGGCAGTGTACAAGGTGCTTACACAAATCAAATTCCATTTAACAATCTCGCCTTGTGCTAATACCTAGAAATTTATACCTTGGCCGGTCTGTGCCTTACGTTTGGGGGATTATCAGTTAGAGCTCCCATCAGGATAAAAGCCTTCATCAGCTGTACACAGTATAGCTACACAATTACACACAAACACCATAATTATACGTATACACCGAAAGCCTAGTGGCCCGAACCAAAATGCCAGCTTTAATTTGCTGAGCAATCGCTTAAGGACTCTAATACCATTGGGATATCCTTTTGAGAACTACAGTGTACGATGGAGGGGCAAGCTAGCTAGGTTTTAATTTTTATTTTTTAACATTTTTGTAGCCGTTTCGCACCACTCAGCCCTTCTATACTCGCTCTCGCACACCAAGGCTAATTTTTCATTTGCTATTTTTGCTGGTGTAATTATAAAGAACTATGCTGTGTGCTCTTTGGTTACTATCGGAAGGATTTCATGTTGATTATTCATTTTTTATGTGTTTACTAAACAAGTCATGCCTGCATGGACGACTGCCTCCAATTAAGACATTTAGGGAGACGTAACCCAACACTGGCCTTTCAAGTATTTCGCATAGCCATTGCCTCATGTTGGGAGAGTTAAGGGGGAGGTTGAGGGCGTTGCATGGGCATTTGAGAAGAGTAGGAAGAACTAGGTAAGAAGGTACTTCTTTTTTTTATTTTTTGTTGTTGCCATCATGCTCCTAGGAGGATGGGGGATGAGGGGGTATATAAGCTGAATTTCAAATTTCTTAGATAATCATGTTTTTTATCCTTTTTTAGCCTTGTTATTTTTGTTAGGTGCTTTGTGTTGTTCTTGGCTGTTTAATTACTGTAAATTGGGACATGGACATGACTCATTTAGAGAGGAGCAACAACGACAAGGATCTGAGCAAAGACTACGACAACACAAACGACGACGTCGACCGACATAAAGGACGACATTTTTAGTATCTTGTTATGTTGTTTTATTATCCTTTCATTTTTTTGTTTTCTGTTCTTCAACACGAAAACAGTGGAGAAGTGAAGAGACTTTTTGGGAAGATCTTAGACGATAGAAGTCCTTGTTTGTTTTCGTTGTTTTTTTTTTTTTAACATAAAGTAGACAACAACAATAATAATAATAACAACAACAAAATAACAACTGAGAGAACAACAACAAAAACCGTGTAGAGTTTATAACTTAATAAATTTAAAATAACTTTATTTATAGCGTGCCTTATTGCGCAATAACTTCGCCATGAATGCTTTTATGGGTTTTAACTTTGCAGTTTATCGAGGAGATATATCCGAAAGGAGTTGTTAAAAAAAAAAAAATAAAACTTTAGTCAACTTTCCGAAAAGACTTAATTTCATATGTGTGCTTATAGAATGTTCTATATAAATCAGGATGAGTAGGTACCTAGAAAAGTGCTAACATTTACAGTGCGTATACCTTACCGAGTGTTTTTATTTTTTGTTTAATAAAATTTTAAACAAGTTATTTGAAACAAGTTATGTATTTAGACGATACCTTATGCTTGTTAAAATGATGTAATTTTTAAATGACTTTTCTATAATATTTGAGTACCAACATAGGAATATAGAAACTAAATAGTTCGGTTTTAGTGCAAAACACCTCTTATGTACGTAGTAATACGTTTTCCAGAGAATAAGTTTCGACAGCTATTGGATAATAAAAAGAAAATCAAATTTATAGTGTGTTGCAATTTTTCCATACAAAACCATATTTTAAAATATTAATTAACTAACGATTAATAATATCGGTAAGGTTTAAATTAAATTTTGAAACAGAAGATTAGTTTTTTTTTAAATTGTGGCATTTTTTTTTGTTGAAAAAATTAACCTCAGAAATTGCAAAAAAAAAAACATTCGTTTTTGTATTATTGGTCATGAATATCTTAACAAATATTTAATTCAGAGAGTTCCACTTGGAAAGTATAAGAGATGCAAGTTTTGTGTTAGTCTCAAAAATTTAAGTATTCGTTTAGAAACCCACATTAAAACAAATTATGTTCATAACAAAGGAGACCCGGCTAAAACGTATGGAAGCTGGTCTAGGAACCAATAACAACGAGACATATCTCGTTGAAGGTATTTTTGTGTACATGAATACTTACTATGGCAGCTCATGAGTCATCATCGCTGTGTGAAAAAAGTTATTGGCCAACAAAAATTTGAATTTGGTAAACATAAATGTAATTATGTAGAATAGGCAACAATGTTCTGGCCTTACCAATAACAACAAGACTTATGTTTCTGAAAAGGTCTTTTTAATGTACTATAATAGCTACCTGGACAGCACATTTCAAATCGCTGTGTGAAAAAAGTTATTCGATAATTAAGATTGTGATTAGCTACATTTTAGTATGAAATACATAAAAGACGTCTGTGAAGTTGGCAGGGCAACTTTCACCTAGATTAACGGGCCCAACGCAGTAATTTGCAGTTTTTTTTGCATTTTGTTTGCACTTCTTTTCACGATTTTGCAGTTCACCAAATAGTGGGTGTAATGGAGTGACCTGCTAGCTTCACAGCGAAGTTAGCAGGTCACATAGTGTATCTCGAGAACCAAGCGTGCTAGAGACTTTAAGTAAAGCTCCAAATTTGCAGTTTATTTTGCAGTTCAAGAAATTTTGGGTCAAAATTTTGTAGTCCTTTATTTGAAAAAAATTTCATACTTCACTGTAAAGTTAGCAGGGCAGTATGAAATTTTTTTTAGGAATTTGCAGTATGGCTCCAAATTTGCAGTTTAATTCGCATTTCAAGAAATCTTGGGTCTTAATTTTGAAGTCTTTATTTTTAAGAAATTTAAAAAAAAATTACTTTAATATGAAATTAGAAAGTCAAATTGTGTATCTCGAGAACCGATCATGCTAGAAACTTGAAGTAAAGCTCTAAATTTGCAGTTTATTTTGCATTTCAAGAAATTCTAGTTCCAAATTTTGAAGTCCTTTATTTAAAAAAACTGTCATCCTGCCCTGCCAACTTAACTGGGAAGTTGGCAAGTCAGTATGATGCGTGTTTAAAGTGGGGTGGGAGGGCCATAACCTGCGAAGTCCTCCATATACTTTACCAACGGCATAATTGATGTGCATATCACAAGCCATTGTACGATTAAATAACATACCAAGATTTCTTGCAGTCATAAGAAATGTTTGAGTTGTTTAATTGTAAACTGGGAAAATAATCCAGGCTTAAAGGTTTTCTACTAATGACAATACATTTGCATTTTAAGGGATTCAGGAACAAGGCATTGCATTTTCACCACTGGGAAATTTCTTCTAGGTCCTGATTAATTGTATATACCCAATTTTCATTTAGCCCTAGGGGACAACTATTGTATAGTTGCACAACGTCAGCATACGTTTCGAGGAGTTAGTTATTTTCGTCGGGAGCTTATTTATATAAAGGGAGAAAAGTAGAGGCCCTAAGATAGAATCCTGAGGGACTCCTCTGGTAGTAGGAAGACAACTTGAAATATTATTACCGACAGGAACTGCTTGTTTCCTATTTCTTAGGTAGGATGACAACGAAAGAACTTCGGAAGACGAAAAACCATACAATGAAGACAGTTTGTAACACAGATTTTCATGGTCAACCGTGTCGATTGCTTTTGAAAAGTCGAGCAGTACAAGAAACGTGCATGATTTTCACCGAAGGCGGGTCTGATATCTTCAATGATGTTAATGATCGCAGTGGTACAACTATGCTTTTGGCGAAAACCAGACTGCTAAGATGAGAGGATGTTTTGTGCTCTTAGATGGGCACTAAGTTGTTTCTGCATTACCCTCTCCAAAACTTTTGACAAAAAAGGCAGCACAAAAACAGGTCGAAATTCATTTCCACTCGCGTTTTTCGGAATAGGTAAGATTTCGGTTTTTGGAAGTTGCAAACTTGGTTATAGACTACTCTAACATGCCTAGGGCTGGCCACGAGACGAGACTCTGCGAGACTTTTGTAAGTCTCGTCTCGGGCTCGTTAAAATCGAAAACTTTCAGTCTCGTCTCGAGTCGGTCTCGTATAATTAAGTTTCGTCTCCGAAAAATACGATTTCCGGCCAACTTGTTGATTATAGGAACGAAATATTTTAAATAATAGTTTGATTGCGTGCAGAAAATAAATACGAAAATAAATATTTAACTGAAATTGGATTTTTTAATTTATTAGACTCTCTGTAAATTTCGGCCTAAATATGCAGTCTCGTCTCGGTCTCGTCTGGGTTGCTTAAAAGCCAGTCTTGTCTCATCTTGTGTCGGTCTCGTCATGCGAGACCGAGATCGAAACGAGACTTTTCTCGTCTCGTGGTCAGCCCTAAATATGCCCCAACAACAAATAAAAAATGCAGAAATTACATCGCGCTTTGCGAATTTATTGTCGAATTTGACTGGACTATGATCATATATTTATGAATCAAATTACATCACTCATGTCATATAAGAACTTACTCTTTTTTCACTCCAACTAAATGCAATAAGATTATTTGTCATACCTGAAAATATAAAAGAAGGTAAGGATCAAATTAAATAATATTTTACTGGTTTGGTATATTTATTTATATTATATCAAAGAAAATACATTAAATTTATATATTTACAAATAAAATTGTTTAATTTTTAAAATTTTTATTTGATCTTGGCCTTCCTAATCAGTTTTAACATATGTTTAAGAATTATATGGAAAGAACACTTAAAGAAGATTTTATTTGAACCACATTTTTTGATTTTATGAGGTGAAATGAAATTTTTGTAAATTTCTCAGACTATCAGAATTCTGGAAGGAATATGAGGACAAAAGTTGTATAATCTGATATTTTTGAAAGAAACAGCCATTAAATTGATATTATTTTCCAAAACTAATGAACTTAAAAAAATGGTCGATAAATACAAACAAAATTTTATTTTTCAAGTTCATAAATTGAAGTAAAGCATCCACAACGACCCTTGGTTTTCTTTTTTAGATAAATCAAAAATTTCTTATCATTCAAACATTGTTCCCATTTGTTTTTAGAGAGCCGCGACAACGACGAGTACAGTCGCTATACCTAATGTAAACATTTCTCATTCCATTTATAATTCTATCCTTCATCACTCACCGACGAAAATAGAATAAACAATAATTAATATTTTCACAAAGCCAAAAGAAAATTAACACTTCAAATTATTTCATATAATCAGCCTTTAGCGCTTAACAAAAAAAAAAAATAAATAAACAAAAAAATCAATTTATGTGTTAGAAGATAAATACACATTATACAAAATACAACCGCAACGATGGTGGTAGGTCGGCCATCGTCTTCGTCGTCGTCGTCGTGAGTCGTGGCGTTAGATTAACGTAAACATTCACGGAAAAGGATATAGATATTGTTTGGTTGACAGAATATTATAAGAAGGGATGTTATGTTTGGTGTGAGAAATCAAAGGCGCTATAGAATTAAACGACGATGGACGAAGGGACGGATGGGTTAACATTTGACCGTGATGAATATGTGACAGAAAAGTATTAGTGACAGTCTTTATAAAACAAACGACACATGACACCCCTTCCATTCAAAATCCCACCATCGCATCGCATCGACTACCCAGAAAACGCGCTGAGTTGCATAATATAGGATATTAAGCGAGAGCGGGTCGGGTGTGGTACCCTCGTCAAGTTGCATTACAAACACTTGTGTTGGCAAATGAAACAAACATCAACATTGTTTCCAATAAGATTGCCTGGTGTATCAGGGATGCTGCGCTGCGCTGTACTGTATATACACTGTGTATGCTGCAAGGCACAAATCCCCCGATCGTATTCCAATCAACACTTAAGTGGGCTCTTAGTCCTATATACGTACCTTTGCTTTCATTTTATGCATCGTCCGTCTAGCTGAAGAGTATATGATAGTAAGTGGAACCACGATGACGACGACCAGAGACTTTGTGGTTTCATTTTTATATGCTGTGCTTGTCAAAAAAAAAAAACATCACTTCTTTATGCCGAGGGCCGAACAAGGAAACCTAACCTCTCTTCAGTTTGATATCCACTCGTTACTTAGCTCAAGGATTTGTGCATCTAGTGATATCCTTGGTTCTATATTTAAGCTTATTACTTTTTAAAATATTGCGATAGAGAAAAGATTGTGTGGTCTGAAAGGACGTGTTGTATTTCTCGTAGTTACTTTGTACGGTAAGAGTTTTTTTTTTGTATATGGAATCACTTTTAATGCATTCACTATGCAAAAATGTGTATTCTTGAATAAGATTCCTTAAATATATAAATTTAAATCTAAAATCTATGCCTACATATGTATATGTCTTTCTCTATTTTATCGGTATTATTGAAATCAATGTTCTAGTGAAATAGCCAGTTGCATTCCTCCGTTTAAAAAATTCAACCGTATTACTCGTGCTTCTAGGAATGCCCATCAATTTACCCTTGAACCCAACTTCGGACATAATGTAATGTACAGAGATTCTTTCTTAAGTTGCAACACACGAATGTGGAATGCTTTACCCGACACGACTTCCCCTCTCAATGTGTATCGGTATCTCCTTCTAAATCCTCTCCTACTTACCTAATCACTCGTGCTGTGTTAATAACATTTTAAGGGTAGCCATAATCCCTTTTGCGCGCGTGGAATATAAAAAAAAAAATATTAATACGCTTAGCAAATCCTAACGGTACACTTTTCTCTATAAATATTCAACGGAACTACATAAATTATATAACGTTTAAAAAAGTTCAGGTTAATTTTAATATAATGAGCTAAAATTTTACTGGATTTTTTTTTATTATTTACAACAAATTAGGGGGGTGCGTCATTCAAAGTAAGACAATGACTCTTAGAAGCAGCTAAAGCATTTAATGGACATTTGAACTTTTCCAGATAAATGATTTTTATCATTTTAAGGGTAAGCTTAGAAGTCTGGATTATCGGGAGATGATGACCATTATTGATTGAGAATTTTTGGTGGAAAATTTAGAATTCATATTTTACCGTAAAGCATACACAAAGTAAAAGTTTTATATATTTTTGACCAAAATTAACTTCCATAAGAAATACATAAATGTTGAAGTATAGTAGACTAAGCTTTAAGATCAAAAAAATTAATTTTTTGTATGTACAACGTACATATGTACATATATACAACAGGAGATGCATATACAACAGGTAATATCACTAGAGTTTTTTTTTTTTTTGTAGTAGCCCGTAGCGTAATGGTTAGTGTGTTCGACTGTCACGCTGGAGGTCTGAGTTCGCTTCCCAGCCTCGTCACCTAAAAACTAAAAAGTTTTTTTCAGGGCTACTGCCTCTTGCGAGGAATTGACAAATCCTCCAAGAGTATCACTTGTCACGAATAAGTGCTTCTCGTCTAGCCTTTCGGATTCGGCATAAAATTGTAGGTCCCTTTCATTCCGTCGACAGGCGCACACAGGAATGGTTGCGAGTTGTTAGTCACTAGGCCCTGGTTCTTCATGAGCCGTTGTGCCACCCGATTTATTTTATATTTTTATCACTAGACTTTTCATTTTTGTTCAGTTCTGTGCATGTTGTCAAATTCAATAGTAAAAAAATTGAATTTCAATCAATCACCTCAAATTCGTTTTTGTTTACTGGGTACTTACACATGGGGCAGCCATAATTTGTTTTTGTTTTCTCTGTGCTTACACAAGGGCAGCCATCTTGAAAGTTGACAGGCTGTGCCTGATAATACCTTTGATATGTGAACTGTGTATACAACATACATTATATTTGACAGTGTTTGAAAAACAAGTGAGTTTGTGTCAAATTAAAGTTTTTTTGTTATCGTATTTCTCAATATAAACCAGTTCTTATTTCTGTCAAATTAAAGTTTTTTTGTTATCGTATTTATCAATATAAACCAGTTCTTATTTCTGTATTTTCCAGCGCCACAAGATACACGACAACAGACAAAATTATGAACCTGAAAAAGAGATCCCTGCATCTTCTGATAGGAATTATCACAGGACATAATCTCTTAGGGTATCATAAGAACAAAATGGGACTCAATACTGTAGACCTATGCAGAGGCTGCGGAGACGAAGAAGTACAGGAGGACACCCTTCACTACCTAGGTCACTGTCCGGCACTCTGCAACATAAGGAACACATTTTTGGGTAGCTACTTCTTCAACGATTTAGCAGAAATCTCGAAGTCAACAGATAATAATATCTTAAATTTAATGAACTTCATCAGAGCCTCGAAATGGCTTGATGCTTTGATTTAATAGGTTATTTATTTTAAAGGGATGGTCCAATCTATTGGGGTAATCACAGAGGAGTGTGACGGGAACAAGATCTACCGGCAGCTCATGTACCTAACATAACCTAGATACACGTTATATTGCAAGATTACCCCCGACTTCATAAAAGTAAACATTCAGAATCAATGTTAAAACAATCGCGAACTAATTTAATTCCTGAAAAACAAACATCACCGCTACTAAAAGAGTAACATTTAGTTATAAATAGGGCTTGAGTGTGGCAGTGATTCAGGATGTTTATTTTCACGAACTCGGTATAGGTAAGTTATTTTATAAACTTTATTTGAACCTTGATTGAGACCCCTGCAAACAATGTTATAATAAAACTCCAAAATAAGTACATTCTAGAATTCACCGGTAAAGCTTAGAATTTTTCCAGCAACATTAATAAAAGTCTGTAATGTTATGTTTTCATAATTCATTTTGAACGTTTTACAACATTTTTTTGGGCATCACTACCTTAGGTGGCCCGCTTCACGGGTTCCGCGGATTTCAACTCCTTTTATGTGTTCTCTGTCTCGCTCACGCAACTATTTTTAAGCATTAAAAAGACCAATAGTTGTTTGAATTTTAGGTATTTGGGTACTCGCAAAAAAATTCGTATTTAGGACAAAGACTGGATTAACTTAAATTAAGGAAAATGTTCTTGAGTAGTTTTAAAAAAGGCACAAATTAGGTGAATTATATCCGTCCATTTTGAACTTACTAAGCGGGAGCATATTTTCTTCTTTTTTTTTCAAAGCTATGCAGTTGGGCAATTATTTCATTTACAAATTTAAATTTGTAAATAAATAAATTTAAATTTGTAAATTTCAATTTAGAAATTTACATTTTCATAATTTAAGCAGAACAAAATTTGGTTTAACTAAGAAAATGAAGAAGTCTAATGTGTGCTTTATAGATGAATTAAGGTTCACTATTGAATAGTTAATGAAAAAAATATTTAAGAAATAAGTAGCAACAGACAAAGTTTGAACAAATGTTAAAGAAATGTACGTATCCGTAAATTTTCTTCTTTTTGATGTGTAAACATCTTAGCGCTAGGTATTAAGAAAAAAACAAACTCTCGGTATGGGTAAACTTGAAAGAGGAAAGACAAAATAACGGATACGCCACCATCTTGTTTATTTAGATTTTTAACTAATGGATGCGAATGCTTCGTGCATTGAATAGAGTTAATTGAGATAATGTAGTAAATGTCGGTAATGTGGTTGGGTATAGTAATACACCATCGACACCAACCAAGCCAACGGTTTTCTGCATTAAATAGTGTCGGGAAAATTATCATCATCATATAATTGTGGAAAATGCAGTTTTTTAAGGCATGGTCATTGTATATAAATATCTATATAATACTATTAAAAAACCAAAACGACGGTGGCGGTGCCACTGGCCTGGGAGGGCATTTGCTCTGTAGATAATGTAGAGTTAAAAACACCTTGAAAACCTTATTAAATCTCTCTAGCGACAATCACTCCACCTATAGGCCTAGACTATCGTCCCGAAATTCAACTCATTAATAGTACTATAGGTTTTATATACAATGGTGCAACTGTTATGATTTTAAGGTCTAAATTGGGTATGATTTTAAGAGTTGCCACATTCTCTAAAAGTACCTTTTTTAAAAGTCGAGGGTGAGGTTAGAAACAAAATTAAATACATATTTACGCTCAGCCCTGAATCACATGAAATAACATAACATGTTCGACGGGCGCCTTTGGCAACCTCATCAGTTTACTATATACTGTAAGCTATAGTATAAACTATTTACTACACTGATGTTTACACATCATCCCCTTGAGTCCCGGTACTCACACATTTTTTTTTTTTTAATTAGTTTTGCTTTGCTGAAATTTTCAAAATTGTCATGGATCTTATAATAATATGTAATAATAATTTTATAATAATAATTTTATTTTTACTAGTATTATGTCTGAAAAGCCCGCCATAGGACGACCTATCTTCATCGCTTCACCAGATGAGGGGTATACAGTTTTTTAGATAGTGTCCAAACAAATAGTTTGCGCATGGGTTGCCATTATTTTTATAATTAAACTTTTGTGTACCAATATGTGTGACAACCGCCATTTTGGACAGCATCATCTTATAACTGCTGATTTAAGTGACTTGAAGCTGAACTGTTTACATAACAGCGTGGGTAAACCACAATACGAAAATATGTCACTGTTTACTTTTTTTTAGATGAAGAAACACTTTGTTTTAAAAAAAATAGAAATGGTCATAGCTAGTCCCGGGGATAACTTTTTTACTTTTTATTTTCCATTTACAAAAAAAAGCCCTTTCAATCCATATATGATTTTTTTTAATCGACGCTGGGTTTTTTTTTGGGCATTTTCCTTTAATTTTAAAAATTTCAAAATAGGAGATTTTTTAAAATTTTAAATTTAAGTAGAGTAAATTAGGGTGAACGTATTAAAAGGTTGAAAACTTATTTTCTAAACGGCAAGTCATAGCGAAATGATTTTTTTGCAATCGAAGGATTTTCGATCGAAAATTCAATAATTTACAACTCGAGATATGAACGTTTGAATGTCAAAAATGGCAAATTAGATGTTTGAGAAAAACTTTACTATAAATCAGTGTGACGTTCTACTGAAATACAAAGTATGTTTTTATAAAGCTGATTAAAAACAAGTTGACAGGAGGTGTCTGCCAGATTTTTCATTAAAGTTTCGATTTTGGCAAACTGAATTTTTTAATTTTTTTTTTTAAATCTTATATGTTGTTTTATTTTTATTTTTGTACCCTTTAGTAATTTCATTGAAATTAACATCAAAATGCGGATAATTCTCCTATATATGCATGATAGTACTAGGATTTCCGCAAAATCTTGGTTAAAACTCAGTGTTGCCGTTTTAAATTTCATTTTTGGTTTTATATTTTTATACGACTATTAACTTGTTACACTACACAAAAAGCTTCAATTATTTTGAAATGATGAACTTGAAAATAAAATCAACGTCTCAAAATTCATTTAAACCTGGGTTGAACTTAGACACAGCTACTACGAATATGCCCCAATATGTTTAATTTTTCAGAATATTTACTTTTTTAACATTACATACTTGTTTAACATTTTTTTTGAGATTGACCCAAATATTAACTTATACTCTTAAGCTGGTTATGTTATAAGCAAAAAATAAGAATTTTTAGATGAAGCCAATATTCTTACAAAGATTTTAATCCCTATAATTTGTCTTAACTGTACATTAGGGTGGAGTGATTTTAAAAAAAAAGGAAAATCGTTTTGGAATACCTGCGAATAGTTGCTCTCTTAACTCACAAATATACACCTTAAATTTCAGTTACCGCATCAAATATTTAGAGGTGCCCCCAACATCATTAAGTTTGAAGAAATTCATCAATTTGGTCAAAAAATCAAAAAGATCGTATAAACTCTAAATGACATTTTCAGTGTTGGCCTGTTAATATAATATAAACAAAACATTAATCTTGAACTGTATGCATGGGGGAAGTGTGGTGAGGGAGGTAATTTCACAACTCTCTTCAAACGTTGTTCGAACGCCATTCAGTCACCTCAAAAGCTTACCTTTTCTGTCTCAAGTCAAAACCCGATTAACGATGACCTGTCCTGTGTTTGCTTTACCAGAGAAGCTACCCGTCTCTCAATTACCTACTTACAATGACGTTATGAAAAATTATCTATTCATTAAATATGAATTTAAGCCTGAAAAAATAACAAAAGAGCTAACAGTTCATGAAATATCCGAAAGATTGGCTCTGGAAGTCTTGGAAATTTGGCAATAGGAGTCGCTCCCAACTGTTGGTCTCAAGCGAATATTTCAACTTATTCGTTCGTATCACGACAAATATAGGACGTTAATGAAACCTTATCAAGGCCGTCAAACAAACAAAAACTACCAAGAAAAAATTAATAAGTTCATCACTGAGTCCCGTAAATTATTTGATATTTGCAGTTGCAAATGCCAACTTATAGCAAATTGTAATTGTTCAAAAGACAACCGTGTTCCCAAAGAAGAAATAAATTTTTTACTCGATCAAAGATCAGTAAGAAAAATGATGATAGGGGATGTGGATGTGATTGCAACTGTAAGAAATAAGAAAAAAGAAGAAAGAAAAGAAAAAAAAATTGTGTGTAACAGAAAAACAGTTGACAAACCATGTTGTTCTCGTTCTTTACGTGATGACTCGATAATCGAAAGCAATAGTTCCAGTGATAGCATAGCTTCTAATCTTTTCCCTGAAACACCAAAACAAAAAGCTGCACCGCCACAAAAAAGACAGAGATTACATTTACCATCATTAGCCCTTGCCTGCGATCGGACTGGAGTTTCTGACAGAGCCGGCGCTATTATAGCTTCGTCTGTGCTTAAAGATGTTGGCATTATTTCATCAGACGATCCAAGTGGTGTCATTGATCGCTCAAAGTTGCGTCGTGAAAGAGCTAAAGTCAGATCGGCTTTACAAGATTCAGATCGCAAGAAAATCCTACGCGGTATATATTTTGATGGCAGAAAGGACAATACATTGGTTAGAATCCAAAAGAATGGTAGATTTTATAGAAAAAGAGTAGTAGAAGATCATTATGTGATTTTATCGGAGCCTGGAAGCGACTATTTGGGGCATGTCATGTGTGAGTTGGGAACTGCTAAAGGTATTAGAGATTATATATTAACTCACTTGAAATCCAAATCAGTGAAACTGAGTGAAATAGCTGCTGTTGGTTGCGTTGGAACAGTAGTGAATACAGGTTTTAAAGGTGGCATTGTTCGTTTGATGGAAGAAGAAATTAATAAACCATTACAGTGGTTTATATGCCAGCTGCATTGTAATGAATTACCACTGCGGCATCTGTTGCTACATTTGGATGGGAAAACTACAGGACCTAAATGTTTTTCAGGTGCTATCGGAACTCAATTACAAAAATGTGAGAATATGCCAACAGTCCAATTCGCCGTCATTCCTACGCAGTTACCTGAAATTACAAAGAACGATTTGAGTGCCGACCAAAAATATCTCTACAATATAATTACCGCTATCAGCACTGGTGTTTTTTCTCCCGATTTGGCTAATATTGAACCTGGACCCCTAAACCATTCTAGATGGCTTACAACAGCAACTCGAATTCTAAGGCTATATGCTACTAAAACGCATCCCGAAGAAAAGCTAGTGATATTAGCCACGTACATAATGAGAGTCTATGGTCCAATGTGGTTTAAGATAAGATGCAACCCCTCATGTATAAACGGAGCAAAGCACCTGTGGCAAACCATAAGTCTGAGTCACTATTTGGACTTGAATTTGAGGAAAATCATTGACAATCCAACGAAATGGATATTTCGGTCACCCAGAAAATATTCTTATTTGTATGCTCGGAGATGAAAATAAAATAATACGTGAGTTGGCATATAGAAGAATTTTGAAAGTTAGGGCAGAAAATACTTAAGGAATTCGAAAGTTTAAAGTGCCCACGTTCAATTTCAATGCTAAAAGTTATATCTGATCATGTGGCAAGACTGTGAAATAACTGAACCTCCACTGACCTTAAATATAACTGATGAAAACTTAAAAGCTATGGTTGAGGATGGTCTTGGAACATGTCAGAGCATTAAAGATTTCCCATGCCACACCCAAGCCGTAGAGCGCTGCACCAAGCTAGCGACGGAAGCTTCAAGTGCAGTTTTTGGGGTAAAAAAACGAGATGGTTTTATAAGGGCAAGACTGCTATCGTGTCAACAAATGCCTTCTTTTGATACAAAAAAAAAAAATTAATATTTAGTTACTAATTAATTTCTTAATAAAAACTTTTATATTGATTTTTTTAATTTATACGAAAAATGCATTTTCTTTCTGATTTTCATCTCTGTTGGGGCACCTCAAAACATTAAGACAGGTAAATAATTTTTTGTACGTTTCATGAACTCACTGAAAGGCAACTTTTTATCGCTATGCCATCGAAAAAAAAAAAATGATCATACATTATCACTCCACCCTACTGTACATACTAGTTGAGGAATAAATACATAAACATTTTAAAGTTATCAAATTTTTTAAAATTATTTGTATCCAGGAATTTTATTCACAAGCAAGAAATAACTGTTTTATTCCATTTATGTCATTTCATTCTTGCACATCATTCCGGTATTACATAATAATCTAACAAAATTCAACTCTCAAATGACTGCAAACTTTTTATCCATAATGCACCTTTGAACTTTCACGTTTCCAAAAATAACATTTTATTCGAAATAATTTCTAATATCTTTTGTCTGTATTCCCCAGTGTCAATTTGAATATTCAATATTACATTCAATATTCATCCCACAGGTCCGTTTATTTTGTTTGCTTTTTTTTGTATACCTATTTTTTTTTTTTCGTTGGTATTTGTTGGTCCGTTGTTCTTTTCAAAATAAATTTAGTTCACTCAATTCAGTTTTATTATTCAAAAGAATTAACGTATTATTATGCTGACGCAAATAACAATATGGATTTCAGTATCATAACAAATTGGATATTTTCAAACCAAATAAATTACTGCATAGAGAGAGAAAGGCAAATAATATCCTGTCCTGTTGTGTTTCTGTTTCGGTGTCGGTGTGTGTTTTTGTATATTTTTGTTTTGTTGTTGATTGCAAATATAACAGAAAGACCGTGTGTATATGGGTAAATAGCCTCCTGATATGGCACTTCCCCATCAAAAATATCAAAATATGGCCAAAATAAAGTATACCTCTATATATCGCCACCGTACAGAACAATATCAAAAACAACAACAACAACAAAAAATATATGTTTCTATACTAAATAAATAAAATAAACAAATCACATATGTCCGGTTGTAGCCAAACGCGCTTAACAAAGCAAAGAATACAAATAAAAATACCCATACCTACATACAGACAAAAATTCTATCCACAAAGGATAACAAAAAAGTGGTCTAACGGAAGCGTAATTTAATCCCGCATGAGGATGTCAATAACGATGACGGGTAAGGGTTTACAACTTTAGCAGGTGCTTTTCAAATAATAATCTGGTTGGACTTAATTTTTTTTTTTTTGTTATATGTGTAGGCAAGGTAAGGTTATAGGAACAAAAAATGGTTAAAATTTTTAAAATAAATAAAAGTTTATGATAAGCGAGATAAATTCATCAACTATGATAATACTAAATACATATAAATGTACCTATGTGTGTATGATACGTGCAGTATGGTGGTGTATATTTATTCATTAAATTATATCCCCTTTGTTATTTATTAAATTTGTTAAAATTGGATCTGCCGGCTTGTGACTGTGCATAAAATATTAGTTTATTTTCATTTTTTTTTTTAACAACAATATACGAGTATAGGGAATATATCGAGGTACTTTATGCTGTCATGAATTTGATAAAAGTTGAAGAGTTAATAAATCCTTTTTTTGTACCTACACAGAAAACTGTTGTTTTTTTATATTTTTTGTATGGAACCATTTTAATTTTTAACATATAAAGCTATCTTCACGTTATGATAATATTATTTTTAGACCATTTTGTATAGTAGGATGATGAATTGAAAGCCTTTTTGATGTGCATAATTTTTTTTTTTTGAAAATTGAAAATTCAGATAATAACTCATAGAAAATGAAACATAAATAGATTAATATTGCTTGTTAAAAATGTTGTCATAAGCAGACTGCTTTTCCTATTTAATTAAGTTGCGCATTAAAAGAGATTACAAAATTAAATGATTTTTATTATGTAAATACTTACATATTACTATCATCTATCTACCTGTTGAAAAAATTTGAGCTTGATTTTTATATTAAATTATCCTTTGAAATCCAGTGCGTATAACATTTTAATTACGGTCCTTAACATTGATTTAGAGTTATATATTAATGAAATTATAAAAACATGGTTCCATTCGGTATGGTAAATACCAAAACATGCTGTATATCAAACGCAATTTTAACTCTTGTATTACAATAAAAATGTTAAGCATCATTTGAAGTAACTGTACACTGCGGAGTATAAAATATCATCTGATTGGTATAAACACACGTGTCAAACGTACAGTAAAGCAAAATACACGACTTTTTTTCGCACGTTTTTCGCATTGGGTACAAAATTATTTTGTAACGACTATTTTTTATTTTTTTTGAATATGCAGATAAAAATAAGATTTCAAAGATATAATAAACCCGTCTTAAAATATCTAATTAAAAACAAAATATTTCTTATTTTTTAATAAAAAAAAATATGTTTTTCTTCGAAAATTTGTATGTGCAATCATATTTTATAAAGGTTATGTTTAATAATTTAAAGTTAACTTATGGTATAAAAAAAGTCGAAATTAAAAAAAAATATTTGATGAAAATGTAATAATTAAAATTAGTTCGTAGTAATTTTTGTTCTCAATCTCTCAAAATATTAAATTATCTGAAAATTTATACAAACCTCATAAAAGGTCAACCGTTCTCAGAAATTGATCAGCCATGGGGGTGCAATAAATCTTTATGATCTTCACAAAAAAAACTTTAAGAATTCACACAAAACAAAATGCACGACTGGCTCGCATGAACTTGCTCTCTCTTCGGGATACCAGTTTTTAGTATTTGTTCAAATTAAACCCTTGACCAGCGTCAAATCTTTCACTACTCTCCCCCCTTGTATGACCAACGAATTGTTGGCATATGAATCGGGTAAGGAGAAAAAAGAAAGAAACCGCATGTGACAACATCAAGCTTGTGTGCTCTAACAAAAATGCTAGTCGTTCAAATGCATTTGATAAGCAACAAAACCTGCACTTAGATGGAGCTTGACATGTGGCTTCGCTAGCGCGATGGTTAGGCCGTCGGCTTCCGAATTCCAGTCACAATTGATGTCTTAAGGTCAATCCCCATGACGGGCAATAGCTTTTCATATAAAAATGAACATATTAAGACTCAGCACCACACAATGAAGTCTGATGATCGGGTTGGCCCTCGTGAAATAGCTTTAACTTCAGCCTAATAACTTGGTGTTAGAACACTTTAGTTGTTGTTGTCTCATTCAAAATTTTCAATCAAAATCCTTAAAGTCATTTTTGAGATAAATAACATTTTTCATTATAGTTATACGGCAGGTACCGTTATATTTTGAGCTAAAATATAGGCTATTAAGTACCTATACCTTTTAGGTAAGGACCAATAACAGGCACGGTTTGTTTTTATTGAATATGTTTTCTAGAACTTAATTTTGTTACATTTTTGAGAGAATGGTCACACTGGTCAGTTTGCAATATTTTATTAAGTTACTCGAAAACTAAGCTGAATTTGAGAATTTTATTCAAATGTTTTTTTTTTGGAAATTTGATTTTCTATAACGGATTGTTGACATACATATGTATACATATACAATAATGTAACTAGGAAAAAACTAATAACAGCCCAAATAAAAAAGTCAACAATTTATTTATTTTAATCTTTTTACTTAACTGCTCATGTTTTTTTTTTGCAAAGAAATTCGTAAGACATTTCCAAAAACTTTAACACACATTTTTGTTTATATAAATTTTGTACACCATCCGTTTTTATAGAAAATCTAATTTCCTTTATTATTAATTTAAACTTAACTCAGAAGTGCATGGGTTAGTTTAAGTTCCGGATAAGCCTTTTTTTTTCCTTTTATTATATTCAATAGCCTTAGGAATCTCTAAAAAAAAACCTTAAGGCTAAAGTTTGAAGAAAATTGATTCAGCAGCTTAGGCTTAAGTCCACAGCAATGAGCGTCTGTACTCACAATGAGGGAAAAATGTATGGGCTCAGTACAGAGATATTTATGTAAAATCTATGTACTGAAGTTTGCAAAGGATTGCGATGAAAGCTCTATTTACTGAGTAAAGTTAACGTGTGCTGGTTACATTTGAGTTTATGTACCAAATAAAACCCACCCTCAGTGAGCAGAATTTATGAAGTCAGTCTATAGAATAGATATAACTTGCATTGAATACAGGCAACATTGACTCAACACAGAGCTATTGACCAGCTACAGTGGCATATGTACTGACTAAATAATTTCAAAAATCCGAGAGCAAGCAACATGTGCATTTATTCATCACATAAGGTTATGTGTTGAGTACAATGCAACGTGTAACCAGTCTATATTTTATGTGTGCAGATCTTAAAATCGAAAAGTTTTTACATGGAACAA
Source organism: Melangyna quadrimaculata (assembly GCA_949320155.1). Classification (NCBI taxonomy): domain Eukaryota; kingdom Metazoa; phylum Arthropoda; class Insecta; order Diptera; family Syrphidae; genus Melangyna; species Melangyna quadrimaculata. The sequence continues at coordinate 178,653,722 of OX439485.1, read as the reverse complement.
TGTACTCATCACACGAGCTATGCGATGAGTCTAAGCAACGTGTATCCACTCAATACGAATGAAGCAGCGTTTATTCATCACATTACGTTATGTTGAATACAATGCAACGTGTAACCAGTCTATATTTTATGTTTGCATATCTTAAAATAGGAAGGTTTCTACATAAAACAATTTACTCATTACACGAGCTATGCGATGAGTCTAAGCAATCTGTATTCAACGTTTGTAAGTAAATGTAAAGACGTTTAACTTATTAACATTATGGACGAGAATATTATATTGCGAATTAGCCCAATGGTTGCATGCTCGCTCGGTGCTTGGAAGGATACCAGTTCAAATCCAGGTAAGTAAAACTTGACATTTTTCTAATAAAATAAATTTGTATACTTTCAGAATAAAAGGGAAATCAGCTGTGGGTAATATCAATGAAGAAAGAAATTCCCCACAGTAAAAGGTGAAAACAATTTTGTGATAAACAGCAAAGTTAAGAAAGAGATGAATATGTAATGAGTAAATACAGCTTGTGCCCATTACATAAAAAAAAGAAAAAGTAAATAAAATAAAGAAATAAAGGTTCTCTTTTTTTATGTTATGATTTTTTTTTTAAATTTATGTAATGAGTACATATTATTTATGTAATGAGTACATATATTTATATAATGAGTACATATTATGTATATTATGAGTACATTGAATGCCGCTGAGAAAATTTACTCACTACATAATTATATACTCATCACAGATAACAGACGGATATTTATGTTATGAATCAATGGAGAATTTATATTAATAGAACGAGTGCATAAAATATACAAATAAAATGTACTCACTCCATAACCCGTACACATTTATGTATTGGGTCAATTAAACATTAATATTTATTTAATGAATACATAGAGAGGTGCAACGTAACTTTACTTATTATATAGTGATATGCGATGAGTATAACCAACACGTATCCATTAAATCTTAATGAAGTAGAATTTACTCATCACAAGAGGTTATGTGTTGAGTGCAAAGCAACGTGTATACAGTCAATATTATTGTTGCAGAGTTTATTCATCACATTAAATTATGTGTTGAGTATTAAGCAACGTGTCTAGTCTATATTTTATGTAGAAATATCAAAAACGCGGAAGGTTTCTACATAACACAATTTACTCAGTACACGAGCTATGCGATGAGTCTAAAGCAACGTGTTTCCATTAAATTTTCTTGTAGCAACGTTTATTCATCACATAGGGTTATGTATTGAGTATAAACAACATGTATTCAGTCTATATTTTATGTAAAAAAATCGAAAAATCGCATTTTATTTCAGATATCCGACACATCTTTATGCGATGGGTGCATAGAATTCTTTATTGAATACATTATGGCAAAAATGTGTGTACTCAGTACAGATTTATCATTTAATGAGTACATAAAGTTATGTGTGCAGAAATCTATGGAATTAGTCAACACATTTATGTGCTGAGTACATACATTTTTCCCTAAGTGCAGATGCGAACATTATCCCCCTGGACCGGTACCTACTTCTACAAGCAAAGAAGCTAGTAGGACACACCAACAATCACCCAAATCAACTTATAAGAAAGATGGCCACCGAGCAACGGCAAACCGAGCCGATATACCTCAGTCCGATGGACATCCTGAACGACAACATCATCACAGCCAACGAGCAAGCAGTTTAGTTACGCTGAAACTGCGTCAACATATCACCGTGGATAAACGCCGACCCATCTCCCCACCAAAACCACAACTTGACAACCGGAACGGAACACCCCGAGGACAATTAAGTCAACCGACTTTTAGATTTAATTTGTATTTTATATTTTATAATCCTTTAAATAGTATAAAATTTGGCCCCCTATGTGCCAATAAATGTATAATATCAACGTATCTAACTAGTTATAAGTCAAAGTGTAAATATCATTGTTCAATAAATATGGTAATGCGTAGGCCAAAAGTCGAGGTATAGACAGAATTGCGAGGCCCATTTTTTTCGCGTTCTCTATCATCGTAATGTTTGGTAAAATTAATATCTCGATTTTGATGTTTTTACGAATACAAAACGTGCTCTATATATAAGGAAGAAAGAGCTAGGTTTATTGAACAAAATTGACCAACAAAAATCACTCACGGGTCTCAAAATAAACAGCTAACTTTTTCAATGTTGGTTTCCAATGATAGCTATAACTGGGCCCTAAGTGTGAAAAACGTATAAAAAAGTTTTTCTTTCCAAGGGAACAAAGTCCCAGTAGAAATTATTCTCGTCAGGGAAAGGAAGTGTCTTCGTACCGTTACACTGTTTTAAATTAAATTTTTTGGATATTCATCGTCTTATCTGTCAGTTGTAAATAATTGTAATACGTACATATTACTTCGATTTGTATGATTTAACTTAATTTTCGGTTGAAGAAAGACGTAAGTGCTATAATAGTTATGGTAGTTTTATATTGAAATTTGGAACTATTTTAAATTGCGTTTTCTGAAGAATCGAATCGTTTTTCCACCAGAGGTGCGAATATATGTACATAGATTATTATATTTTTACTTAATTTATTTTAAAGGGCTGTTAATATAAATTTAAATTTAATACAAATTTTAAAGTGGTAAAGCTAACGTCACAGACATAGATCGTAGGATTTTTTTTTTTTTTTTTGTAAGTTTTTTGTTTGGTGATGACATTTTGAATGTGAGTAATCCTTCTTCTGACTTAAAGTTTAGGAAAAAAATACAAATTAAAAATTAAAATTGTTCAAAAACTACTGTATGTACATAAAGATACAAATATTAACAGCTGATATAAAACAAATAAAGGATGTTTTAATATGCATATTTTTTGACATTTATACCCCCGTATCTCCCTTATGATTGGCCCTAACAAAAAATATAAAAAAAAAAACTTTTTTTTGTAGAAAATGTAATTTTTGTTAATTCTGTAACATTGAATTTTTCATTATTAAGATTAGTGTTACTAATTTCTATGAAAAGCCTTAAAAGGAAACAATCTAATGAGTATGTAAACGGGTAAAATAGAATTTTGAAAGAAAATTATTTTGAATTCTTTCAGTCTTTTGTTAAGTCTTAATTCCGTAAGACCTTTTCAATTTAAAAAAGCTGTGTTAGTATTCTGCCTAATTATGATAACTTATGATAGTTGTAGACTTTAGAGGCATTGAATATTTTTTTTAACACAATTTTGAATGCTGCTTCTTAAAGCTTTGCATGTGAATGAATTGATTACTTTCTACCATTCTTTCATTCCAAAGAAACAGAAGGAACCAAAAACAATCGTTTCTATGAAAACAGAAAATCAAATAAATAATGATCTTACCACGACAGCACCAGCTTAAAAAATACAATTCCCAATACACATAGCCATCGCAATCGCCATCGATATCGACTTCGCCATCAGTTCTAATCAAATGCCAAAGCTGCTATATCTAGTGTTGTTCAATATGTTCACTTATACTATACCTATAAGCTATAACCAAACCATGGCCAGACCAAACCAAGCCCAACCAACTACTGGGCTATACTACAAGACTCTTCAATTTTGTTCGGGCGCTTATCCTTGACCACAATCGTCCATCAAGCGCATGAGAAATCCAAACTCTAAGCAAACTGACAGGATTATTCCTTTTCTATATGTATAATTCTATGTCTATCCATGAAGTAACCCCTTCTGGGAATGACCATCAGAGCATCAGTTCAGTACTCTCTATACTGCCACCAGTGACTGGCAATATGTGAAATGTGAGTAAACCATAGCTACATATACAATTAACCATCGAGTTCGAGATTTTTCCAATAGGTTTTTTTAGTTTTGCAGGACACAGACAAACAGCTCTCCCTCATCCAGGATCGAGGACCCAGCCGCTATACTATTCCTACCACCTGGAACTTGTGATGCATTCTCTCTGTGCTGTCCATTGCAATTCGGATGATCTCTATGGGGATTGCTGTCAATACTACGAAGCGCGTGGGGGTTGGAAGGCGCTTTTGGATGGGTACAGCTGGCGTGGTAGTGGCGATGGCGGCTGGACGAGTTATTTGTGAAACAACGGGACCTATAGCAGATATCATTATTTACTTGCATGTCAGTTACCCTGTTGAGGCGGCAGGGCTCATCAGCTTAGCCCGATGGTTGATGACGATGACGTTGATGGAAACCTACCGAGTTATTTCAAAAAAAATAAAACTGTACAACACCAAACATGAAAAAAAAAAGATTTCAAGTAAATCCTTACTGAGTGGAATTGAAAGATGAACAATAAAAATAGTATAAAAACTCGACCCTCAATACACAGTGGTTCCACTTTAATCAAATGAAAAGGCTATTTTTTTTTTGTAAGCCAGCCGATTGACTGATATAAAAGTGATGGGCTCTTGGTACTCATGTATGCAGCTTTTAGAGAGGGCTCTTCTGCATCTGTGCCTGCGAAAAGGCCAACTCACATGTAGAAATAGAGGAAATAGAAGGAAAGACCATTTTTCAAATAACGACCCCGATATCTCTGCTTCTGCTGCATATAGGGATAGGGAGTGGATTAAGCGAAATACCGTGATCTGTACAAAATGGTTGGGTATTAGAATAATATACCAAGGGGAGTGTTCAGCTTTTTACTTTTTTGCTGAAGTAGATAAAGTAGAAAAAGGAGATACAAATTAAGGTAGGTATTTTTACAAAGGATATAATTTGAGGAATTTATATGTATAAATTAAAGGAGATATTATAAACTATTTGACTGATGATAAATTGCTTAGAGCCAGTTTTTCAGTTTTTTGCAGGATCAAAGTTGAGCCAGAGTTATCCCCAGAATCCACATCTTTAAGAAATTTCTAAGAAGTCAAGGCTATAGTGACTTTCTAGTCCAGGAAAATTAGATAGAAAAATGTCCTTACTTGGAGAAAATTCTGACAAAGCCGAATTTTAGTCAAGCTGAATTTTAGGGGGTAGAAGAGGAACACTTGTTCCCAAATAACTTGAAAACTATAGGTTTTTTTTTTCTACGTTGTAGCTAAACATTGTAGCTCATGTAATGCATTACGACACTTTTTTTCGTTCAGTTTGGATTGAAGATTGAAGAGTTTTGGAGTGGCTAGAAGGGCAATTCTGCCACCTTGAAAAAAAAATGAATTCTTATATTTTCTTGAATAATTCCAAAAAAAATAGGGTGGCACAACGGCTCATGAAGAACCAGAGCCTAGTGACTAACAACTCGCAACCATTCCTGTGTGCGCCTTTCGACAGGAATGGAAGGGACCTACAATTGTATGCCGAATCCGAACGGCTAGACGAGAAGCACTTATTCGTGACAAGTGATACTCTGGGAGGATTTGTCAATTCTTTGCAAGAGGCAGTAGCCCTGAAAAAAAAACTTTTTAGTTTTAGGTGGACGAGGCTGAGAAGCGATCCCAGACCTCCAGCCCGACAGTCGAACGCACTAACCATTACGCTACGGGCTACTACTTAATAACTCCCAAGAAGTTTATTTTTTCAGGGTACCGGCCGTTTGGACGGAAATCTCTTCGCAACTCTTACATTGCAATTATCAAAATACATTTTAATCGATTCGCAAAAGTTGTTTCGCAAATTTTCTTCTGGCCTTTGAGCCGACAAAGCGATTATTTCGCAAAAAGTTCTTTCGTGGATATTTATGTCAAGTGCCAATTTCTTGTTTTGCTAAATTCTGTTCAGATTATTGTTATTTGGCATTTGTGTAATCTCGCGATTCGTTATTTGGCTGTTTAATCATTTGGCCGTTTCATCATATGGCTGTTTGATTATTAGGAAATAATACAATGCGTGTTAAAAATTGCAATGTGAAATATGCGAAATGATTATTTTGCGAAGCAATAACATAGCAAAATAAAAACTTGCCAAACAAAAATTTCCAAACAATTTATTGCGAAATGATTAAATTTAAAAACAAGAAATTGCGAAATGATCATTGCGAAATGAAAAACAGCCAAACAAAATTCGGCAGATAACCCCTACTCCTTTTTCACAAAATGATCGAAGAACAAAATGATCTCTAGACAGTACAATCTTCAAAAATTAGTTAAAACAAATGTTAACTTGAATGATTTTGAATTAACCAAAGCTTATACTGAATATTTTCCTTAATGTTTACCACACCTTCACGTTTCGACTATCAAACTTGTTATGTCAAGATGTATGTTTACCTAATTGGTGACCAAATAAACATAATAGTTATCCTTTGCACACCTTTTTTATTTCATAATATACACACACGACATAACTAATACAAATTATGTATGTAAATAATTATCAACAAAAAAATCGTTTAGTAAATTCCTAACTAGTCTATCACTCTTAAACATTAAATCATTATTCTTTCCTTTTTCACACATACCCCCTCCATTACTTAAGGCATTAAGAAAATTATATTTTTACCCAATCTGAAATTTCTATTTAGTAAAGTACCTAACTACTCTTTAAATAAGATCATAAAACGCCTTCTTTCATTTTCAAGGACTATACGTACGTACTTAAACTCTTGAGTTGGTATATGGTCGATGAGTGACGAAACAGCTCTTAACAAATTATATACTGTTGTTCACAATCACTCTTTAACACACCGCATATTATAATTATTTGTGATAATGTCCTTTGGTTTTTAACTCTTGATTCATAATTAATTTACCGCACTGACAAACCATAAACGCCCACTATTAGAGATGCCGCTCCATATCTATATTCACACACTCCCCCATTTATTTTAGTATACATACCGTCCAAAAATAAAACAATAACAGCAAAAAAAAAATGTTGTATGATAAACATCCCTCTTCATTAACACATACACATACACCCACAAACATTTTACATACATACGGTTGATAATTATAAACAACCTTGTTCAGGAATCACGCTCACGGTTGCCACTTAAAAGTAAACAAATAAAAAAAAAACAAGATTTTGATTGTTAGTCAAAATTATGACAAGGTATTCACGATCCGATACAGCTGGTCTAGTTTATTTATTTTGTTATTACTACAAAAGGGACTTAATTATAGGATTATCTACATCTTCTGGGATCAGGTCTGGGATCGCTTCCCAGCCTCGTCCACCTAAAAACTAAAAAGTTTTTTTTTCAGGGCTACTGCCTCTTGCGAGGAATTGACAAATCCTCCAAGAGTATCACTTGTCACGAATAAGTGCGTCTCGTCTAGCCGTTCGGATTCGGCATACAATTGTAGGTCCCTTCCATTCCTGTCGAAAGGCGCACACAGGAATGGTTGTGAGTTGTTAAGCACTAGGCCCTGGTTCTTCATGAGCCGTTGTGCCACCCGATTTTTTTTACATCTTTAAGATAAGTAATCACAGAATTTGTACTAATTACATAAAACTGTAAACAGGCCATTTCGATGAGGAAATTCTCTTTGTAGTCATTACATATTTATGTAATAAGTGTAACGTGAATATATTTATGTAAAGATTACATTCTATTTATGTAATGAGTACATATTTATTTAATATATCATATTTTTTATAAATCTAAAAAGAGGCGAGATTTAATCTTTTAAAGGTATTGAGTCAAGCGTTACCAAATTATAGGGAAATTCATGTTTTGTAATGAATACTGGTAAAAAACTGTACTCACTAAATATAAATAATCGTGTTTACATATCTCATAAGTCCGACGGACATAATTGTGTAATTTATACATGGAATATTTAAGTTAATGGAATGAGTGCAGACAATATACGAAAAAACTGTACTTACTCCGTGACCAGCACGAAATTATGTAATTAGTCCATTGAACATTTATATTTTATTAATAAGTGCATACGTAGAAACTGTACTGCATATTTATGTAGTTATCACAGAAAGCGACAGATCTTTATACACTTTATACAATAGGTCCATAGAACTCCGTACTGACTACATCATGTAAAAAATGTACTCAGTATAGATTTTATGATGTAATGAGTACAAAAATATATAAATGTAGAATTATATGTGATAAATCAACGTATTTATATGCATGTGTTAAATACATGAGTTTTTTCCTCAGTGTACCCAGCTAGTGATATAACTTGTATTTTGTTTAAATCTTTGTTTTTCGACTTTGACCCTTCTGAGTTTAAACGATTTGTATTGTCTGTAAATTGATTTTTCGGGATTTAAGATTTTTATGAATGTGGATTATCGGAATTTTTATTTTTATCGATTTCGTTGGTTTTTTGGATTTCTGGTTTTCTGAATACTGTTTTTTATTTTTTTTTTTGGAGGGGGGGAGGGTTTGGGGCTGTTAGAGACTGTATTTATATACATTTTGCTTTCATTGAAGACAATAATATCTCTACTAATCTTCTAAATCAAAAATAATGTATGTACATTGTAGAGCAATATTAATAAAAAATTACCAAAGCGGCAACCGTGACAGGAATATGCTTAGAACATTATCGTGTCCTTGTTTAGAAAAACCACGCCACTCCATGCCACTCACTCAGCTGAGTACCTCATTTCGAATATTATAAGGTTAAATTATTATAAGCACTTACCTGCCTTGCAAAACAGCTTGAAACAACACTCTTGTGTCCCCAAAAAAGTGGGTTGGGTGGGAGGTGATGGTGGTAGAATACCCTATGTTGTTAGAGGGTGTCCTCCCACCTGCCATACATATATTTCGTCACAGTCAGGTACGAAAAAAGGACACACAAAACTGCCACACATAAATTAGAATCTTAAATATTTAACGATGATGGTGCAAATGTATGATAACGATGCAAGATTTAAGTTTCTTTTTACCCCCTTGTTTTTATTGTGTGTATACCTACACATGATGTATGTGTGAGTGTGTGTGTCATTTGTTTGATATAGTGATACAGATACTGATGTTGATGTTGTTGCTGCTTCGTAGAGCGTTAAAGTTACAACAGAGAAGATGTGAAGCAGGTCAAAATGAAATTAGGTCTTCCGGCCAATGTTGGCACGGAATCGCATAATCATCATCATCAACATGATACCCATCAGGACATCATCGTCACCAGTGCCATCATACCATACCCATCATTGACGTGTGGCTGTCATTGCAATCTGTAGTAAATTTTTATTTTCAACCAAAACGAACATAAAAACACTGACGGCAAATCTTATGTGCTAACACCATGTATACTGTTCTCAAGAGCACAGATATACCTAGGAGCTACATATGTAGGAATTTTTGTAGCAATGAAAGTCCTTTTTCTATCTTTAAAGCGTTATGATGTTTGTGTCGCATCCTCGCGTTGTTGTAGGTAGGTATATGGAGGAATAGCATATGCCTTAAAGGCAGTTAACTGCAGCAGTAGCAGCATATAAGCGACATTAATGACTGAATGCGAATATACTCGTATAGTCTTGAAGGGAGCCAGGCAGGAGGTTTTGTTCCTCCATCTATATAGTTGGGTCGGGAAATTAATGTGTTGTCCTGAAATTGCTGCGAGATGCGGGTTAACAGCGCCAGTAAAGGAGGTTTTATTCCATACACACTCTTCCCGAATTTCTTATTTGCTATATGATGTTATTTGCTTGTACGATTATGCGTGGGTAATTTGCTTCTTTATTTTTCTAATAACCGTAACAGCAGTTATTTCACATCGTGAGTCGTCATTGTCGTCGTCCTCGTCGGTCGTAACCCAACACTAACGGGTCTTTTAATTGTGTATTAATTGTAATTATTATTCGGTTGGATATGTGTGGTTAATTTTTGGTTGAGTTGAATTAAGATTTTCCTCCGCTGGCGCTGCCCGGAATCCACTGCCCCTCAAGGGAATTGCCAACTAATTATTGATTTTCTAGCTAAATTAGATGTAAGGATTTGACTAAAAGCTTCATTTAACCATAAAATGTTAAATGAAGCTGAACAAAATTTCAGGAAATATAGAAAGTACTTTAATTATATTGTACCATATAGTAAGTCACTATGTATTTAATTGGTATTGTTCATATAGATTTGAAAGCCACCAAATTCTTAAGTGTATAGTATATAGGGCTGGCCACGAGACGAGAAAATTCTCGGTCTCGATCTCGGTCTCGCATGATGAGACCGAGACGAGACGAGACTGCCTTTTAGGCAACTGAGATGAGACCGAGTAGGGACTCTATATTTGGACTGAAATTTACAGGGAGTCTAATAAATTCAAAAATCCAATTTCAGTTAAATATTTATTTTCTTTTGCACGTATTCAAACTATAATTGAAAATATTTCGTTCCAATAATCAACAAGTTGGCCGAAAATCGTATTTTTCGGAGATGAGAACGAGACGAGACTAAATTATGCGAGACCGACTCGAGGCCTAGACGAGACTGAAAATTTTCAATTTTAACGAGACGGACATGAGACTTACAAAAGTCTCGCACAGTCTTGTCTCGTGGCCAGTCCTACAAAAAAAAGCTTTAAATTGCTTAAACATCATGGCCATTGCTCGTTTTAGGATTAAAACCGGCTCTAGTTAACGTAGACGTTAAGTTGTGAACCCTTGTCTAACTATTCCATAATTTTAAACACGTTAAACAACTCGCCCAAGTGGACTCCGCAACGTAACGTAGGTAAGCAAATTAAGGTTGAACAGGCACACATTTGACAGATAAAGAGAAGAAACACAGCTATAGAACAACAAAAAATGTTAAAACGAACAAACTACTTCAGAACAAACAATTTTTATATAGGTAATTATTAAGTGTGCGTCGCGTTTATAGATTATGAGTGTGTTTTATTTGAATCTTGTTGAAAATTGTTCTTTATTGGAAATGAAGTCTACTCGTATTATCCCTGATTTAATAAAAAAACAAGCTCATAGATAATGGTGACACATCTACTCTACGTGTGTTTTGGTTATGTGTGATTGATGTGTGTGCACATGTTTTCGCAGAAAAAGTGAAAAATTCAACGCCGCGCTACCGAGCTCTATATAAATACATTAAAAAACTTTTCATTTTTATCAAGGCTCTAAATATTAAAAAAAAAAAAAATCAGAAATCATATAACCAACCTACGCTTTTTTGTTTGTACTTTAAGAAGTTAAACAACCGATTTTCTGGTTTTAATATTACAACATTAGGAGAGTGGTTTAACGTAAAACTATACTTTATGTCGTTTAAAATTACCAAAGAGTAGGCCCTCGCTTTAAAAAGAGTTTTTAGAGCCGACTCTCATTTTAAAACTGATTTAGAGCCAGTTTTAATTGTTTAAAATTTTGCGCACATCTATTTATACATTGAGCTGAAAAAATCAAGAAATGAACTATCTGATTTCTGAGCAAAAATTTTATCATCAGTTTTTCCCTCAGTTTACCTAGGTAGTTATATTACGTGTATTTTGTTTAAATGTTTGTTTATGGGCATTGGCCTTTCTGAGTTTACAAGATTTGTATTTTCTGTAAATTGAGTTTTCGAGATTTAAGATTTTTAGGTATGATTATCGGAATTTTTAGTTTTCTCGATTTCAGGTTCTTCGAATTTCTGGTTTTCTGAATATTGTTTTTTTTTTTTTGTTTGGAGGGGGGGAGGGGGCTGTTAGAGCCTGTATTTATACACATCTTGCTTTCATTGAAGACAATAAAATCTCAACTGGTCCGTCTTCTTAATCAAAAATAACTAATGTACATTGTAGAGCAACATTAAAAAAAATTACCAAAGCGGTAACCGTGACAGAAATATGGTCAGAGCAAAATGTAAAAATTATGAGAAACAATTTTAAAAATGGTAGGATTGATTTATAAGAAAAATATATATAAAAACTTTTGAGACATTTTCGAAGTAAATTAATTTAGACGCAAGTTTTAAGTTAATTTGCAGTTTAAAATAAAGTTTCAAAAGTATCATAAATATACAAAGTGCAACAATAAACAATAAAAATGCAAAACACTGGTTTTTGATGAGAATGCTGAAGCTATACGCAATAGTTTAGACTTTATACTATGAGATGGACATTAGTTAACGAAGATGAAAAGCTTCGTATTCATGATTCATTTTAAACGTTTTGCAACAGTTTTTGTTGGACAGCAGTACATGAAGTGACCCGCTTTGTGCGTTCTAAGACTCTTAACTCTTTTTTGGGTCGTTGCTCTGCTTAGTGTATGTATATTGTATATAATCGTCAGGAAGGTGTCAACGTTAACATTTTTTTGGACCTTTGGTGGGTGGCCTTCCAAATGTAGGCCACCAAAGGCACTGTTGAATTAATTAAACGTTTTCAATCCCTGCAAGAGAAAATTTAAATCCAGGCCACCAAAGGCACTGTTGTCCAAGAAAAACAGTTTAAAAATGTCAGGAATTAATTAAACGTTTTCAATCCCTCCAAAAGAAAATTCAAAGTATCATTTAACCATTGTAATTTAAATCACTTTTTTCTATTTAAATTGTTTTTTGTTGCACTGTTATAAACTTTTAAACCAAAACAATACCCCAATATATAATATATTATTAATAAATTCTTGACTATTTTACTTCGGAATTTAAATGCACCTAAGCTATGCAACGGTCGGACGTAGTGTAATGGTTATTGCGTTCAACTGTCACGCTGGAGGTCTGGGTTCGCTTCCCAGCCTCGTCCACCTTAAAACTAAGGGCTACTGCCTCTTGCGAGGAATTGACAAATCCTCCAAGAGTATCACTTGTCACGAATAAGTGCTTCTCTTCTAGCCGTTCGGATTCGGCATAAAATTGTAGGTCCCTTCCATTCCTGTCGATAGGCGCACACAGGAATGGTTGCGAGTTGTTAGTCACTAGGCCCTGGTTCTTCATGAGTCGTTGCGCTCCCGATTTATTTAAGCTATGCAGCGGTACAAGATTTGTCATTAACAAATTATGGGCAATGTTCTTGAAGCTACAATTTTGTAGGTAAAGTTGTTCTCCTGCCACGAATCGCAATGATCCCTTTAGACTCACCCATTCCATTCAGACGTCTACAATTTCCAATTCTCTTGGCATTTGTCATGACTATTAATAAGTCACAAGGGCAAACAATGTCGATTTGTGGGTTGGATCTAGAAAATCCGCAAAACCGTCAAGTTTATTCATTTATACTCCTCAGGAATGGACTAAAAATATTCTTCGTCAACTCGCATCAAGATAAAATTAAACAAACATTGTTGATTATAACGAATTGTTTGTAGAAAAATTGATGATATTTCAAAATAAAGAATAATGAAATTATTTTACTTTGTTTATTATCCTTTAACGCTTGAAATAACATGCAAGACTACGTCTGTCGGGCCGCTAATCTACATGTAAATTGTATTTTTTTTTTTATAATTTATAAACATTTCTTGAGCCATTTTCGATAAAAAATAAAATTTGTTAAAACGTTTTCTTTTATAATTTTTTGAGTAGGCACGAAATTACCTTTATTTTTGAGTGTTACAAGTAAATTTTCAAAAATAGGCTAACAGAAAATTAGCAGAAATCTAGTTTTTTAAACAAAATGTAATTGAAAGCTCTGCAAATGTAATAAAAATTTACAAAAAAAACAAGCATAACAACAACAACATGGTCTGTATCAGGATCACGTTACTTGAACGATAAATAAGTTTTTTTTTAATGTGATGATCTCTTTATTACATATATTGATCCAGTGCATTAAAGCCCACGGTATTATCCCACGCGGGTGTTAAATCCCAAAAGAAAAAGGAATTTACCCCCGCAGGTGTTAATTCCTTTTTAAAGTGGTAATAAGGCCCACCAAAAAAAGGACTTAGACCCCCGGGTGCTTGGAATTGGCTTTAACACACAAACTTCATACATATACTCGTATGATTCCTAAAAACTTTTACTCAAATCACTGTTTACTACTAACACTTTTAAAGCAGACCGACTGACAACATAGGCGCCTACCAGGCGACTGAGCATATCCTAAACGGAGCGACGGAGTCGCCTGAGCAGGACAGAGGACCCAGAAAGGGAGGTAAAATCCTTGAACCCGCGAAGCGGGCCACCCAAAATACTATTTAATACAACAATTTTAAAAGCAGACCAACTGTTACCATAGTAGCCTGCCAGATGATGGGGTTTATTTCCATTTTACATTGGAATTAAAACCCGTCAGAAAAAGGAATTATACCCCGCGGGTGTTGTCCCGAATTTAAAAAGGAATTAACACCCGCGGGGGTTAATTCCTTGTTTTTTTGGGAATAAACACCTGCGTTGGATAATTCCGTGGGCGTTAATGCAATGCACCATATTGATTTTTAGTTATAATGAAATACGACTTAAATAAGCTTAAGTGATTTTATCCTTTTTTTGTAGTAGTTACCTTCTCCTTTCTTTTATTACAATAAAGACATATTTGTTTTTTTTTTGTAATGTCTTTTTTTTATTATTGCGGTCTTATCTTGAAACCTTTATTTAAAAGAAATAAGACGCCAAATATGAATCCAGCTTTGTTTCGTTGGGCGCCATTTAATGTCAAAAATGTTTGATTTGATACCTTATTTTTGTTTGATTAAATCAAATGTATGGGTCAGGTGACTTGTTTATTCAGTTTCAGTTGCATTTTTGTTGTTTCCCCTTTCTTTATTTGTTGAGATAGCTGATTACCAATTTCCCAGGAAATAATGACAACAGATAAGATTCAATATATAAATTCCTTCCTTGAAAACATTTTGAAGACTATATTTGCTACCCCCTCAAAACGAAAAGGAATAAATCTTAAGAATGCCTTTTACTTGATTTCAATAAAAACATTTTTAATGCAGATACATACCCACAGCACATTGAAAAACACTCAATAAAAATTAACACAAAAATTGTTTCCTTAATTCTTTTGGCAAGAGTTTATATGTTATTTTGCCTCAGTTACATATAAAATTTCATCTAGCATGAAGACAAATTTACTAAGTTCAAAAACATAAACGAACTCTCATTTGACCTATCATATTCTTATTTTTGTCAGGATTCACAAGGAACAATGTAAAAAAAAAAAAAAAAAAACAAGAAAAACCTCATCCTGAAAGCTGAAAGTCCAATCACAATTCACAAACACAAAAAATAATTTCATTCAAAAATGTTTTTTTTTTTTTTTGTAATTCCAAAAAATTGATTAAACAAAGTTTTTCTTCGACGACCTTTTGTCAGCCACCATTATGGTTTCTTTAAAACGCACCACAGCCACAGCTGCAACCGCGTTCTCTTAAAAAAAAATAAAAAACAAAATGAAGAAGAAAACCTAAGAAACTGTTCTTGATTGGATATTTAATTCGATTTTTTATCTCAAAATAACTCTGTGATTTGAAGTTCCTTTTCACTGGTATGGTTCCTTCCGCTCAAAAACTAAATATAAAGTTATTCTTCTTAAAAATTCTTGGAGAGTAAGATGAAGAAGAAGTAAAGAAGAAAAAAAAAATACAACGAACTTTAGAAAAATAAGCCCCATGAAAAGAGAAATAAATCCCGGGTCTGTTCTTTTCACAAGTGGTGGTGATTGATAGCCGAGATGTTGAAAGAAACTTTGTCAACGTCCAACGAACACACAAAACGAAAAGTTTGATTTAAAAAAAAAAAAAAAACAGCAAAACTAGGATTTGGATGTTCTTCTCTATTCGTCGTCATGTCGGTCGTCCCTCCTCATTCTCCCCATTCAAAGTTCGATAGCCAATTTCTTAAACGTGTTCAATTATTATGAATTCATGCTATCGGATCAATCATAATGTCCTGTGTGCCAGTGCCAGAGTGGTATAAGATTTTTCGGATGCGTTGCGTATTGGCAATTTATTTTAGTGTATTTTTTTCCTTGGTGCTTTTATACATTTCTTTTCATTTAAAATTCAAACATCGTACTTAACTAGGATTGCTATGATATGCCAAAATTTAAGTAGGATGTCAGGAGTCAGGACTCTCTTTTTCATAACTCAAAAAAAAAAAAACAAAACAAAAAGCGAAGAAACCTCTATACAGTTATTTTCTTAAATTGGCATTTCTTTAATTTCTAAACTTTAACCTTAGCAGAGATTGAGATGGGATCATGCTGGTGCTGGTTTCTGGGTTTTTATTCATCATTTATCCTTTCACCAAACAACTAGAGCAATTGCAGAAAAGGATATCAGAAATCGAACAGAAAACTAACTAAATGTGGTGGTCTAGGTCTGGTTGTGTTCTATGAGTTCTATTATGTAGGTACAAAGTTTTTGGCCAAAGGGAAAGATTCTTTCTTTCAAAACAATTTTTATTGATGGCGCATCCTTTTTACAAATCCCTATTTCAGGATTTCATTGGGATTCGGATACTTTTATTTTCAATTCTGTTCATCAGTTTCTCGTACTTGAAAACTATAGAAGCTTTTGTTTTCATTTGGTTTGTTTTTTTTTGTATTTATTTTATTTAATTTTTTTTTTTTCACAGTCAGGACTTTTTTGCAGAGATTATATCTTATGCGGTTGTGGTGTATTTTAAAGTTTCTTTTCTCTTAGGGTTTTCATTTTTGTTTTGTTGTACCGAAATAAATATATCGATGTGCCTGGTTCTGTGACGACGGCCATGATGATGGTTGAGAAGGCAAGAGTTTTAATTCAATTACATAGTCTTTGTAAACCGCAACTTAAATTGAGATGGGAAATCGTTGCTTGAACTTAATACTGTCGACGACGACCGACGGGTGGTTCTACGTATATTTTTTGGTAAAGGTTTGGGGTAGTAGAATAAGAAATAGCAAGAGATACGAAAAAGTTGAGAGATAGGATTACAACAAAGGACAGAATGAGGTTGAATTTTTGACCTTTTTGATTGAATTGGTTGTTAGTTTCTATGGTTTTTTTTTTATGAAATTTGTTGCTACAGGTTTAAGGTTTCTCTTAAGGGTGTGGTAAGTTTCTACAGACATTTTTTGGTATTTTTTATTTTAGGAGTTAGAAAAAATGTAATGTCCTTAAAGGGAAACCATCAGTAACGGTAGGTTTTATTAAATGAATATAATAATTAAATTTATGTGATAAGCCAATAAGTCCGCAAAAGGATATTAAAAAGAAACTGACGGGAAATGAGAGGAAGAAAGGAATAATTGCTTTCAAATGCTCCTAAATTTAAACATGGGTTTCTGTGGGAATGGTCGCCATTGATCATATTTTCATTATCTAGTATAACTTGGAGGCCAAACAGAATGTGATAGCTAATTTAATATTTCAAACTTTTCAAGGAAAATTAAATTTTCTATCAAAATGGATGTGTTACGAACGACAACACTGGCCATTCGTGACCCTTAATTCGTTAATAGTATTTCAGTTAGGACATGATTCTTGGGTATATCCTAAGAAAAAAATCATTTTACAGTAAGGGCCTATCTCCAATTTTGATATCATTTATCGGGTACAGTAAGACCCGATTAAGAGAAACCCGCTTAAGAGAAAAACCCGCTTATCTGAAACACTTTTTTCTTCCCCGAGTATTTGTCGACCAATTACCTTTAAAACACTCCGCTTAAGCGAAGCTCGCTTAAGTGAAAGGCCCGGATAACTGAAACATATTTTAAGTTAAATTTTATATTTTTCATCGAAAAAAACTCTCTAAGTGAAAAAATAATGATAACGACTAGAGCTAATATAATCATTGTTGGTTATTGAAACTATTTCATTTAAATTTTTCCCAGGCAACTGCAAAAGATAAATACAATTGTTTCTAACTCAAAATATCCGATTTGTTGTATTTTTAAATCCGCTTAAGTGAATTTTTTTTCACTTATCCGGACTCCGCTTAAGTGAATTTTTTCTCACTTAAGCGGGGTTCGTTTAAATGAAAAACCCGCTTGAGTGAAAGAAAGACTATGACATTTTGCTGTTTCTCTTAAGGGGGTTTTGTAGTAGCCCGTAGCGTAATGGTTAATGCGTTCGACTGTCACGCTGGAGGTCTGGGATCGCTTCCCAGCCTCGTCCACCTAAAAACTAAAAAGTTTTTTTTCAGGGCTACTGCCTCTTGCGACGAATTGACAAATCCTCCACGATTATCACTTGTCACGAATAAGTGCTTCTCGTCTAGCCGTTCGGAATCGGCATAAAATTATAGGTCCCTTCCATTCCTGTCGAAAGGCGCACACAGAAATGGTTGCGAGTTGTTAGTCACTAGGCCCTGGTTCTTCATGAGCCGTTGTGCCACCCGATTTATTTATTTATTCTTAAGCGGGTCTTACTGTTTTTAAGAAAAGTCTTACTTTGGTGTACCCTGACTCATGTAAACTGGAATTGCATTGTTAGTACTAATGATAGAAGCTTCCTTTAGCTCTTTATTTTTTAGAAGAAATACCAGCCCTTGTAACTGCGTTTAAATAAATTTGATATCTTTTCTCAGTCTTAAGATATTCAGTTTTTAGACTGTTCAATTTTTCCTACCCATGCTAATTTTTTGACTTTGGGGTCAATTTTCTACAGAAAATGCGTAAATCAATATCTTGAAAGCGGGTTAAGGAATGTTTTCTTTTTTAATTTTGTATAAAATTGAATTATAATAAATACTGAAAGTTGGCTAACCAAAATATTTTTTTTTTAAATGATCAAGAAATTTTATATTTAAAAAAATGTATTTAAAAAAAATCCGCTTTACAGATTTTTGAAATTTTGCATAAACTTTATATTTCATTTTGATATTTTTAAGAAGGATATTTTAAGTAAAATCAAAACTAATCGAAATTTACCTAGTATAGGTTAAATTAAATTTATATTCTTGAAAAATATTTTAAACCCTTACTAAAACCGTGTGTCAATTGCGTTAAAAGTGCGCTAAATTTGATCCCATGGCTAAATTTTGATATTAATGAGGTGAATAGAGCCGTCAAAATTTAACCTGCTTAGGAGCTCGTTTAAAAATTTTAACTAATGGATAAATTTTGACGTTTGTATTAATTTTCTTGCACATTACTGGCCCCATCAACCTATTATACCTGGACTGCTAGGAGCGTACATCACAATAGTTCCATTTATTGAAAAAAAAATCGAAACACTAGTGGAAATTTGAAAACGACTAAGCGCCAAATTGTTCACAGTGGGTTAAGTTTAGTATGTGATATACGCTCTATTTAACTAACGCTTATCAACCCAAATTGACTTATTAGCGATATCCATGATTAAGAAATCAACTTTGGATTTTTTGAAAACATTAGATCAACAATAAACACATTCAACGATTTCCCAGTTTCAATAATCATGGATTAAAGCGGGGTACACATTATCAAACCTGTTTGTATCAAAAAATTTGTGAACATAAAATGTGTTTGTCAAACAGAGAGTATACACTATCAAACGTGATCAGATTTTTCAAACAGGTGTGATAATGTGAACCCCGCTTAGGGCTCTTCCAAACCAACGGGAGACATTTGGCGTGGCGGGGAAACATTCGCCGTTGGCTTGGACACTGTCATTTATCTCCATGTAAATAAATTTTGCTAGCGATTGTTTCACCTTAAAGGCTCTCCCAAACAAATGCGAAGCATTCGACGCTGCACAATAGGCACTGTTGTCGCTTTTAATCAGTGAATTCATCTTCAATGCAACTTTTGTATGGGAATGACGATCGACTAGCAGTCCAGGTATACTAGGTCCATGATTGCCACTGTCAAATTGCAATTTCCGCATTCAAGATCGTATCCAAAGCGATTTGTATAGATTTGTGTTGTAATTCCTTCTGAAAAGAAGCTATTGCAACAACAAATCAAGGTATTTAAACATTTTTGAATAGCTTGACACCGTCTCGGATGGGTCCCTAAAGCAAGGAATGTCATTGGGAAATGTATGTTTTAAAAAATCCCATTTAATTAGGGCTGGCCACGAGATGAGACTCTGCGAGACTGATGTAAGTCTCGTCTCGGTTACGTTAAAATCGAAAATTTTCAGTCTCGTGTCGGTCTCGTATAATTAAGTCTCGTCTCGTCTCGGTCTCGTCTCCGAAAAATACGATTTCCGGGCATCTTGTTGATTATTGGAACAAATATTGTTTTCGATTATAGTTTGAATACGTGCAGAAGAAAATAAATATTTAACTGAAATGGGATTTTTTAAGTTATTAGACTCTCCGAAATTTCGGTCCAAATATACAGTCTCGTCTCGGTCTCGTCTCGGTTGCTAAAAAGTCTCGTCTCGTCGCGGTCTCATCATGCGAGACCCAGATCGAAACCGAGACTATTCTGGTTTCGTGGCCAGCCCTTCATTTAATGCAATTGACACATCCACCACTATAAAAACGGATCGAATGTAACTGGGATCAAATTTAACCAAAATCTTAACGCAATTGACATAAATGGCATAAGAATGGGATTTTTAGAAGTATAAATTAATAATAGGACTGGCCAGGAGAGTTAAAATTCATTCAATGTCAAATATCATATCACCATTTTCTCCCGCATAATACTCGAACTTCTAGGAATACACATAAGTTTACCCTTGAGTTTGAGCCCAACTTAAAACTTACTGACAAATACAGATGATATTTTTTTACCCGACCTTCGACTGCACGCAGTATTAAAAAAAAATATCTCAGAACTAAGGTATATCTTATTAAATGAAACGTTTGCTCCTGGTTGATCATATATCGATATCAAAACAGCTCTCAACTATGACAAAATTGAGTAGGTACGCAGAACTTCTGACTAAGTTATTCTTTTATAAAGCAGCAGCAGATGGACTTCTAAGGAGTTTGCTCTTATTCTATTTAAAAAGTTCTCCATGTATCGGTCCTGTTGTGTCTTTTTTTGTTTGAAAGAGAATATTATAAATAAAACAATGCATTGTACCTGATACACAACTACATAGAAACAATCGTAACAAAACAGATTCAACCATTTTCAATTGCTTATGAAGTCTCTACATACAATTTAAAACTGCACTCCATCATATAGAACCGATGAAAGCCACTCAAACTGCATTAAGGTCGGGTTAAATCGATTTCGATTTCTGTTACCTGAAACAAATAGTACTTACTTCTCCTAAAACAAGTTATTTTACTCCCACACTATTCTGGAAATCAGGAAGCTAAAATCTAGTAACATCTCTTAAAATCTTAACAAGTATTTTCAATTTAAAGAAAAACCGTGTAATATTACCCACATTCCATATACATTTTTAAAATCAGATAAGTGTTTGAATTTTTAAAATTATCATCTCACCAAAATTCAAGTCTAAAAATAATCCTCTTGAGAAGCTTATAAGCTTGTTGTTATAGAATAAATTTATATAATTTGATGATCCTTATAACAGGAGTTGACTATATTTCCATCGCCCCCTACCACATCAAAGTGGCTCAAAATAGACAAATTTTTGTTGGTACTGTTGGAGGGGGTGGGGGTTGTAGGTTGTTAACATAATTTCCCATTTGGCAAATGAAAAGAACCAAGACAAAAATAAATGGCGGAACTCACTTTCCTGCAAAACACACTCTTCACATTACAAGAGTAGGCACTTAAAAAAAAATCTAAATGGAATCCTACAATGAGGATATTTTGTTTAAAAAAAAAAAAAAAAATAACACACCCACACAAACTACAAACATACACACATATAGATACGATACTATAAAGGGAGACAAAGCTCTTTGTATTATGTCTCCTAAGCACAGGAAATTTAAAAATATTCAAACTTTCACCCAGTCTTTTCAAAATGAATGTGTAAGAAAGGACCAACTAAGCAAAAAAAAAAATGAAACTACTTTGTACAGGACAATTGAACTTATGTATAGTTCCCAAAATAAAATCACTCACACCTTGAGGGCATTTACTGTGGTATAATCTTGCAACAGGAAGGTAGGCTTTCTCTATAGGCCATCAGCTTCTCATCTCATCCTTCCCAAATTAAGGACATGAAAAGATATAGTATACGATACGACGGTGTTATGGGTGGGGGTGTACCGGACCTTATATAAAACGTTGACGTTTTTGTGAAATGGTTTTTCTGGGGGGGGGGGGAATGAATAACTTCCTCGGGGCTCAGCGTGTGACAAAAACAAAACTGTTGTCCTTTAAGGGGTTTTGCTTTGAGAATTATATATGCCTCCCTCTCTATGGGTGTTTTGTAAATGTGCGTATAATGGGCTCTCCATCTGTGTGGTCGTATATTGGGAGTAGATGTGTGTATGT
Source organism: Melangyna quadrimaculata (assembly GCA_949320155.1). Taxonomy (NCBI): domain Eukaryota; kingdom Metazoa; phylum Arthropoda; class Insecta; order Diptera; family Syrphidae; genus Melangyna; species Melangyna quadrimaculata. Next base: position 178,631,657 of record OX439485.1, on the reverse strand, counting down.
GATGCTTATTATTAGATGGCCAATTCATTTTAAGTATGAGCTTGAGCACTGTGTTTTATTTTGAGACGAGGGTGGTTAGTTTTTGGCTTCAAGCGATGACAATATACACAAAAGAAAATACCAATGCTTACCAGTAAATCCCTTCTCTTTAGGCGATTTTACTTATGAACTAAAAATAGGATTGTATCTTGCTAGGTGAGAGAAAGTATTTACGCTTGATTCTTTGCACAGGTTTATTTTTATAGAAAACTATTAAAGCGTGAAATTGTCTTCACAATATGAGAGATTTAGGAGATAAAAGATCAAGACGTCTTCTTGAAACGAACGGAACTAAAGAAAATATTTCTTCCAGCCCCTGGTGAGATGCACTAGATGTATGTCAATAGTGTTTTATAATTGTGAAATTTTAAGTTCTTAATTTCAAAAATTGAATTGATCTTTCACTCAATCTTTATACATAGCTAAAAGACATCGGAAAAAAAATTATTTCAGAAAAAAAAAAAAAAAAATGTTCCACATACGCCACAGTGACCAACACCAGCAAATAAGAATAGTTTGACATTTGATTTCACCGTTGTCCAATAATTTGTACACGAATGTGTAGCCTTACATTTTATTTATAATAAATTCTTTTATTCTCAAAGATCCAACATTTATAACTCAAATTATGACTGTGCTCGTGAAGAACAAGGGCCTTGTGACTAACAACTCGCAACCATTCCTGTGTGCGCGTGTCGACAGGAATGGAGAGGACCTACAATTTTATGACGAATCCGAACGGCTAGACGAGAAGTACTAATTATTCATGACAAGTGTTACTCTTGAAGGATTTGTCAATTCCTCGCAAGAGGCAGTAGCCCTAAAAAAAACTTTTTAGTTTTTAGGTGGACGAGGCTGGGAAATGAACCCAAACCTCCAGGGTGACAGTCCAACGCACTAAATTGTTGACAATTTTTTACAAACAATTTTGCATTAAATCTAAGAACTTCAAAATTTATTTCAATTCGCTTAAAACTTAACATTATTAAACCAGTAACATACACATGAATGTCTAGACACAAGACACAGTCGCGCATTTTATTTTTAAATCAACAACTTTGCCATATAGTAGTACCATGGATCGCGAGTCAAAATTTTGAATTCGGAGGCTTATTATTCAAAAAAATGTCTGACTCAAAAAAAGCTACAGCAAAATATTGTGTTAAAAGTAGCCGTTGTTTTTTAATAATATTTCTTTTACTGTAGGTTAGTTTTTCCGAACCGAGGTAAATGATTTTTTCACGTCCCAAATAAATCTAGATTTTTGTCGTATATTATGCAAATCACACGAATACAAATAACCAGATGACGAATGATGTCAAAAAACTCTAGTGAAAAAAATTCTCACTTATAAGAAGAAGATCCATAAATTTACAAGATAAAAAATTAAATCATTAAAATAATTTTTCAATCAGCATTTTTTTAATAGTGACATAAATTGTAAATCTTAAGTTTTCCTTATCCTCATTTATACTCTCCAAAGGACTTTTCTTTTCTTCCTATTTACATTCCTTTCCTCAAGAAGTACCATCACAGATTTGGCTATGAATATGAAAAATGCAATCCTCATAGCGTTTTTCTACAAAACTTTATTCAAGCATCAGTTCAACGAGGAGGTGGAGTAAGAAATTAATTTGTTTCTATACCCAACTCCCAATCCCAATACCAACACCGATTTAAAAAGAATAAAATAAGTGAACGAAAAAATTATTGAATCGAAGTAAGATGTTAAGTCCATCAACTCAAACACTTTATCCGACGCCAAATAACGATCTTCTTCAGGCTGGAAGCGTTTATCAAAAGCAACAACAGCGCACACAAACAAAAAAAAGCCATTTTTCTCATACAAAAACATCCTGACACTAATTATGGCTTCCTTGAGAATTTAATCAGCTGGTGCTCAATCAATCAATTGCAATATGAGAGTCTCACAATGAGAAGAAGGAGTCGGCGATTAAAAAAAGAGAAAAAAAAACCTTGACGTTAAGGGAAAAAAAAATCAAGAATAAATTGAGAAAAGAAAAAGAACTTGAGTCGATATGGAAATTATTCACTTCTTTTTTTTTTTGTATCTCGTTGCCTTTTTTCCCAATTACCAATAAACCTTCACAGAATCAGGATCAAGGACCAATATTTTAAGTAGCATAACGTGCTTTGTTGATCCAGCACAGGGAATACGAAATTAGATGACGATGGGGGTGTTTATTTGGATAAAAGGGGGTGTTTGTAGGGCGAGGGGTGACTTCATCCTCTTCAATGTTTTTGTATGGATGTATTTTCGATGTTTACTTACACACATATGTATGTGTGAAGTATTGTATAATTTGAATGAGTGAAAAAGTGAACAATTTTCGAATATGAATTATTAGTCAATGATTTCCTTTTGTTACACCAGCAAAATCGTGCTTTTTGAGATAGATTGATGGGATAGATTGAGATGTTATGGTATCAAGTGGGAATATCGTGGTTGATTTAAGTGGGGGCCTTAAATTAAGCTTACATAACAATTTGGCTTAAAAGATTTATTCATCAATCAAAGTCGTTGTAGATGTTTTTATTGCTTCGACAGGAATTTAACATTAAAAAGAGTCTTAAAAATATATAACGATTATAGTAATTTATGTGGGTAATATTTTTTGTATCTAAAATTGTTATACTGTTCTTGTTTTTACATATTAGGGTGTATATTGCATGTAATTCGGCAAAAGAAAACAGCGCGTATTTTGGGTTACGACAGGAAAAAAGCATATTGATCTACGTCTATTTCCCCAAATCTGATATGTTTAATAAAAATAAATTTAAGGAAACAAAATAAAACAGAAATCGCTAGATCGGTTTTGTTAGAGAAATATTTTGTTTATAAAAAACTTTTTAAACATTTTAAAAAAATTAAATTGTTCAAACTGTTTAAATTAGGTAGGTACTTTTGAAACAAATATAATTTTAAACAAAATTAAAAATAAAATAATCGACCATTCTAAATAAAAAATATTGGCGCAAAATTATAATCACCTCCTATTAACTAGGTTAAGTACATACTAGTTAAAACCATTTTAATTTTAAAAGTAGGTACTAATTTTGTATCTAATTATAAACATTTTTTAACCTACCTTCAACTAGTGTAACCCTTTAGTTCAACCCCCAGTTAATTTTTGTCGAACAGACCCAAAAATGAATAGTTCGGGAACAAAAATACAGTTTGAGGAGTATACTTTTTTTTAAACAAACGAAAGAAGACAGCAGCCTAATACCTAAACAAAAAAAAAATCGGAAAACTTTAATTGTTAAACAAAAATGAATGATGGAAATTTATCCAATAAAACACAAACATAGGTACATACCTGAGTTATTAATAACTTTTTGCATTTTTTTTCTATGAAGGTAAAGTGAGGTAGGTAGGGACGAAAGTGAGATGGGACGAGAGTGAGTAGGGACGAAAGTGAGTAGGGATGACAAATCGACATCGACAGTAAAATTCTTCTTATATTTATTTTTGGATTTCGGAAATCACGTTTGAACATATTTTATAATGTCATGCGACTAACAGATAGGTACTTTAGCTCAATTGAACCCCATTTTAAAAGATAAAAGGTACTTTCGTTGGTATTAAATTTATCACAAGCCGCTAATGAGAAAGTGGGCTTTATTACGGATTTAATTGTCAAAATACTAATTTGGATTTTAGTATCTACTAAAATCATTTAAAGTGTACTTTATGTGACTATAATTTGGTGCCATTGAATTTAACATTTTTTTAAGGATCCAAGAATCATTTTTTCTTTTTTTTTGTAGTAGCATAATGGTTAGTGCGTTGGACTGTCACGCTGGAGGCCTGGGTTCTCTCCCCAGCCTCGTCTACCTAAAAACTAAAAAGTTTTTTTTCAGGGCTACTGCCTCTTGGAAGGAATTGACAAAACCTCCAAGAGTACTTGTCATAAATAAGTGCTTCTTATCTATCAGTTCGGATTCGGCATAAAATTGTAGGTCCCTTCCATTCCTGTCGATACGCGCTAACAGGAATGGTTGCGAGTTTTTAGTCACTAAAAAATATTTTTTTTATATAAAATTTTGAAAACATTTTTTAGAAAAAAAAAAAAATGGGACGTGAACTTTACACACAAAAACTTAACTTCAAAAAAATTACACTAACGTGAATTTAAAAAAAAAATGAAAGTTAAAAAAAAAAACAGTTTTTTTAAAATATTGATATGCAATATAATTAAAATCTTTTAGGAGCATCTACCATTAAAAAAAAAAATAATTTGAACCGCTTAAACTGATAATAAGAAAGTCGAAAATATGAAAAGGGGTTGGTTCTGTGGAAAATACTTTTTATAAGAATGCAACAATTTTTTTTTTTTTAATTTAAAAGTGTAATAATTGCTCTCATTGAATTTCACACAAAATTTCTTTTCAAAATTCTTGAAGCCATTTTTGAGAAAAATTAAATTTTTCTTAACAGTTTTTCAAAATTTTGTATGGAAGCTTTATCGTTATTTTTGAAGATTGAAACATGATTTTATCAAATATTCTAGAAAATAATTTATAACTACTTTTAACCAAGTTTTAAGAAAATTGTAAAGGTATGTTCTCAAAATGTTGGGTTTTAAAATGAAAAATATCAACAGAACCATTTTCGAGAAAACCACTAAAATGTTTGTACCTATTTGAAGTACTAAAAATAAAAATTTATTAAAACGTAGCTTTTTTCATTAATAATTATTTTTTTTTTTTTTAGAAAATCGATAGAGCCGTTTTTGAGAAACGAATATTTTCTTTAATTGGGTTTTTAGCAACACACTCGCAGTTAGACGCCTTTCACACAAGGAAACTGAGTTGCCGGCAACTGGGAGTTTGTAGGCGAGAAGGGCGTAAAAGGAAGATAAAAAATCTCCCCCGCACCCTTCTCGCCTACAAACTAGCTACTTTCTGGCAACTCAGTTTCCTTCTGTAAAAGTGGTCTTAGGCTGCATAGCTTTCGCTCCGTCATTTATATTATTTTATGAATGTTTGAACGTTCAACAACCACTTGAGTGGGCTACCACCATTGTTTTAATTATTGCAATTTCATGGCTGCCACACCAATCATCAGATTTCTTTAGTGGTGCTTAGCCTTTATGTTCAATTTTTAATTTATAAATTAGTGCCGTCAATTGGAATCGAACTAAGACCAGCTACCTCTGAGGCCGATGCACTACGCATTGCGCTACCGAGGTCACCTGATCATGCCTATCCAATGTAAGGTTTTGTCTTTATAAATTGCATTCTGAGACAACTAGCATTTTTACTAGCCGAACACAATATTTTCTTTTTTGCCTAAGAAAATTAGTAACTAGTCATTTTTAGGCAATATATCCACAAATTTTTTAATTTAGTTTGAGCTAAAAATAATGGTTACTACAAATATGTTGAGCAACCGAAGAAATATTATTTTTCTTAAAAACGATTCCTCCGATTTTGATAAAAACAAATTAGTTAATTACTTTTAGTCAATGGCTACATTTTAATAATTGTTTTTTCGAAAATGGTTATTATATACTGATACCTAGGAGAACAACTTTTTAATTTTTTAATTTAACTATTCCATGAATTAATTTAATTTTTTTACGGAGTACCTATCATCTACATATTTAAAAAAAAAATTTTGTTTGTAAACCAAATATTTCTGAAACAATTTTTTCAATTTTCTTAAAAGTTAGGCAAACTAAATTATTAAATTTATAGATTTCTGACAAAAATCATGTTATGACGGTACACTCCGTGCAAATGTTATAAAACTTATAGTAAAAATCGTCATTTTTTTCGAAAATGGTTCGAAAAATTTTGAAGAAAAGTGATGTGTAAGAAAAAATTTTATTTCGCAATGTGTTGAAAATAATATTTGAATGTCTATATCTATCTCGATCTAAAATTTATTATTGCCAATGTATATAAGGAATCTTCCTATGTATAAAAGGAAACTTAAAATTAAAAATATGCTGAATTGTAAATTAAAACTTGACCCGATCAGTTGTTCGGTTCCTGAAATAAACTATGTAATTGAATTTCAAGTTATAAACTCATCTTTTATTTTCTTTTGAATCGAACGGACGGACTATTTAATCGAGATCGTTGGATAATACATGTTTTTTATTAACAGTACTTCAATTGATTCTCTAAAGTATAAGCAATACTGCATATAAATTGTACAAACCATATTGTATGGTTTTTAATCCATACTGGTCTTTTTGTTTAAATCTTATATTTTTCAGAATTGGGTTGCTAAATTTTTTTTAAATTAAATTTTCATCTAGATACTAATAATTATTAGTACTAATAATATTTAGTAATAATTATTATTTAGTATAATAATTTATTATTAGTATAATAATTATAAGTAATAATAATTATAATTACTTTAAATTGGTAATCGAAATTTTACTTAAAAAAAAAATATTTAAAAAATTTTAATAATTTAAAATCAGCTTAAGCTTTTAGAAATTTAAGCATTTAAATAAACTTATTTCACGGTTTTGAATTTTTTTTATATACATGTTCTTAAACAATGCTCGTATATGTTTATGCAATTTTTGAAACTATATATATAAGCTACTTCAACAATGAACACACGATCATATACGTTTAACCCAAATGTGCCCATAAATACCCAAATGTGTGACTTTTTATTAAATTATACAAAATTAATAATTTGTATTTTAATTTGTTTTCAACATTTTGTAAGTAACCACATACAAATATTTATACACAGTCAAGCTTTATTCTAGATGTTAACTACAAGCAAGTTTATGCGATCCAGTTGTGCATCGTATGTGAAATGTACAACCCCGTCCATCTTTACACAATTCAACCAACATGACTCTACAAACAAAAGAAAAAAAAACCATTTCAAAACTGATTATGGAGCGTCAAGTAATATGCTTCAAATATTCATACATCTATGAGTCCTTTATCCTTCATATTATTATTTTTATTATTTTTATATCACATTCATACGTTAACACCACATTATGCACTTTCTTTCTATTTAATATTTGAACTTATGTATGTTAAGAATTCTACGATTTTCCTCTGTGGAAGCTTTTCTTTTATTTTCATTTAATATATGGAAAGGACAATATGCTTGTAAAAGGACACTGGATATACACTCATATAATGTTTCACATTCTATGTACATAGATAGAAATAAAGAATGCGAGATGCAAATATTTCTAAGAAAAATAAGATGTTGATGATATAAATTGGATTTGCATCGCTCCCAGATCCTTTTATCAGAAAAAAAAAATTAGAAGCAAATTTTCTATTACTTTTCCAGTATAGAATTCTATGGAATTTGTTTTCTCCATCGTCTTATTAGATACCAGATATTTCAATTTTAGTTGTTCATCATTGTTATTTCTATTTCTTTTTTATTTAATTTTTCCTTCTTACGAGGACAATTTCTTAGTTTTTCTACTCCTACAGAGTAAACCCAAGACCTCATTGTATTGGCTTCTCTTCATATTGAACCTTATTTTAATTATTATTGGAAAAAATTGATTGACATTCCTTTTGAATTCCCACACAAAAACGGAAAGATACGAAAAAAAAAACATATTAACAAAATAAAAGAAAGAAAGAACAAACGGAAACCAAACAAGAAACAACAAAATAAAACAACAAAACACAAAATAAAACTAAAATTTAATTAAATTTTTTCTCTTCGTTAAATTCGAATGTCCTTGAAGCTTCCTGATGGCAATGGGTGCATGTTGTTGGTGTAGTTTGTGTATGTGGAGTGCAGAGTGCGGGTAGTGATGCTGATGACGATGAGACTATACCGGCTGAGGCCGAGAATATAGAGTAAAAGACAATATCCTCTCCTCAATATAAAAGGAAAATTGAAAAAATTCCTTCCCAATCGATGAGTTTGTTTTAAAGCATCATCATCTTCATTCAATCAGTTTGTTATTCTTTGTTCTCTCTCTCTATCTCTTTCTCGGTCCTACTTCAACATTATTTAAGGCGGGCGGTATAAGATACTCGTCGTATATATAATTTTGAAATTTTATTAACCAAACGAATCAAAGAGTCCTTGTGAATTCTCTCCCATCGCAAGAAGACAAAGATAAAGATCTAAAGGATATATACCCCATATTATACGATGCCAATTTATATTGTTGAGAAAATATTTAAGCATTATTGCTTGTTGTTTAGTAGAAATAAAAATAAAAATAAAAAAAAAAACACAAATTCTACAAAGGCCTTAGAGTACAGGTCTTTTTGTAACAGTCGAATTAGATAAATTGAATTTGGTTTTAATACATTTTATAGCTTTTCTTTTGAAGAAATTAATAATGATTTAGGTTTTTGTGACTGAAGTTTTTTTTTTTGTGGGATGAAGGAGGGGATGGGGCATACAGAGCGGATGGCGGTGGGATAAATGAAATTGAATGATTTGTTTTTTGTTTAACATGAATAATTGAAGAGTAGGGAGAGCATCATTTATTTTATTTAAATTATATATATATTTATACGAAATCGGTTATTTGTACAAATTGTTAGCTAAGATTGTCTTCAGGTTGTGCATGTACATTAATATAAATATTTTTTTTCGAAAAATTTTATATGAAAAATCCTTAAAAATCTTAAGGACCTCTTATATAAAAATTTTGTTTGAAATAAGTGTAGCTGTTCACGAGAAATTTGAAAACAGAAAAATCGGTTCTATGACAGGTACCGTTAATAACCCTTAGAAATAATTTTTATTTCTACCAAAATATTTATTACCTCATATATTTTTTTTTTCAAAATCGTTAGAGCCGTTTTTGAAATGCATCAATTTTTGTATAACTAAAAAAAATCAATTTGCCCTCTTCTAGAGAATCCCCAAATAACCTTAAGTCCAAAATTTGAAGAAATTCGCTTTAGTACCCGGCTGGAAAAATGCCAAGTTTCTGTCTTGTTTTGGCAAGGCCCTAGTAAATTTTCAGTAGGGTAAATCTAGACAGGGAAAACTTTTCAGATACTTGGCAAGCCCTTGCTAGATTTCAGTACCAAAAATTTCAAACTTTTAAAACACTCGTAAGGCCCTTCCTAGTAAAAACTTGTTGGAAATGTATCGCTACCCCATCAGGAATGTCTCTTGTACAACAAAAACAAAACAATTTCAGCATCATATGACACTTTTCTAACTCTTTCCTTTGTCTTCTTTTTCGTATTACACTTATTACTATGGTAGTGAGACATCTGTATAGGATTGTTCAATCAGGAAAAAAACCTATTTAAAGTTGTTCTACCTAAAAGCAAATACATAAAATCCGGTTCTATTCTGTATGTATTTGTCATGCAATATGGAATGAAACTTATTTTTTTTTTTTTCTTAAGTGCCTGCAAAAGGGGTTGTGAGTGACTACCCTTAAGATGATATACACAGCACGATCGATTAGGTAGATTGGAGAGGATTTAAAAGGAGATACCGATGCACATTGGTTTTGAACGTCTGTAGATCACAATGGGAGGGGACAATTGAGCTGGGTAGAGCATTCCACATTCGAGTAGTGCGACTAAAGAAAGAATCTCTGTACTTAACAGTACGTCCGAAATTGGGCTCAAGGGTAAACTGATGGGCATTCCTAGAGTATGACGGTTGAATTGTTTAAGGGGAGGAATGCAACTGGCTATTTCACTAGAGCATTGTTTATGGAAATAACGGTAAAATAACGAAAGACATGAAACATTTGGATGGTGGTCAAGAGATGAGAATGTTTCCGTTTTAGTTCTTTCACCTATTATTTTAAGAGCTCTCTTTTTAATTCTATCCAATCAAGTGTGTTATTGGAGCACCTGCCCAAATGTGGGAGTTATACTCAAGTTTTGGACAAATAAAGGCTTTGTAGATCACAGCAAGAACAGAAGGGGAGACAAATTTCTTGCATCGACGGAGAAAACCTAAACACTTAGCAGCATTTTTGGCGATGTCGAATATGTGGTCGTTTCATAAAAGGTGGTCTGTGACACACATACCGAGGACTGAAAGCTTTTCGGTTTCCTCAATGCAAGTGCCACTCATGGATAGTGGCATGGAGGGTGGGTTTCATTTTAACGACAGTAGACAGCATTGAGTTTTTGAAGCATTAAATTCTACACGATTTTTAATTCCCCATTGCTGTCGAGATCAGAATTTAATGAGCTTATCATACGCTGCTGTTCAAATTCCACATCCAAAGGACATGGATGTGAATCAAAGAACGAATATGAAAAGCTGAGGGTACTGTCGTAAGCAAAACAATTTAATGGATAAGAAGTTTCAGATAAAAGATCGTTTATGAATATAAGGAAGAGAGTCGGAGACAGAACGGAGCCCTGGGCACACCAGCATTTATGTTGTGAATTTCAAACTTGAAACCGTCCAATAAAACTTGTTTTGAACGTTCCGAAAGGTAATTTCTAATCCAACGAAGAAGAGATTCATCGATACCAAATGCACGCATTTTCGATAAGAGAGCTTGATGCCAAACTCTATCAAATGCTTAAGAAATATCAAGCGCAATAATCTTACTATCTCCAAAACGATGTTAAGATTTGTGCCACTGTTCGGTGAGATGTGCCATCAGATCACCAGTGAATCTATTGCTACGAAATCCGTACTGCCGGCCATTGAGAAGCTGTCGTTCTACGAGATATTTCTTGAGCTGGAAATTAATCAGCGTTTCCATGACCTTAGAACGAAGGGACTTAAGCGCAATTGGTCGATAGTTAGAGGGGGAAGAAGACACACATTTTTTTGGGACAGCCTGGACAAATGTTGTTTTCCATCCACTCGGAAAGAGACCAGTAGAGTAGGACAGATGGAAAAGCTTACGCAATGGTTTTGCCAGCGTTGAAGAACACCCCTTCAGAACAATGGGAGGGATACTATCCAGGCCAGCGGATTTGTGTATATCGAGATCTTTCAGAACTCGGGCAACTGCACGAGTGCGGAAGAAGATATGTCACATAGAATCATTTGCGCTCTCAAGTACAGGAGGAGTCATAACACTCTCTGGCACCGACGAATTAACAGCAAATTTGTTGCAAGCAAATTGGCTTTATCGGTTGAGCTGACAAAAGGAGTAAAAGACGAGCGTTGGAACCGAGGACGAGGTGGTGTTTCGTATTTTTTTTTTACAAATGACCAAAAATTTTGACTACCTTTGGGACATTGTAGAATTTTTTGCCGTAATTTTTGATCATGTAAAAATTTGGTTCGTCGAATATGAACGAATATGAAAACTTTTTCCGGTTTTCCTTAGTAGGGTTGGCTCTAATAACCTCTTTACAGCTCGAATCAAACCAGGAGTTTTCTTTGGGTTTGATAAGTTTCACCCTATTCGGGATAAAATTTCTCATTCCACAAAGAATTAAATTTGTGATCATATCTACACTGGAATCTACGTCACTATCGAGGAAGCATAGTGACCAGTTAAAGTTCTTGAAGAAAACATTGAGACCGTCCCAGTTGGCTTTCTCGTACTGTCAAACGGTTCTCTGTGGAGTTTTTTCTTTAACTGTGTTTTGGTGACAGAAGAAATTCGCAGATATGACACAATGGTCTGATGTGCCTAGAGGCGATAATACACTTATAGTGTATTTATCAGGGTCAGAGGTAAGAAACAAATCTAGAGTGTTGGCGGATTGACCTGCAACGACAGGAATCCGAGTAGGCTCGTCGACCAGCTGAGTTATGTTGTTTATCTCAGCAAAAATCTCGACATACCTTCCTTCGGGTGTTGTCTGACCCGAATAGCGTAGCCACGAAGAATTATGTACATTGAAATCGCCCGTAACAACGATTTCACTGTGCGGAAAATGGGAAATAATTCTCTGGATGGAGCCCACTTTCGACATTGAATTTTTGTATAGTGAGTTAGCCCAGTTGGAAGCGCATTGGGCTGACAATCAGAAGATCGCGGGATCAAGTCCCACATAAGCCAGTTTTTTTTTGTTTGCCTGGCGAGGCAAAAGGGTTCAGAATCGCCAAGGCCCTTGCTCTAGAATTTGCTTAATCTTGCTAGTGCCTTGCAAGAATCTATACAAAACTCTCAAGTGCCTGGTCGAAAACTAGATTGTTTTTCTGCGCGGATGGTTTAGGCTGCAGGTCGCAAGGTGCAGACAGACATTTCGCGTTCTCTATCATCGAAATGGTAGGGAAAGTTATTATCTCGAGTTTGATTTTTTGCACAAATAATTGCCTTATACTACGTATATCGCAAGTAAAAATTAATAGAATGAATTTTGGCGTGTTTATTAATTTTGTACTTGTAGGTACACCAGCCATTTTAAAAATATATTTTTACACTGCAATCCCCTATACAAAGTTACTTTAAATTCAAAAGAAAGAAAAAATAATAAAATTCATTAAGCTTTTATGCAAACTATTAATATTAAATTATTTTCATTATATACAAAAGTCACCCCATAATATCGCCAAAAATAAAATCAAAAAGAAATCTTCCACGTTCTATGAAGCTAGCAAACGTATGGCAAACAAATTCATAACTCGTTATAGTAGTTAAAATTCATAATTAAATTTTCACACTCCATATGAATGGAGCTAAAGGGCTAGAATTTTGCAGACAACTCGCAGTTTTCCTATCATCACCATCACACCAACCATCAGCAAAACAAAATAATGTTCTACAAATATTGCCACCCTTTTAACAAGACTCTATGTGTGTTTGTGTGTATGTATGTGTGAAATGAGGTAAAGGTTTTACACTTCGCCTCTAAAAACACATTTAGTGTAATAGAGAAAAAAATATAGTTAAAAGTGAGTAATTTTCATTAAAACGGTATCCAAGCGATTCAGAAATCTCTAAGCTAAAATTTGTCTATGCACGCTAAAAACGCAAAGAAATTCAGCAAATAGGTTTTGGGTTTTCCACTAGGACCTTGCAGGGCAAACAAAATTTCTTGAAACAAACACAACCCTGGGCAGGCGTTGTATGTAGAGTGTGTACTGTGTATATGAACAAGGACATGCAGAGTTGAATTTAGAATCCCTTTTCAAACAGTCTTCAGGGTAGATTTTAACTTTTATTTTTTTTTTTTGCTTTTGATTTTATGCTGTCGGTGATTTTCACACCCTTCCATATCGGTATAGAACTGAGCAATGCTGTGCATACGTTAATACTGAACGGACTGAGTTGGCATTCGGTGCATGATGCTGTTGGGCTTAGGACAATAGTGCCAACAGGGGGCTCTTCATTGTTAATGCAAACATGAAACCTATTACGAATTGAATGAATCGCCACACCAGCTAACGGCTATGGTAGAAGTTATCCTTAGATTTTGAGCTGGCCAATGGGTGATGTACAAAAATAAACGTTACGTAGGTATACATAGCATATGTCCGCCCAAGGGAATGTTAAAGTTTTTTTTTTACAAATTCATTTTTAAGCACTGGAATTTTGGAATATGAAACCGACAAAATATTTATTTGGGTCACACGTTAATTGGCTACAGTTGGCTTACAATAGAAAGGTTGTTATTAAAAATGATTATGTGTTTCAATTCAAAATTTAAGGATTGTACAATTAAAAGACAAAGACTAAATTTAAATGGCTCATTTATTCCTAATGTTGTGACCCAGAAGTCATAATAATTTCATTTAATTCACGAATTGAAACAAAAAAAAAGCAAAATGGAGCATTCATGGTACATAGTACTAATAAAATAATACTTCTAATTATAAGGGAAACTTTTTTAAATTCTAAGTTTTGTAAAATAATCTTTTGCTTAAGCCATGTGAACATGCAAATATATACCTAATATACAAATATAAACCTTATAATCTATAAGAGTGGATCGTGGTTTGTACGGATGCTTAAAACTGTAAAACGACTGGACAAAATTGGATACATCCTTGTGGGGGTTTGTTCGTAATTGCTCCGCTTAAAATTCTCAACGCGTGGCGCTATATATGCACATTTTGTTTTTCAGAAGGATAACTCGAGAATGAATCGTTCGAATTTCACGATCTTGGGTTTGACGGATTTGTATTGACCCAAGCAAGGACACTATATGGAGGAATATTCCGGAAATTTCCAGGAAAATTGCAATACCGGGAAGTTTTTAGTGTATTTTTTCGCATTTAATTAAGAACTCGACTGAGAAATGGATTTGATCGAGTCGTATTGAGCAAGATGTTCAATGAATTGATGCAAGCATTCGACAACGGAAATGGTGGCGTTTTCTTCCTTGATGCTTTCAGTGGAATTAGAATTTTTTGTCTGTTATCACTGACTTTGACCACTATTTGTACGAGATCTGAGATTGCTTTGGTATTGCACCAATCTTTGGGGATTGATTCACGTTGTAAAAGGGGTCGAACCATTCTGCATTGAAATTGCAACATTTACATGCAACATTTCAAAGAAATCTGCGATTGCGAAAGTATTGCAGCAATGTGACATTATCACCTACGGTAGGTGCCCAATGGCTGACAAATGTGCATGGGAAGCCCTGAATTGCATGTTGAAAGATATATACGAAGTTATGAAAAAGACGTTTCAGTGGCGCAATGCTTATGCCGTCAGGTTATTTTCTTTGAAAACAACCATGCGAGTTGCTTTACGAAATGGCAGAATTCTCCAGGCAATTGTTGGCGATGGGCAATGGTGTGATTCGATTGAATTTCCACCGAATTTTTGCCATAATTCTGAGGGCATGAGCGATTTTGGCTGCGAAAAACTAGGATGTCGATCATTTGAATTTCTTCAGTCAAAATCAAATCGCCAGAGAGTTACATTCATACAAATACGTCGAATCCTTGATAGATGAAAACGAATCGACAAACTTTATCACGAAATTTGCCATTAGAGCGTTCATTCATATTTAAGCGTCTTCAGTTTTCCGTGCGTCTCACTTTCGTTATGAGCATTAATGAGTCGCAAGGACAGTTGCGGGAAGTTTGTGGCATTAGTCTTGAATTCCCATGTTTCTCTTATGGTAAATTGTTTGAAGCGTGCTCGGCCGAGTAAAGAACGAAAAAACTTTGTTAACCATAGAGCACTTCAGTAAAAAAAGCGGGTAGACACGTCAATCACTGCGGTTTGATTGAAACACGTCCACAATAACATTATTATACTTCAGTTATTTCCATTGCATTTAATAGAATTTTTGAATACAGAATTAAAATTAACCGAATTAAGTACATCAAGCAGCATGTGTCAGGCTCGGAATTATTATTTTTATAACATTAAAAACAGTTTGTGTGGAACGGAGTTCGCTGGGTCAGCAAGTATATTATAAAATGTATGCTACTGCCTGAAAGGGGAGAAATAGATCCTGCACCTTCTATAAGATTTGTGTTCCTGTCTTAAACTACACGATCTACATGACGACATTAACGAACTTTCTGAAATGAAGATCAAAGACTTGATTTCTTTTCTCAACGCGACGAAATGGCTCTGGACAAATTTCGGCTACTTGTGCATTATACCTTCCGTCGATTCCTTATGATCACAAGGTAGTGGACTAGGGTTCTGGTGGGGGTTTGTGGTGCACAGCGGCCAGACGATCATCCAATCAGATCAGTGGACGCTCCAGTGCCAGCCAACGAACTGCCTAGTGGGCTAACTGTGGATGGTGCGGGTGCGGGTGCGGGTGGTGATCTGGTTGAGTGAGTGATCCACTTTCTGATGATTGTGCTAAAAGCTACAACAAAATCCTATTCTAAACTAAATAAAAAGGGACGATATCCTGAGGATATGCCCATATTTTCTCTCTTCAATTCCATCCACAGGTTCAAACGAGTTATGGTATCAAAACGGCGCACTTCAGCGCCAATTGGGCTATGGGCTAGACTGTCCGTGGGGGGATAAGTAGGAGCATATGGTGATGGGTAGGATTCGTTTGCCCGGAACGGACGGATCTTGCTTGTTTTCTGTATGTTCTGAAACTAAATACTTCTCAGGTTGGGAAGAGTTGGTAAAAGTTGATACAGTTGATAACGAAAAGAGGAGGGAGAGTGGATGGCCATATGGCTATGAAGCTCTCCTGAATCTGGCATGATGCATGACATGAGAGATTAATGGAATTGACGGTAGCTAAGTATGGTAACGAAGTGGATGGTGAACTTCACCTGAAACGGGAAAAGAAGACAACAATTGGGAGTGCTGGTGTCGGGGAAACCTGATGCCAGTACTCCCAGATAAATGATTTGGATAATGAACACACATGATTTTATGGCGAAACGAAAGATGGTAAGATAGAAACTGGAAAAGAAGGAAAAAAGCGGTTGTACTCAGTTGGCCACATGTATCCTGCGCCTAGGGCGCCGGCATGTTATGTGAATTAGTTGGAACGGCTCAACGAGACCAGGGTCATCCTATCCTCTGACCCTGGCGATGTCGTCGTTGAAGCTATGCTAATGGTACTGGCTCCCAGGGCGTTGCAGAGTCTAACCAGTAGTCTAGAAAGTATCTAATCTAGTAATTAAATCTGAAAGAGACTAGTGCGACCGGGCAGCGAAGCTTACACTGAAGATGTCTGGTCTTCGGTCTGGTCTATCTATTGAGGTTGGCCCCTTCGGGGAGATCGTACTGGCATGGTTGGTTGCCAATATCGCGGCAGCATATGGTGTTCGGATCGCTGTTGAGATCCGGACGCAAGAGGTGCAGATAGACCTCGCTCCTCAGCAAGGGGGGAGATCGTGCTGCAAAACCTGATCCAAATTACCACCAGGGAAGCAAATTCCCTGGAGTGTTGGTCACACTTAAGTCGACCCCCCTATTGTGGGTAGGCTCACCGTGATATAAGACCTTAGTTGGTAGGAGATCACGTTAAACCGAATTTCGATTCTGTACATCAGCCTGCTCTTTGAACAATGCAGAAATGATTGGACGCAAATGTTGTTGTTGTTGCACATGAAAATAATATTGCACTGATTTAGCCCTGCCACTGACAAACGAAGTCCTCTTTACTAAACCTAATCCATTTTTATCTAATCTTTAACTAATTTTTCTTTATCTTTTGGAACCTCTGTTTTCCCATATAAATCTTTTTGTTGAGGTTTTTATAGTGCCAAATACTTATAGGTTAAGCACAAGCACTTCTTGTTGCCATAATAATTCCCAAAATCATATAAAAACCAAAACACAGGTTATGTTCTCTTCCAAGCTACCATTTTATAGTCATAGCGTGTGGAACATGTCTAAATTATCCTTTATACAAATTCAAAATCTAGTTCCACTGTCAGGTTGGTATTTGATAAACCATTATCACACCAATTAACACTGCCCACATCCATTGACACTGCCAATCGTACAAACCATATCGCGTGCATGTGAATTCCTATTTCATCAATTCTACAATATACATGATGGTGATGTTGCAATAGATTGGAAATCTTAATCCATATCCTTACTTACCGCATTCAATGAGAACCCGGCAGTACCACCCGTCCGCAACCGCTGCCTCTGGCCGTCAAACATTACAGCCGGCCGGAACTATTAATCATTAAATTGTATACATTTCCAAATTGCAATATTCACACATGGCAGAGCTATAATAATTATTGCTCTATGTTTCATAAATAAATTGAAAAACTACCTATAGCTAGCTCAAGCTCTCTGGCTATACCTAACAATTCAAATTGTATAACTAAAAGGATTTAATGGAAAATTCATCATCATCACACACACCCATTCATACACACTTTGGTTCATTCTAAATTTAATTATGTCCCTAATATTCCCATCTTTCTATTTGTGTTATAAATATTACACATTGGACAATAGTACCTCTCTATCACAAAGGTGTTAAATTTACTATGTAATTTGCAATGAATTTCTAAATAGCCAAATAGCTACATAGGAACGGCTGTAGAATTATTATAAATCAAATGTAGTGATAAATTCTACGCTTAGCATGGCGGAATGTATATTTTATATTAATTATACCTTACCAATGGCCGTCCGCGAATAATATATAAATATAAAAGCTCCATTTTCCTCTCTGCAAATCCTCAAAAAACTTAATTAAAATCTCATCAAATATTCTAAATAATTCCAAACATCCGGAAACGTTAGATTTTATTTTTTGTTGTGAACACCAATGTGCGCTCTGTATAGCAAAATCCTTTGTGGTGATGGCCATGGCGTGGGGTTTCCTGTTTTTGGTCAAAATAAACTGTACCGCATTACCACCTGCAATATGAAAATAAACCAAAAACAACTACAACAACAACAAAAAAAAACTTAAATTTCATATTTCGAAACCACAAACCAGTTAGAATAATGGAGGGTATTGCGGGGGTGGCGATGTTGGTGGTAAAGCATGACGGGTTTATAATGTATTAACCACCATTTAACTGTTTATATCTAGACATCGACAAAAGTTTCAAATCCTTGCGTTTAATATTTTTCGTGCTGCTAGGTATTATGCTTACACACATTAGGGGCGAAAGGTAGATATCCTCATTAGGAGAGTGTTTTTTGTTTTTGTCTTTTTTTTTGTTCGTATTCTTGTAAATATTTTAGGGTGGATCATCACATTAATGATGTCCTAATGATGAGAAAGCTTAGAGAAAATAATGGTCAATGCCCATCGATATAATTATTTTATACCAACTGAAGTTAGGATGTACCTATTTGAAGGGATTATGTTATATTTTAGGAATTAAGACAGAAACATCGTTACTAGATGGGAGTAAGGACACTATTTTTAGGAAATAAGAAGCAGTTGTGCCAATGGCAATAGTGGAAAATTATTAAAAAAAATTTATATAAGACTTAAACATTTATATTTTAATATACACTCCTCGTCAACTGAATACGCACAAACGTTTTTTAATATACTTTATCCATTTTTTCCAAACAGTGATGGTTATTATGCCATCTGTTGATGCTAACTATTCCCTTAAGATGTTAAGCAGATAATTCCGAAAGAATTATCCAAAAACAACCGTGAGTTTTTCTTCAACCACTTGCAAAGTGTTTTATATGCAAAGTAGGAGTTTTTTTTTTAGTCAACTGAATAGGTACAACGCCATTTTCTTCGTTGTTAATAAGTTTTTTGGAGTGATTGACAGTTTAAATTAACGATTTTAGTGTTTTCAGTAAAATTTAATTCTTGATTTCAAATTTTAAGAAAAATGGGTAGATCTACGTGTCTAAACAGTGTTGAAAAAGCTAAAATCGATTTACTTAGAGACCAAGGCCTAACTGGACGTGCAATAGCTGATAAAGTTGGCCGAAGTTTTAATGTAGTTTATTCATACTTGAAAAATAAAGATGCATACGGCAAAAACATGAAAGGAGGTAAGAAAACAGCAACAACAGCAGCTGAGAGACGAAGAATTTTAAGATGTGCATCAAATTCTTCTGATTCTGTGGCAAAAATAAAACAAAAAGTCGGCGTAAACGCAAGTTGTTCAACAGTTTTAAGAGTAATCAACAACTCAAGCCATCTTAAACGAATGAAACTTAAGAAAAAACCACCACTTGACGAGAGACGGAAAATGTTGCGATTAGATTTTTCAAGACTTCACATGAGTTGGAAAAAAGAATGGTATCACGTGGTTTTTTCAGATGAAAAAAAGTTTAATTTCGATGGCCCTGATGGGTTCAACTTCTATTTTCACGACTTAAGAAAAGAAAAAAGATTTTTAAAGCGCCATCATAGTCGTGAAGGAGGTGTCATGATATGGGGAGCAGTCAGTTATTATGGAACAGTTGAGCTCGAGGTTGTAACATCAAGAATGACAGCAGCTGGGTATAAAGTGATTTTGGAAAGAAATTTTCCTAAATTTTCTAACATCTTTGGACCCATAAACTGGACCTACCAACATGATAATGCGCCTATTCACTCAGCGCGCATAATAAAAACATGGATAGAGGAGCAACAAGTTCAGTTGCTTCAATGGCCGCCGTACTCACCTGATCTAAACATCATAGAAAATGTCTGGGGATGGTTAGTACGCAAAGTTTATGAGGGTGGTCGTCAGTTCGAAGACAAAAAAACCTTAATTTCTGCAATCAAATAAGCGTGGAGCGAAATTTCGTCAAATTACATTAAAAAGCTATACGATTCCATGCCGGATCGAATTTACGAAGTAATTAAAAATAAAGGTGGAAGTACCCACTACTAAACTTAAACAAAAACTTGTTTCATTCCATTCCAATACCAATTTTAATTTTTGTACCTATTCAGTTGACTCAAAAAAAACTTCTACTTTGCATAAGTTACACTTTGGAAGTGGTTGAAGGAAAAACTCACGGTTGTTTTTGGATAAAACTTTGAAATTCTGTTATTTATATGTTACGAAAATTTTTACCATCAACAGATGGCATAATAACCATCACTGTTTGGAAAAATTGGATAAAATATATTCAAAAATGTGTGTGCGTATTCAGTTGACGAGGAGTGTAATTATAGAAATGTTAGAATATCTTATCATTAAGTTAAACGATACTCCAACCCGAAATTTAAAAAAAAATAGTATTACGGTCAGGCGTTTTGCTTTTCTTGCATCTTGTATGTGTTACTTAGCTATTTTTTTTTAATTTTCAAGTAAAATAAAATGAAATTGAAATTCAACATTTTGAAAAAAAAAAAAATATAACATATGTTTTTTTAAGTTGATTTCTTGCGTTATTAAATTTGCGTTATTAAGTACCTACTTATTCGAATTTTTATATTCAATTATTTAATTAATTTTAATTCAAACACTGAAAGGAAGGCGGTTTAAGAACTTTTACTCATCAAAATGTTTTAAAATAAAGGAACCAACTTTGCCATAAAAATGAAAGAGTCAGTATTCTTCTCGGAGTTAAGAAGGGCAATATATTCTCAATTTTTCTCTCAGTATCAGTATATAGGTATAGTGGAATAATTTTACCAACTGCAACATTTCTAGAATAATCTGGCCTACCATTAATAAATCCCGAACTATTAACCTATAATGTGCAGACCCAGGCGAGACATAGCCAGGATTTTTGCAACATGCACTGGACACTGGCCAATAGGAAAATATGCGGTGAAGCTTGGCATCCCCTACAATACTCACTGTCGTAGTTGTGGGGACCAGCAGGAAAAGGAAACAGTCTTTCATTTCCTCTGTAAATGTCCCGCTTTAGCCAGTATGAGGCAACAATCTTTTGGGAAGCCCTTTTTTGACGACCTTAACAAACTCTCCGGAATGAAGATCAAAGATTTGACTTCTTTCCTCGACGCGACAAAATGGAGCTAGGATTTACTTCGGTTTCCTCTTGCACCATCTTCTTCCTCAAACTCCTATGACTGCGAGCTAGCAGACTACTGATTTTTGAGGGTGGCTCATGGTGCACGAGGACCGAACAACCACACGATTGGGCCGATATCCGCTTCAATTACCAGACAATAAGTTGCCTAGGTGGCACAGTGTAGATGGCTTTTAGTTGCGAACTTCGACCCCTTTGAGTGTTTTTCCTATGTCCAAATCCAAGAAAATTTCACTGGATCTAGAATCAACTTCGGTTTCCTTTTGCACCGTTTTCTTCCTCGAACTCCTATGACTGTGAGGTAGCAGACTACGGGTGTTTGAAGGTGTCTCATGGTGCACGAGGACCGGACGATCACACGGTTGGGCCGATCTTCGCTTCAATACCAGTCAACAAGCTGCATAGTTGGCACAGTGTAGATGGTTTTTAGTTGCGAGCTTCGGTCCTATTTCATATGACCAAATCCTATTGAATTTTGTCCCATCTCCCATGTCCAAATCCAAGAAAAACGTCTGGTCATACGAGCGGATGATATTTTCTCTGGTACCCATATGTCATGCTGTGTAAGCAGACGGAGGTGTACAGAGATAACCATACCGAGTGTGAGACTAGATGATCACCCTAATGAATTAGATCGTATGCGTCTTGGGCAAACCAGCAAATTGCTTAGCTTAGCATACTGCAGCCGAAGTCGGGGCTAAGGCGATGATTCACTGGGAGGGTCTATCACCAAACAACGATATTTGCTCTATTTTCAATATATGATCAGAATTTTACTAGAGCAAAATCAAAATCCAAAATAGTTATGAAGCGTGTAAAATGTTTGAAAAAAAAATACAATTTGAAAAAGATATTTTTTTCTCTATTTTTAAGTGTCCTTTATGCCAAATTTTTATTTTTAAGCGATTTTGAGTGTAAAGGAGCAACTTTAATAGGCGAAAGCAAACGGAAGCTTCTGTCAAAAATTAACGAAAATTTGCTCAACAAAAGTTTACCTATAATTGCTTTAACTCAACGTAAGCATTTTGTCTAGTTGCTTTCGAAGTTTCAGTCTCGTTTTGTTTCTTTTTTTAAATGTATATTAAGCAATTATTGGATGATTTAAAATGTTTTCATTCGGTATTGGAAATGTTATCGGCTTTTAAATATATACAAGATTCAATGGGCAAGAGGACAAACCGATCCAGTTCTGTGCGGCGCATAAATCGAATCGAAACCACAATTGATTCAAAAAAATAAAGGAAGTGGATAGTTTACAGTTTTTCATAATACAAGAATGAGTTCGGAACTTTATAATGCCTTGTTAAATAAAATTAAATTTTAAATAAAATTATCTTCAGACATGTCAAATATGGTTTCAAACTAATAATAATTCTAACTGTCAAATTTTCGTACGAAAAATGCGAAAGGCATCGCACGTAATGTGTACGTACACCAACGTCGATGAAACACATAACATATATTTGCTCTGTTTCGTAAGGCAACGTACGCTCCGATTCTTCAATTATAGTTCTGCCTTAAGAATTTTTCGAATTAATACATTTTTGAAAAGTGTTTTTTTTTTGCAACATTTTGATTTTAATCTTTTAAAAGGGTGGTTTTAAAAATCTCAAAATTACACAACACATGCATAGATCGTATTGGCACATATTTTTGGTTAAAATTTGAAATCGATATCATTTTTTTCTCTCAAGATATTTGAGTTGAAAAACATTTGGTAGAGTTTTTGATATTATTTTTTCAGTTTCTTTGCTTTAAAAAAATGTTTTTTTTTTTTGAAAAAAATTACAAGTTGATGACTACGTCATAAATAATGTAGACAAAAAATAGGGTGTTCGGAATAATTATTTATTCTTGAAATATTTGAGACGAATATTATTTTTTAACTGTTTTTCTTAGCTTAAAAAAGTGTTTATTGATTTTTTTAAATATATACCAATTCTGAATTGGATATATTTTTCCGTTCTCGAGATATTCAAGACGAATGAAATTTTACAGCTTCTTTTTAAATTGCTGTAGTAAAAAAGCGGTTACAGCCATATTATTATATATTTGCGGGTGGCAATGTCACAGTTGATAAAGTGTTTGACTACTAACCTGGACGTGTGGGTTTGAACCCCAGTCTAGGTAGCATTCTTTTCTATATTCCCCAGTTTCAACTGGATGCTACCCGTGGAATTTCATGAGATAATAAACATCCTATTCTCAATCCACTGTGCCAACAAAAATCGTTCTTTTCCTTCTATTCCTTCTAACTAGTGCCGTGCGTTGCATTTAAAAGACCTGAGGTCTTACAGGCATTATAGTTAAAAATTATTATAATTATTATTATACTATTCAAATTTTGTAAAACTCAAAACAAAACTAGATTTGACTAAAACTAGTTTTGGAAAAAATGGGTATTGCTTATTTTGAGAGGCAAAACTAGTTTAGGTTTACAAACGAGTTTTTAGTTTTTTGATAAAAAAAACTAGTTTTGTCAATGAAGTTTATTTTTATATCTAAGAGTCAAATTAATTATTTTCTCTATTTTTTTTTTTCAACTTTTGGTTTGAAGAAATAGTGGTGTTCGGTGTTGCTAGTTATTGATGAGGGGTATGTGTTATGTCACCTGTACTCACTGCGTAGCTGTGTTGAAAAAATGGAAGTGGGCACAATACGAAGACAAAGAATACTTTCCAGCGTGTCGTAGATTTGGTGGAAATTTATATGGAATAATCGTATTGACAGTTTGTATTATTAGGTTTTATCGTCTTGGAGCCTTTTTGGGTATGCAATGGTTCATTTGTTCATACTTTAAATTCCACTTTGTCTAAAGTCCAAATTTTTGGTAAATACCCAACATTGCATCATGTATTCACTATTCCGACTGAATCCAGCTTCTAGGTACCCTGGAAGTATGGATAGGGGCGTTTTCTTGTTGGAATATCCAAGTTAGATGTTCAAGAATATTCTTCAGCTTTGAAAATATCCGTTACAGCAGGCATTTGTAACTATTTCCGTTCATTGTTGTAGTTTTAAACTCCAATTCAATTGTTCCATAATATGTGAAAGCTCCCCACACCATAACACCTGATGTATGACTGTGATGTCTTCACAAAATAAGTTCTTCTTTTCTTTAGTCGTGAAAATATAAGGTGTAACCATGGGGTCCGTCAAGATTAAACTTTTTTTCATCTGAAACATGCTCCCTGGCGAAATTCATCCGTAGTTCTTGTGTAGCTGCCGTAGAACCGGTTTCTTTCTGATTTTCATACTCTTGATGTTACCAGTGGTTTTAATAATCCTTAAAACCCTCGAAATACTGGCTGATACCCCAGTTTTTGACCTTATTTTAGGCGCTGATAGTGTGGAATTTGAAGCTAGCCGCTGAATGAGTCGCTTTCCTCGGATTGATGCTGCTTGAGATGTGTGTCCTTTTCGTGTTTTTCCATAGTTGTCAGTGTCTGCTAGATAGTTGTTGACAATGGTCTTACGGTCTCCTAGCTATTTCTCGGCCTGAGAATCTCAGTTCCTTTAAAGCATCTATTGATCCTCTTTCTGCTACTGCTGCTTGTTTCCAGAAATTTAATATAAAATATAGTTTTCTATCCTTACTTAAATATTTTAAACTTTTGTTTGAAAAAAATCGGCGATGTTAACTTTTGCCAAGCAATTTTTGGTCTGGCCTCAATCATGTGACGCAACTTTTTATTTCCATTTTTTGCAGTCCATTCACATAATTTGGGAAATTTCTATGGATTTTCCAAGTCAACTCTTTAAATTTATCCTTTTTTATTGCAAAATATATATACCTACTTACACGTATCAAAAATTTCCAGGAAAAATATTGCTTACAGTTATTTATCGAGAAAAAACGTTTATGAAAATAGTGGCCTCAAACAAGTTACAGGGATTGTAAATTTAAATCCATTATTTGAACTTTAAAAAAAATTGAATTCTTGTGATGCATCCTACAATTGCACTTCGATAGCCCTTTTAATTGGCAAAACAAATCTGAAAAGACGATTCTTAATTTAATTAATAACTTGTTATATAATACGGTGTTGCAGCGTTTTCTTCTTCGCAAAAGATTCTCACGCCTTCACTGTATACGGCATTGTGCTTCGCGATCAAAATTATTAAATATATTTGTCACATATTTATTGCATTTCTGTCATCGATTTCTTGATATTATTTACGATAAAAAATACGAAAAAGCTTCAAGACTAGTTTTGAAGTCCTTAAAACTCCAGTTTTATGAATTTCTTGTTTTATGTAAAACTAGTTTTAAGATTTCGGATTTTAGATGTCAAATTGTTGTTCAATAATACCGATTTGTTCAAAACTTGAAACTCGAAGCCCCTAAAGAACTAGTTTTGCTGTAAAACTAGTTTTGAAATGTTTCAATAATATGGCTGTTCCTTGATTTTGTTAGAAAACATTTTTAGTACGTTGACAATATTATCTGTGAATTAAAATTCATTCAAAGTCTATATCTTTATTCCTTCTCGAGATATGGTGGACGAAAAAAGTACCCCGAAGTACGTACATAGACACATACAGACATCTTGCTTAAAACGACTGATTCTGATTCTAGAGACCTCAAAACGTGAAGATATGTCAACATTTTCAATTCGACAAATTCCAACGGCAAGTTAGTAATAAATTTTTGGCTTTACAAGAAGTTTTAACATAATAATTTACGTGTTAGCGTTGGTTCTTAATTTTTTTTTATTTTGAGTAGTGAATTTTATTAGACAATTGTATCCTACAGCCTGTAGTAGCCCGTAGCGTAATGGTTAGTGCGTTGGACTGTCACGCTGGAGGTCTGGGTTCACTTCCCAGCCAATGGAACCTTGCAGCATAATATGGCTGATCATGAAAATGTTACTTTTTTTCTGCACTGCAATTATAATGTACATGTAAAAATGAAAGTCAAAAACAATTTTCTTGAAATTTAAACCTGAGTAGGCAAATGAAATTTTAAAAAATAACTACTTGGAATCTTAAAACGAATTCGACAAACCAATCCGACAGAAAACAAGACACACTTTTCAGAAAACAAAAAACAAAAACAAAAACAAATCGAACACCATCAAATGAAAAGAAGTAGAAGATGAAAAATCAGTTCCCACGGGTTCTTCTTCCCTTCAATAGCTCAATTCATAAATAAGCTGTCGCAGTTTCTACCAACTTCGTACCAGTTGTATTTTTAGATTGCAACTATCGAACAACCTCAGTTCGTGTTGAAAAAAGTACAAAAATGAGAAAAGAAATGGAACTTTTGCATTCTTTTCAGATGGCTGTTTCGATTTCAATACCACTTCGTTGAATTTTGTATTGTTTGTGTCTTTCCTTCGTTGAGGATTACAAGAGTCCTTGCTACACAACACGGTGCGATACTGTGCTTCAGTGATTCCTCATGCAAAACTCCAATATGGATGACGTTTTTTTTTTTGCTGTTGTTGTTCCTGAATAAATTCACCGTTCTTGCCACAGGCAATAGACCCGTCCTACACCTTCAATGAATTGGAAGCGCAAAAAAAAAAAAATGAAATAGAAAAAATATAAATTTCAAGCCCCTGGAGATAGTAAAACCGCCTAGAAATAGAACAGTGAACAACTTCATGAAAAGAACACACACAGAACACCAGCGAACACAATATTCGTTCGTGACATACTCGGGGGCGTATACACTACTTATTTTCACACTTTTGAGTTCGAAACGCTGCAAGGCAGCTGCATCAACACTACCGTGCTTCTGCTTCTGCCCTTCCTAACTCGATAGCTCGAGTATTTGTAGGTTGTAAGGAAGACAGCCAGCCACCCCATCCCGACCCGTCATGGTTGTGAAGTGGTTGCATTTCGGTGCTCAAAATCTGCATGTGAGATGTTAATGGATGGAAGAAGATATCTCTTTCTATATATTCCAACTTGTGCACTAGAGAAACTATTGCATGACAGCCAGAGGAAACTGATGGAAAATTTGTTTTTATTTACATACATTTGTTACTATGACTACCTCTATAACCTCTATATACACATACAAGAAGGTAGGTACTACATATATGAAATTTATAAGATGGTCGTGTATTGCAAACGTAAAATATTTATTGAACTTGATTTCTATAGGTTTTTGTTTTAACAAGTCGACAAGGACGTTTTTTGAATATAAATGTACGTAGATATTATTAATTATATTTTTGACTTACAATCTTAGCATTATTAGTAACCTTGTCGACTTAAAGGAAGGGTACACCTTGCGTGATTGATTAAGTTGTTCTAATTTTTTGTTGATCTAGTGTATGATTATGAATTTTCCAAGTTTTCAACCTCAAGTGCTTAACAAAAAATGCTCAAAATTCCAAAAGAATGGAAAGTTTTGATAGATTTTGTCCATTAGTGGTGATCTTAACCCCGAGATACTTGCTTTCGGTTAATAACTACGGTATATAAGTTCATCTTACATATAATTCATAGTACATATGTAATTGAATTTGCTCTAGTTTATTGAGATCAAATAGTTTCTAAAATACAGCTTTGCAAAAATTAGTAATTATTAATTTATAACAACAAGGAAAAGATTTTTGGCAGCAAAATTTGTTTAGGAGGGGGGGGTCTATATCCCAATATATAACTAAATTCACGGATACGGAGTATGAAAACTTCTAATAAATCAGATACAATAAGGTTCAAAAGACTTTTTATTAACGTCTCCATCACTGAAATTGGCCAGACAAACTAAATAACAACAGCCAGAATGTGATTAAAAAAAATTACTTTTTACCAGTTTTTAACTTTTTTTATTTCCAAAATATGTTATTTAAGAACAGATTTCCAACTTTTTCAGTTAATTTAAAACAAAACGTAAAAATTACTCTCCAAAAAAATGGTCATTTGAAAATGTATTTCAAACTTGAAGTTAGACTTGACTTATTTGCAACCAATAAATAACAATCAATTATATGCCTGTAAGAGCCTCAAGAGGTCATTGAACCATTTGAACCACTCCTTAAATATTAGTTATTCAACTGCTTCGGTGGAATAACTGAATTTCAACCATAGTTTAATTTTAAAGTATGTCAAAACATCAAATTAAACTGCCAAAATCGGTGAGTTAAAATAAGTGAACTGAACCACGTTAAAACAACGAGCTATTAAAAATATTAAATCAACATTTTAACAATGAGTGCAATACAAATTGCAACTTAATCTAGAATAATTTATTTGTTACTATAAGACCATGAAAATGATAAGGACTTGTAGTATGATTTTATTTATTTTTAAAAAGTTTTAAGCATACATATATTTCCTATAACATTTTGTATTTAAGAACAAATAATTATCAATTACTTAACGTCTTGTTTCTAGATCAACTTTATCAAAAGATATAGTTATTTTAATGAAACGAAAAATTCTTTTAATGCACATGACTTAAAACTATTTTACCCTGCAATTTTAAGGTCCAATCTTGAAGATCCGACATTCGAAGTCATGTTATACGCTTTTAACTCGAACCAAATCACTTTTTTCGCAACACCGCAACCGCACGTCAATTTTTTTTTGACGCCCGGGCGTCATTTTTTTTTTGACGCCCGAGCGTCATTTTATTTTTGACGCCCGGGCGTCATTTTGTTTTTGACGCCCGGGCGTCATTTTTTTTTTTTGACGCCCGGGCGTCATTTTATTTTTGACGCCCGGGCGTCATTTTTTTTTGACGCCCGGGCGTCATTTTTTTTGACGCCCGGGCGTCAATTTATTTTTGACGCCCGGGCGTCTTTTATTTTTGACGCCCGGGCGTCATTTTATTTTTGACGCCCAGGCGTCTTTTTTTTTGACGCCCGGGCGTCATTTTGTTTTTGACGCCCGGGCGTCAATTTATTTTTGACGCCCGGGCGTCATTTTTTTTTTTTGACGCCCGGGCGTCATTTTATTTTTGACGCCCGGGCGTCAATTTATTTTTGACGCCCGGGCGTCAATTTATTTTTGACGCCCGGGCGTCTTTTATTTTTGACGCCCGGGCGTCATTTTATTTTTGACGCCCGGGCGTCATTTTTTTTTTGACGCCCGGGCGTCATTTTTTTTGACGCCCGGGCGTCAATTTATTTTTGACGCCCGGGCGTCTTTTATTTTTGACGCCCGGGCGTCATTTTATTTTTGACGCCCAGGCGTCATTTTTTTTGACGCCCGGGCGTCATTTTTTTTTTGACGCCCGGGCGTCTTTTATTTTTGACGCCCGGGCGTCATTTTATTTTTGACGCCCAGGCGTCATTTTTTTTGACGCCCGGGCGTCATTTTATTTTTGACGCCCGGGCGTCATTTTATTTTTGACGCCCGGGCGTCATTTTATTTTTGACGCCCAGGCGTCATTTTTTTTGACGCCCGGGCGTCATTTTGTTTTTGACGCCCGGGCGTCAATTTATTTTTGACACCCGGGCGTCTTTTATTTTTGACGCCTGGGCGTCATTTTTTTTGACGCCTGGGCGTCATTTTATTTTTGACGCCCGGGCGTCATTTTTTTTTTTGACGCCCGGGCGTCAATTTATTTTTGACGCCCGGGCGTCTTTTATTTTTGACGCCCGGGCGTCTTTTATTTTTGACGCCCGGGCGTCATTTTATTTTTGACGCCCAGGCGTCATTTTTTTTTGACGCCCGGGCGTCATTTTGTTTTTGACGCCCGGGCGTCATTTTATTTTTGACGCCCGGGCATCATTTTTTTTTGACGCCCGGGCGTCATTTTTTTTTTGACGCCCGGGCGTCAATTTATTTTTGACGCCCGGGCGTCTTTTTTTTTTTGACGCCCGGGCGTCATTTTATTTTTGACGCCCGGGCGTTATTTTATTTTTGACGCCCGGGCGTCATTTTTTTTGACGCCCGGGCGTCAATTTATTTTTGACGCCCGGGCGTCTTTTATTTTTGACGCCCGGGCGTCATTTTATTTTTGACGCCCAGGCGTCATTTTTTTTGACGCCCGGCCGTCATTTTGTTTTTGACGCCCGGGCGTCATTTTTTTTTTGACGCCCAGGCGTCAATTTATTTTTGACGCCCGGGCGTCATTTTTTTTTTGACGCCCGGGCGTCATTTTGTTTTTGACGCCCGGGCGTCATTTTATTTTTGACGCCCAGGCGTCATTTTTTTTGACGCCCGGGCGTCATTTTATTTTTGACGCCCAGGCGTCATTTTTTTGACGCCCGGGCGTCATTTTGTTTTTGACGCCCGGGCGTCAATTTATTTTTGACGCCCGGGCGTCATTTTTTTGTGACGCCCGGGCGTCATTTTTTTTTGACGCCCGGGCGTCATTTTATTTTTGACGCCCGGGCGTCATTTTTTTTTGACGCCCGGGCGTCAATTCATTTTTGACGTCAATTTATTTTTGACGCCCGGGCGTCTTTTTTTTTTGACGCCCGGGCGTCAATTTATTTTTGACGCCCGGGCGTCTTTTATTTTTGACGCCCGGGCGTCATTTTATTTTTGACGCCCAGGCGTCATTTTTTTTGACGCCCGGCCGTCATTTTGTTTTTGACGCCCGGGCGTCATTTTTTTTTTGACGCCCAGGCGTCAATTTATTTTTGACGCCCGGGCGTCATTTTTTTTTTGACGCCCGGGCGTCATTTTATTTTTGACGCCCAGGCGTCATTTTTTTTGATGCCCGGGCGTCATTTTATTTTTGACGCCCGGGCGTCATTTTATTTTTGACGCCCAGGCGTCATTTTTTTTGACGCCCGGGCGTCATTTTGTTTTTGACGCCCGGACGTCAATTTATTTTTGACGCCCGGGCGTCATTTTTTTGTGACGCCCGGGCGTCATTTTTTTTTGACGCCCGGGCGCCAATTCATTTTTGACGCCCGGGCGTCATTTTATTTTTGACGCCCGGGCGTCATTTTTTTTTTGACGCCCAGGCGTCAATTTATTTTTGACGCCCGTGCGTTAATTTATTTTTGACGCCCGGGCGTCTTTTATTTTTGACGCCCGGGCGTCATTTTATTTTTGACGCCCGGGCGTCATTTTTTTTGACGCCCGGGCGTCATTTTGTTTTTGACGCCCGGGCGTCATTTGATTTTTGACGCCCGGGCGACATTTTTTTTTTGACGCCCGGGCGTCATTTTGTTTTTGACGCCCGGGCGTCAATTTATTTTTGACGCCCGGGCGTCTTTTATTTTTGACGCCCGGGCGTCATTTTATTTTTGACGCCCAGGCGTCATTTTTTTTGACGCCCGGGCGTCATTTTGTTTTTGACGCCCGGGCGTCTTTTATTTTTGACGCCCGGGCGTCATTTTATTTTTGACGCCCGGGCGTCATTTTTTTTTTGACGCCCGGGCGTCATTTTGTTTTTGACGCCCGGGCGTCAATTTATTTTTGACGCCCGGGCGTCATTTTATTTTTGACGCCCGGGCGTCATTTTTTTTGACGCCCGGGCGTCGTTTTTTTTTGACGCCCGGGCGTGTTGCAACATGCAACATGCAACATGCAACATGCAACATGCAACATGCAACATGCAACATGCAACATGCAACATGCAACATGCAACATGCAACATGCAACATGCAACATGCAACATGCAACATGCAACATGCAACATGCAACATGCAACATGCAACATGCAACATGCAACATGCAACATGCAACATGCAACATGCAACATGCAACATACAACATGCAACATGCAAAATGCAACATGCGACATCATTGTATCCCATAATTTCGACATGCAGCATACACCATGCAACATGTTACATGCAGCATACACCATGCAACATGTAGCTCTCAGTATGCTACATGCAACATGTAGCATGCACTTTGCAGCAAGCAAAATGCATGAAAAGACACTCATGATTTTTTCCTACACGCGTAAGGTTTTTGTCACACCTTTAGTGAATCGCCCTGTATGTATGAACAAAAAAATATAGGTATGTACTGTTGGTCAACGTATCGCATTATATGAAACGCCGATTTGTATCTTTTAACGCGATTTGCGGCCAAACTAAACGCCTTCAAAGTTGATACATTTTTTCAATTTAAATGGGGTTTGCGGTAAGTGACTGGAAAGTTAATCAAGAAATATCTGCGTCTTAATTTCAAATCAATCGTGTTCTTGTCAAAATTGTCAGCTGTGTAAATAGAAATAAGTTAAATTTTGTACATATTATTTGTGCGGTCGTGTTGAAGTAAATTTAAAATGAAATTTTCCGTACAAACAAAACAACGAAATTTTGTATTTTCATTGTATCCCATAATTTCGACCCCTTGCTGAGCTGGTTTTGACTACCTTCTATTATTTGAAAGACTTTGTATTATCCTTGCAAAAGTTCACTAGTTTGATAAAATTTGTTTTTATTATATTTTTTCTATTCGTGCTAAAGTAACAATGATTCACCTCATTTAATTCAGGTGTGGAAAAGGATAGAACGATAGAAGTCATGAATATAATATGTGTATGCTTAGGAAGAAACGTGCTTTCAAACAATTGCAATACCTACCGACGAGAAGAGATGAACACACACAAAAAAAAATGAGAAAAAAACAGAACAAACGAATACGAACATACGAAACACGGACGAACCCAGTTTTGTATTATCCTTTTGCATTTCCACTAAATGCATCTTCACTTGACCTGGAATATTAATTTAACTTTCTTCTTTTTTTTTTGACTATTTTTAAAGTTGTTTTTTTTTTATTTCTGTCCTTTATTTCACAGTTTTATACGTATGGAAAAAAAAATAGTTAGGTAGGTATTTTTATTCTTTAATTAAATGCTGTGTGTCTAGTGCAGACTTTTCTCACGTGAAAGTTCGCTGCACACACACAAAAGTGATGGCAAATTATTATGCGCTCATGGCCATTTTTCTTATGCTGTCTTATTTTTATCGCGCCAAAATGTTGCACTAGTGTGATGCTGCTGCTGCTGCTACTACTACTATGTACTTGGATGCTTCTGCTTAGGATGCTGCTCCGCTACAACCTCCTGGCAGGACTTCTCGTTTTTGTTTTTTTTTTGTTCCTGTATATGCTTTTTCGTACTTACTCAGTGTGGTATTGTTCTTTTAAGTCATGTTTCACGCTCCCTGCCTTTATGCGTAATGTGTTTTTTGGGTGAAGGTTGGTGCAGGATGTGACTTTTGTAGGTTAGTCACTAAATTGTTAAAAATTCCACATATATGTAGGTAACTACATAACATACTCGTCCCTATACTTGAATCTACATTTATATTTATACAAAAACAAAAAAACAACAAGAAAACCTAGAAACACTTAGGATCATTGGAAAAGAGAATTCAAAAGTGGTGTTGGTTTTGCATACAGTTTTGTATGCATTTAGTCAAATTGCCCCCAAAGGGTCTTAACTTTGCAAATAAAACTGCCCAATTAAGCGATTAATCAAGACAATGTTATGTTTTTTTTTTTTTGCATTTAATTGTATTTTTTTTTTTTAAGTAAAAGTTAAAAGTGGAACAAACGCTTAGCAAAGTACCTAGTTGGTTGGTGACCTTTTGCTTTAGGCTAAACAAAACTTTAAGTTCAGAGTGATTCATGTGAATAGGGTTTATTTTTTCTTTCAAATGTTGAGTTTTTCATTCAGGTGGAATTAGGGCACTTTCAATGGGGTTAAGAGGAGCAATTAAAGTTGTGATGTAATTTCTTCTCGTTGAGGCTGAGGTAGACTTTTCAGTTTTCTGAATTCTTTAAAATAAAGCAATAACAATTTTTGGGGTTTAAGGTTTAGGAACGAAAATGGAGAAATTTAGAAAATAACCTTTCATGCATTTTGTGCGAAGTTACCGAATATTATTTAATCGAATGTACAACTCAACTCCATAAATAAGTTTCAGTCAGATTATGACATTGGGCTCAACAGTAAGATGCTATCATAACCTTTGATATGGAATGCGCTGGAAAAAGTTACCAACCTTAAAATAATGACCAAGGTAAAAATAATGGAATGTGTTGGAATCAATGGGGCTATGAAGTCCACCCCCATAGCGGGTTTTGCAGGCTATACTGAACTTAATACCCCTTAACCTATCTATTTGTACAAGAATCGGCAGCTAAGAGCACACTTATGCTTAGCCAAACCGGTAGCTGAAAGCATAGCGCCATAGGCCACGCGGAGATTCTGCAGAAATACACGGAAAATATGGTATGCATTCACTACAAAACTCCCTCTTTAGACTTTTACAAGCCGTAAACGACCGCCTTTCCTAGTAGAGAGGATGGCTCTGCGAAATTAGGCCCCAGGAAATAAGGCCCCAAAAACAAAATGAAATAAGGCCCAAAAAAAAGCACACAAAATAACAACAACGAAATTTCTAAAATTTTGGGGTGCTATTTCATTTTTTGGGGCATAATTTCATTATGAAATAAGGCCCCAATGAAATAAGACCCCAATACTAGTTTTGGGGCTTAATTTCATATTATTTTAAAAACAATTTGGGGCCTTATTTCATTTATCATAAATTACTTGAAAATGCTAAATAACATTGTCTTTCACAAAAAAATCTGTGAAAATTTGCTAATCGGGGACCCAGAGCTGGTAAAGTACCGCAAACTGTTAAACAAATACTTGGATTGTATCGCGCTATTTTTGTCAGCTATTCTGTTACCTACTAATGCTTTTCAAAATAAAGATCGAGCTGCAAACCATCAGGGAGTAACAGAATAAAAATAAATTGGGTGGCGCAACAGCTCGTGGCCATTACTGTGTGCGCTTGTTACAGGAATGGAGGAAGTAACAGATTAGCTGCAAGAAAATCGCGCGATTTTTTGTAGCTATTCTGTTACTCCCTGATGGTTTGCAGCACGATCTTTACATTGAAAGGAAAGCATGAGTACGTAACAGAATAGCTGCAAAAAAATGAGCGATACAAATCAAATACTTGCTTAACAGTTTGCGGTACTTTACCAGCTCTGGGTCCCCGATTAGCGGATTTTCACACGTTTTTTTTGTGAAAGACAATGTTATTTTAGCATTTTCAAGTAAATTCTGAAAAATGAAATAAGGCCAGAATAGCTGCAAGAAATCGAGCGATACAATTCAAGTATTTGTTTAACAGTTTGGGTTGTTATTTCATTTTCTGGAATAAAGTTTAATATGAAAAAGAAAAATTGGGGTTTTATTTCATTTTTCCAAAAAAAAGTCAAAACAAGTTGGGGCCTTATTTCATTTGTTTTTGGGCCATTTTTTCATTTCAGTGGGGCATTATTTCATTGGGGCGTAATTTCATTATGAAAAAATACCCCAATTTGGGGCCTTATTAAATTTTTTCTTTTGGGGCCTTATTTCCTGGGGCCTTATTTCACGGAGCCGAGAGGATTGGCAAATCAGCGAGCCATCAACCTGCGAATGGATGATAGCAATATATACCGATGGTTCCAAGATGGATCTTGGTGTTGGAGCAGGGTTCTTTTTAGAAACCCTTAAAATAGACAGCTCATTCAGACTTCCTTATTATAGCAGTGTCTTCCAAGCTGAGGTCCTGGTAGTTGGCAGTGTTGAAAGTTGCTAGACAGATCTCAATGATGGCAATACCACAAGCGGATATCACCTCTTTCATTGACAGCCAAGCGGCTATAAAAGCAATTTCTGCCAAATTGAATTGAAGCTTGAAACTTGCTGTCGCGAAGAGCCTTATGTTGTGCTGTGTACAAAAGCACAACATAAGGCTCTGTTGGGTTCCCGGCCACAGTGGTGTCCCAGAAAATGAAAGTGCTGACGAACTGGCAAGAATAGGATAAACACTTGATCTTAATCAAAAAGACCAAACAGTTCAGATCCCACCCTGCAATCTTAAGCGGGTAATCGAGAGTAAAGTTTTAGCTACAACTAAAAAAAGATCGAGCTCGCTCGACACCTGCGTTATAACCCGAAAATTATGGCCTAGTTTGAACAAACAAAAGACCGACCAAATCAACCAACTTAGAAAAAAGTCTCTATCACTGGACACAACCAACTGGGTTACCATAAGAAAAAGATTAAACTCAGAATGGATGACTTATGTAGAGGTTGTGGTGACGCGGAAATACGTGAAGATACTCCTCACTACCTGTGTCACTGCCCTGCACTATGTCATCTTAGAAGCAGGCTCCTCGGGAGACACTTCTTCAATGACTTAGAGGCAGTCACATGCACCAACCACTGATCTATCAAACTAACCCGCCAGACGTTTCATGAAACCACTGCCCCTACGGTCCTGGTGGAGGAATGATTTAACCGGTAGGGGTAGGGGATGGGGGATCACGCCCTTAAATGACAACGGTGCGTTGGCCTCTCTTCAAGCCTGTGATTTTGCCAATAGACACTTCTTCAGTAACCTGAAGGGACGGGCAGACGCGTGCACCAACCCTACCAAGCTCATCCACCAATCGTTGAATTGAGCCACTGCTCCTACGGGCCTGGTGGAGGGATGATCTACCCAGTGGGGGTAAAGGAATAGATCACGCCGTTAACAGACAATGGTGCATTAACCTCTCCGCAACCCGGTGATTATGTGCAAACACTTCTTCAACATCGTAAAAGCTGGACTGACTAAACAAAGCAGTCGCATGCACCAACCACTTATCTATCCAACTCACTCACCAGACGTTGCATGGAGCCACTGCTTCTACATGCCTGGTAGAGGGATTATCTATCCAGTGGGTATTAAAATCCCTTGGGTACCACAATGGATCTACACTGATCTAAGTGTGACGGTAACAAGACCAACTGTCAGCCCACTAACCTAACCTAACATAACCTTCAAAGACGCACATTTTTGTCGATATTTAGGGACTCTTATAAAACTGGCACCAAGAAGATAATTAAATTCATAGTATCTATTTTCTTGATGTGCATCTAACAACATAAAAATCAATGATTTTAATTCATAGGTAGTTCTTAGTTCTATGACAAGATTTATATCTAAATTTCACTGCCAAAACCTCAACATTCAAAAAAAATTCTTCATCTAGACAACTTTAAGGTAGACTTAAAGTTTTAAGATTCTTAAAGAATCCCTAATCTTTGAAACAAAAATGTTTAAGGATATAAGAAGCATTCAATTTTTAAGATCTCCCTTTTCAGTAAAAGGCTCCCAATATTCGTGGTTAAGAAATAGCTAGGTATATTTACTTAAAAGATTAAAATTGAAAAAAAAAAACACGCAAAATTTCGGAAAACCACCTCAGTAGCAATAAATATTTACCTACCAGAAGGTAAAATGTCACCCCCCTCAAAAAAACTGAGCCATGAAGAAAACATAGTAAAGTTAAAAAAAAAAAAAAAAAAAAAACAGCGACAAAGAAAAAATGAATATCACAAGAAGCATAATCAAAATACGAAGCTGACAGGTTGTCAAAGGTGCGCCATACCTACCGCAAGCCCGTGTTTATACGTGAATCAAACAGAAAAAAAAATATCCTCTGCCTACGTGAGGTATAATTTTGTTCCTTCATTATTCCTCCTTTCAAAAGGGAGGAAAACAGAAAATATAAATGAGACAAGAAGGGCGTAAAGAGAAGTAGGTATAGGAATAGGTAAATTTACGTAATTTATATCCTTGCGTGATACCGTTTTTCACATACATACATACTCGCTACTATACGTATTGTCCTTGCTGACACACTGTTCTTCTCTCGCTTCTTTACCAAAATATATGAGATGCTACCTACTACGTATAGAAAACGGTAATATTCCTTTACGAAAATCGAGTGATAATGATAATGGAAGATATGAAACAATACCTGCTTGTATCTTATTATGTGGCCATGTATCTGTTATGCTCCTAGGCAGTCGTATACCTAAGTGTATTGAGTATATATGGTAAAAAGACTCTTGTACGGTGTGTTAATAACGTGAATAGCCACTATTCAATCATTGTTGGGTGACATTGTAATGAAATTACATTTCTTCTAGGCTTTTCTACGATTTATTTTGTTGAATAATTGATTGGTGTTTTTGTTAAAGGAGAGAGGCAATTACTGTAAGAATTTCGTAATGCTTCATTGAGCTTATTTAGTGTGTGATGGAAATAATAATAAAGACCAGGAGAAAATAGGTACTACCCAATGTGACTGGTCTGGATGGTAACTAGGCAGTAAGTTTGATGGATTGATTAAATGGCTAAGTTGTGTGTGCGTGTGTGTGATTTTTGTATTAAATAAATTAGTTTTTGAACAACAGAAAAAGTCAGGGATATACAGGGTGTCCAGTAAATAATGGATAATCTTGCAACCGGTTATAGCTAGCCTAAGACCTTTCAGAAAAAAATATAAAAAAATATTTTCCTTGTAGTTTTTAGGTTATGATTACAAAAAAATAAAAAAGTACGGCATGCCTCAAATACTTGAACATTACCACCACGATTGAATGATTATTATTGTTTTTTTATTTTTTAAATATTCCTGAATGTTTGTACTAATAGATGTTATACCAAATTTAACACTTTCTGTTGCAGTTTTCTTTTAATATTTTTTTTTTAATTTATTTTTTTTATACAAAAATCAAGTTTTTTTTATTTTCACAAAAGTTTTATTTTTGTATACAAAAAAGAATTTTATAAGGACTATGGAAAACATTTGTAACAACAATACAGCTAATATTAAAACAGATAAAATCGGAAGGGAATTTCAGATTAAAAAAGGAGTTCGCCAAGGTGATCCCTTATCTCCACCACTATTCTCAGCAGTGCTAGAAGATATTTTTAGACAACTCAACTGGAATAACAAATATGGACTAAATATCTGGGAACAAAACTTGATTTGCAGATGACGTGGTTCTTCTATCTTAATCACCAAGAGACATTCAATCAATGATAACCGAACTTGATTCCACCAGAAAACCATACGGACTATGTTTAAACTTGACGAAAACAAAGATTATGACAAACCATGTAAAAGCGGACATAATTCTCAATGACAAAAAATTGGACTATGGGACTATGTTGAAGACTATATGTATATATCTGGGTCAATTGAAATCTTTTATAAGCCAGGATGAAAAAGAAATAAACCGACGAATAGTCAATACTTGGAAACAGTACTGGAGTGTGATGACATATGGGCTTGAAACATTAGGACTAACATCAATGTTTCAGGAAAAGCTGCGTATTTGCCAAACAAAAATTGAACGAAAACTGCTGAACATAAAACAAGTACAAAGAATAAGAAACGAACAAATAAGAAAAAGGACTAGAATAGTGGACGTGATACAAAGAACAAAAATACTAAAATGGAGCTGGGCTGGACATGTTTCGAGAATAGATGACCAAAGATGGACAAAGCGAGTGACCAAATGGTTACCCTTCGAAAAAAAAGACCGAATGGACGACCAAAAAAACGATGGGCAGATGACCTACAACAATTCAACGAGAATTGGTATAACGACGCCAAGTGCAGAGATATATGGGCAGCATTGGGGGAGGCTTATGCCGGAACTTAACTTACATTTTGAAAAAAAAAAAAAACTACTAAAGTTAAATGTCAATATAATTTTAAAATTCTATTTCTATTTTTATTGATTGTAAATTGAAATGGTAAATAAAGCTTTTAATAATAATAATAAAAATACAAAAATAAATTAAAACAAATATTATAAGAAAACTGCAACCGCAAGTGTTAAATTTGGTATAACATCTATTAGTACAATTATTCAAAAATATTATAAAAATAAAAAAAAAAAACAACAATCATAATCATGTTTTTTAATCATAACCTAAAAACTACAAGGAACATATTTTTTGTATATGTTTTTTTCTGAAAGGTCTTAAGGCTAGCTATAACCAGTTGCAAGGCTATCCATTATTTACTGGACACCCTGTATATTAAATAAAAACAATTACATATTTAATCGTTTTTAAAGTAGCAGACAGAAGTCAGACAAAAATTATAAGATCATCTCAGGCCATGTGTGCAATAGTGGCCTAACTGCAATTTTGTCGAAATTGAGTTTATTACGATAATTGAATTTGTACATACTAGACAACAGCTCTACATTTAAATTTCTTTTTATTTTTCGGCCTAATGCCAAAGTTACAGGCCTTTTGTACTTAGGCCGAACAGAAAAAAAAATAAAAACTTGAGTTCAAGAGTGACCCATCCACCACTTAGGCCACTTTTGCGCTCGCATATTTGATTTTATTGTTTGAAACTTTAAGCTAGGTCTATTATTTTACTATTTTCTCAAAGGTGATATTAATGCAATGAATTAAACATAAGTGCGTACCTAATAATCTCCCTCGATAAGCCATGAAGTAAAAGAGTTTCGTACTAAAGTTAATGATGCAGCCATCGAATAAAGGGTAGAAGAACCTAAACCTAAGGAAATGTAAAAACAAAGCATTTGATCAAGTAGACGCTGGAATAAAAATATTAAAATGGCGGCATTATGTCAGTATACACATATAACATCTTATCCGGACTTTAAAGTTGATAAAATCAACCTTAAGTTTCTTGTCAGCGGACATTCGTATTTACAATGCGACCAATATTTTCGCGTGATTGAGAGAAATGAATATATTATTCCAAATATTTACATCCTCCATGACCGGATATAATCTCTTAAAATCAACGACAAAAAAAGAACAACCATTAAATTTAATAAAAATGCCAAAAGACCACTTTTTCTCCACTTTGAAATTGGAAGAAAATATTTCAAATAGAAATATCTCTGCAGAAAGACTTAAGGTTAACTGGTTCAAGATTATTGAGCTTCAATATTTAAAGACCTAGCACTTCTTAATATTGTTTTCAATATTCTTTTGAAGAAATTTTTCCATTTCAAAGTGTTTTTTATTATGAAAGGAATATGTGAAAGCCTAGCAGGCTTCAACCTCAAAACCTTTAGCCAGATGGAAGACCTATAACCATAGAGAAGAATAAGGATTTGCTGGACCTTCTGCAGTTTATACCGTGAATACAACACAATTTTTACACTGATCTTAGAAATAACAATTCTAATGCAAGTACCGCAAAAAGAAATTCAAAGCTATTTTCCTTTGTTTTTCTTAAACTACAAGTGTTTAAAAAACCTGTTTCTTTTTTTGCTCTACTGAAAATAATTAAAAATGCAGTTAGGCCACTATTG